>JEMP01000012.1:28055-57119 GCA_000738655.1 Venturia pyrina ICMP 11032
GGGGGGGGGGGGGGGGGGGGGAAAGCACAGAAAGGGTGGTGGAGGTGGAACATCTCCGAGAGGACACACCGGGCTCGGGAGAATCTTCTTACATCAGGAGGATCATAGAATATGCTCCCACCATTCTTACTGTTCTGCTCAGTACATCACATGTAATTAAATACTAACGCCAATTGAACTTCAGAAGCTGTCAAACGTAGTGCCCAGTCCTCATTCTATGGTTCCCCCCGACCCAGACCCATGCACGCCATGATATCCTTTAGACCCGCGCGTCCGAACCACGCCTGGTCTCTGGACTCGTCAAATTCCTCCTCCTCGCAATCGAGTTCGCCAGCACACACTTCATCAACCCTCCAGTCTCAGTGCGTGCTCTTCGACGCGGCGATGGTGGAAGCGCTTTGTCTTTGTGCGTTACAGCCTCCGGTCCCACGTCAGTTTTTTGCGGCGACGCCTCCAATGGACCATGAGCTATCATTGGCCTCAGCACCATCGAGGGAGGAATTGAGAGACGTTTTGGATTGCCCACAGGCTCTTGGTCCGTCTCTTCGTGCGCAAGCTCAATATTCTCGGTCGTCGTTTCGGTTACTGGGCCGAACTGCCATATATCAGCATGTTTAGGAACAGGAGGTGGCAGGACTGGAGCATTAGGCATTGGTGGTACCCATGGGCCCGTAGTTCCTCTGCTTATGATCCTTCTTGGACCTAATGGACGTTGACGTTCGGGACTGGGTTGAGGACTATCTTCGCAATGGATTTTCTGTGGAGAGCCATCGCCGTTTGTGCTGACCCGCTTCTTCTTCTTCTTCCCGGGGGCACGATTGGGATAGCTAAAGTACGAATCAGAGATGCTCGGAGTTCTCTCCAGCTTGATGATTGGGATTCTGCTAGGTGGCATCCAGTGCTTGTCAGAAGCCTGGCTCCGAATGGATACAGGACTCGCTTGACGGATCGGTTCAGGCTGCTTGATATCGAGTTGCTCCGTCTTCAGATTCAAGGCTTCAAACTCGTCTACAGTCCTACAGTAGAATCTAAAGGTGGCATGGGGAGAATCAAACGGATCCAGCAACCCAAACTTGTAGAATGTTCGGGGATTGCCTCGCTTGGTAATGCCCCCAGTACGGAGTCTGTCGCTCATCAGCTCTTGCCTTGTAGAAGCCTTGACAATACTCACTCGAAGCCAGGAAGGTCAGGTAGTCCCTCGAACTTCGGCAAGTCTCTCGGTACGCGGATTTTCAGATTGGCTCTACAAATTTTCACTTCGATGCAGCGCTCCTGCTCTCCTGTAAACTCGGGTGCTTGCTCTTCCACACCATCTTCGTCGTGCTTGCTGAAATGGAAACACATTTTTTGCATTCCAGCGCCTCCAGCCGCGTCATCCTGCTCAGCGTCGTACAAACTGAACATAGTCTTGCCACGCCATCCATCTTCCTCGCCGCAGCACCAGGTGACGAGCGGCTGTCCATTCACCAAAAGTTTGAAGACGTAGAAGATTCCCTCGGGTTCCGTAGGCGGCTCTTCAACATTGTAAGAAATCCAGAAGTGGGCTTGCGGCATGACTGGGACGAACACTGAGACGCGACATCGCGACTCGTCGACGAATTGTGTTGCTGGAGACCGGTGGGATATTTCTTCGGTAGGCGCAATTTCTGGTAGTCCTTGGAGCGCAAAGGGTGTATGTATCTTCATCGATATGCCAGCGTAATCCGGCATCGTTGCGATTTTGTCGATGAGTTGTTCAGAGTTGAGGGTTGACGATGAAATTGGGAGTTGAGGTGAGAGTCGTCACAAGATACATGATGTGTTGAAAGAGGCAGGAATGATCAATTATCGGGAATCAACCTCATCCTCAACCTTCAACACTGAATGCCCTGGGAGATAACCCAGACTTGTCAAAGGCAAAGGGAGATGATCTGACATGTCTATGGTTTACCACTCACCATGCACGACCTAGACCTTCTCGCATGAGGTTTCTTGATTATGTGAGAAGAAAAGTTCAGGTTGGTTATATATGTCAAAGGTTCCAGATTTCTGTCATATGAAGGGCATCGTAGTAGGTCCTACGTCCGGTCAAATTCATATATGTGGAGGATATTGGAGAGAGTTCGAACCACCGTCGCCGCAAACCACCGAAAAACAACAACCACCACCCGATCGATTCGAAGCTAAACCCGTCTAGAGGTTTACGTAGCTACACACCCGCCAGGCTGTGTGGTGATCTTTTTGCTCTTTTTCGGCTTTCGGGTGGGCAAAGTTTTGCTGGTTGAAGTAGCTTATTTCACACCAAATCATTCTAGCGATGACAGACCTGTAAGATACTACTCCACTAGGCACTGCACCGTAGGTTGGTCACATTCTATTTCCTCCCTGACACGGCGGTTGCGATCTGTTCTTGTTCTAGGATGGAGGATTCTTAGAGGCGGTCAAATTGATTAGCGAACACTGAGGTGGAGAGTGTCTTGGAAGGATGGATGACAGTCAGGCGACTAAAGATGTGCCAGTACTGACCTCCCCATTTCCTGACCACTGTGAGTTCGCCCTCCCTGCGGACCGTACGGCGGGGTTGTCAATTCACGTCCTTTCCACCTCAGCCCTCACTAGAAACTGAGCGTCTATCGCGGGATCCAGTTGATGGATTCACGAGCGATATGGATCACTTTCTGGCATTCCGAAGAACTCATCTTGCTGGAGAATAATCGACATCGATATTCATCTCGAGATATTGAATTGAGTTCCGCTGCACGATAAAGCAAGATACATTGAAGACATAGTGCGCAGATGAAGCTTCAGCTTGGATATCCTATGCGATACATGAAGATGTTATCGGATTTTAGCTAGTATTCACAGTTGAACCGAAGCACCCCTTCGCCATCTCTCCCATGCCATCGATCCTACCAGAAATAGCCTAGGTTACTAGTACCAGCGACCGCAATCACGCTCGTGCTCACGGCGATCGCATTCTCTGAAGTGTACATTTTAGCGAAGTCTTTGACGAGATGTGAGAGCTTGGATGGACTTACCTTGGACGAGGGCAGTCTCTGCCTCGCTCCCTCCAGTCTCCGTGGTCACATCGTCCACGACGATCGCAGCGAAACTCATCGTAGTCGTGTTGTCCTGGACGGAATCGCTCGCAACGTGGTCGATCGGCAGCGGCATTGAGAGTTGCTCCGCTTGCAGCAGCTGTATCAGCTGGTAAGGCAAAGGCCGTTGCACTTCGAATTTTTTTAGCACGACGACACAAAACAATTTTGCAGCTGGAAAGCTTACCCGAGGCCGAGAACGGCAAAGAGGATGGTAGAGAAATGCATGTTTCTGGTGAGTAGATGTTTTGGGGTTGATTGTTTTTGAAGTGGATGAAGCTGATGTTGTTGGTGATATCAATTGCATAGAATCCCAAGGACTTATATATGCCTTCGCACAATCTCATCTGCACTTCTGGTATATGACATCGCCTCACACCCAGCTTCCTCGTACCGGGTTCACTCACGCAGGACCTCTGTGGCGATGCTATTCTTGGTAGTCGTGGGAGAAAATCTATTCATGTTGGTGGCCTGAGTACCTCATTCCAATCTATGAGGTCTGTACTAGAGACGTCTCCGCGTCTATGGACTGACAAATTCGGTCCAGGTGTTCAAAATGCCACTCATAATTCATCTATCAAGGCGAGCCATGACACACGATTTCAGTGCGCCTCACTGTTTTCTGCTGTGGGCGAATGGTCACATCCATGTTTCGAAGCCATAATCATGAGGAAGGAGACGCGGCCTCTGGTTGACAGGAAACTAGACATTGCGCTTCGGCCACAACGAGGCTGATGTTGACCCTCTTCCCCGGATTCTCGAGATGAAAAAAGTTGCCGGAACCCGCATACTCGACCCGATCTCGCTTCGCGTGCTATCTGTAGCAGGAGCCAAGGTTCCAGACCAGTGTGCTTCTATCTACAGTATCTTCATTCGTTCCTGGCTATGCGGGCTACCAGCCAAGCCGGCACCTTCATCCGAATATGATAAGAATGTCTACCACAGTAAAGAATTTCGCAGCCTCTTCCTTTGCGCCAAATGTCACTCGCATCATATTTTCAACCAACAGTGGAGTCTCCACAGATTTTCAAAATCATCTTCACTCAAACTTAGCAACCAAATCGTCTCTGTCATGAGCAAAAACACGAACCCGACCTTGCCGCTGACCGCGTCACAGCCCCCTTCGGAAAGGTTGCCCTGTCCCACAGACCATTCTCCACATGACTCAGACGACATCCCAAAGGCCAAAAACCAGGTCCTCTCCTTGTCTGTAAATCATATGGCAGCTCAGATCACTTTATACAAATGAAAGCAGTCGATCTTGTTGCGTGTCTGATCGGTATACATGATTCAGGTTAATCTATATTTGTCGTGTACAGCCTTGGCGGGATGTCTTGTTTTGACGTCGTGGCGATGGGTATCTTGCTTGCACAAGGCAAAGTGAGACCGGTCGCCTGGAATTGGGGAAGTAATGGCTGTTCTGGAAGGTTTGTTTCGAAACCGGGTTGTTTCTGAGGATAGATTGGGGAACGCGTACTGGGTACCACAGTACTTTGTTGCTATTCCTGTCGATGCCGTTGTTTTGGCCAAGGCTGACAGGAAGGCTTCGTTATTGTCAGGGCATTTTGTGCGGATTGGACGGCATCCAAGATGGTATCGCACTTTTCGATACACGGAGGAGTAAACACAGTTGTCTCTTCATTCCTCTACCTACATTGCTATTATCTCAACTTTCCTTCGTATCTCCTTTCATTCATTCCGTGAATTATGCAGAAGATAACACAATCTCCATCTCGGAAGTGAGGTTCCCAGCCTCGCCACTAATGATTCTTTCAAACACCCACCCCTACACTCGACCACATCCCCAATATCTAAGAGCGAGCAAAGTAGCGCCCACGCCTACTACAATCACAGCGCCTATACGAACCAAGCTCAACCCATCGACTCAACTCCGGCCTTGCACATTGAATTCATAAATCGCGCTGATCTACCGCCCCCAAAGTGGATACATTCTTAGCCACTCCAGTTTTTCGTTTCCAGATCGAGAATCACATCCCCATCAGATCCAGTTAGACGCCTCACAAATAAAAGCCACGATAACCCGCAGCTGCAACAGACGACGCATTCGCGATGGTGAGTTGAAAAGTGCAGGTACGTCATTCTACGCAAAGGAATACAGATCTGGCAATCCAAGTCCGTCACTGTGGGATCCTCAAATCACAATCTGCAATCCAACTCACTTTCGAAATCTCAAAGCACCATCCGTTCGAATCACTAAACGCCTGTCTGTCATAGGTAAACACATTTCAAGCAACCTTTTCGAAACCGTTCAAATATCGAGACTGTTCTGCAAGATTATCTGGAAATTCAGCAGTGCAAAGTCGAAGAATGTATTGATTTAGTTGTGTCGCACTTGGAAATGCTGATCTGTGGAGCGCCCTTGAATCTCGCAAAGTCGAATTACCTAGTAAGCAGCGAATGAGGAATATATTGTAGTCGAAGGTAGATATGGAGTTGAAACAAAAACAAAGAGCGAGATTGAGCGCACGCAGAAAGGATGCTAAGATGTACTGCACCATGTCGTTCAATTCATAATGTATTCAAGTACCACCCATCCCCAAATAATCAATAAATCAGTTCTGAATTCAGACACCCCAACCCCATATAGCACTTCCAACCGCCCCCATAAGCTTGGCACTCAAATAACTCACACACCCCAATCCAGCGACCCCACAAAGCAACCATCTCAAATTCCTCGTTTCAATACTTGTGCCTTCCCTGGCACCCACATATCCCTCCCCCATCTCCGTGACCGTGGAGAATTCAGGCACATACTTGAACTCAAAGAATGTCTCTTGTCCCTCAAGTCCATTCTTGCTATCCACAATCATGACCCAAAATGCCCTTCTCAAGAAATCGATCTTCTTCCGGTCGAGGTACGGAATGTATCGGTATGCATAGCACATCACCATATAGAATGTGCATTGACCTGCCATTAGGAAGGAATAGTAGAGGGACGGTTGCATGAGACCCAGGGCGTCGCAGAGGTCATTTCCGTTAAGCCAGCGGGCGGAGGCTATGAGCATATCTGGCGAGGCGAAGATGGGGGGACGGTTTTCTAGACTACGGATAATGTTGTTCGCTAAGATCTTGCTGGTTTCTGAAGGGCGGATTTCGTGGTAGAGAAGGGATTCTATCGTTTTCTTTGCCTTTTCAGGCGTTTCAAATGGTTCTGTGGGTGACCCGATAAGATACCCAACATAACGCCAGAGAGCGAGGTAATCTAGGATCTCTTGCTGGCGGAGATAGATTCCTTGGCGGGGGAGGGAGAGCCAGATCAGAGTCGAAGAGAACGTTCCTATTGTGGCGATGCAGTCGAGGTCGTTTATGGGTATGCCCCATTCTTCGATATTGTAGTATTCCGGGCGGGTTTTTTGAAGTGACATTATCCTTGCGCGGACGGCAGCATGGAGCAAGCGGACGCGGACTGTGGATGCCCAGCCGTCGCCGCCTGGTTGTATCGACTCGAGGGATTTGGTGCATTGTAAGATATGTTGCGTTGTTTCGTAGAGTCTCCGTCGTGCCACTTTGGTCGAGAAACCGCCTGTCCTAGCCAGTGTTTCGGCAACTCTTGCTGCACCCATCCCTCCTAAAAGACTCTGATATGCCAGGCCCGTCAAGTTGGCTCCTCCATAGCGGTAGAAGACGTCTTGGCCGCGGGCGATTTGATCCCAATCCACCCAATCTGGGATGGTGTTGAGCTCTTTCCACAATTTCGACAGCGTCTCGTCTTCTCCGTGGTGTTCTTTAAGAATCACGTATAGATCTCTGTGCGCCTTCTTCTCATCTGCTTTGACATCTTGTGTAAACTGGCCATTATTTCGTGGTAGGTTCTTGTTCGGTGGAGGCGATATCTCATTCAATCGTTCGTAGCATTGCTCGGCAAGTGTATCGTACGTGAATTTGAGCGGGTGCATCGACTCTGGAGTCGGATGCTCTGGTGTCACATCGAAAGTGTAATCCCAAGCACTATTCCTTGATTAGAATTGAGGTATGTGAAGATTCCGACATGTGAAAGCATCTGTACTTGACGGTGTTTGCGGTCTTCCGGCGAAATGGATTTGGCCACGCCATGTTGAGGTAACAACAGAACAGGAAATGAGTACAAGGACGGTAATAGAAAGGGAAGACGAGATGACAAGCAGAAGGACAGCAGCAGAAATGTATGAACAACAAAAAGATATCAGAGCAGTCCAAGATGAAACTCTACGAGGCAATTCCCGGCGACTAGCAGTATAACCCCAGGCGGGAAGAGTCGATGACCTCTATACGCAGAATCGGCCGGCTTGACTCGGCATACCGTGTGATACTTCCTATCCATGGTCGTGGGATTGCGCCGGACTGTCTACGAAGATTGATACTCCACAGACAAATATCTGGAAAGTGGGAAAGATGTTGTTGCTCAGGCTACATCTACGCCCACGGCGCAAGGAAATTCAAACACTGCCAGTGCTGAACGCGCTAAAAGTCAGGGACCGCCAGCTAAATATTTTCCATCAAGCCGCAATTCGACATCAACATCTTCACAAATGCGATGATATGCCTTTTCCGCCCGATAACGTCCATTAGGCCCACATTCCACACCCTCACTCGTCGTCCCATCCCAACCACCATCCAATGGAGGGCACTTCCTGTCCGGTTCAAATCTATATGGCATGCTGTAGGGCTTGAACGTGCGAAATCGAGTGCGAAAGCAAAGAAGGCGATTAGGGTGCAACGGAGGGCGCAAGAGAAAGCGGAAGCGAAGATTCCTGGGACAGAAGGCTTCCTAAAAGCCCAACGCAAGGCTGAAAAACTTGCAAATAAACTTGCTAGGAAGGCTCGAATCGCGGCTGGAGAAAAGCTAACAGACGAGGCCGATATTAAGGCTGAAGACCAGGCGAAAAGAGACAAGGAGACATTAGCGAAGAAGCGGGCGGAACCAATTAGGCGGCAGGCAAGACGGGATTTGAAAGCAGCCCGGCGCGATGAGGCCAGCAAGACGCCCGAAGAGTTGCGTGAAGAAGAGGAGAGAGGGTTCAAGATTCGTCGTGGTGGGCAGGCACGGTCCGGACGTTCTATTGTGAGACCAAACTTTCTTCCAGATATTCGAAAGACTGGCCACAATGCTGCCACAGCGAGCCGCATTCGCTCGCCCGATTACAAGCCTAGAGTCTACAAGACTAAAGAGGACTATGAGCTGGGACGGGCAAAAGGGGGGACGAAGGACTCTGGCAAGACACATGATGGCTCGGACAGTCGTAGCTTGAGTTACCAGTCGAGAGAAGACACGAGGTGGGGTTCTCAAGAGAAGGTCCCTCAGGACTTTCTGAGCAATCACTGGGATCGTAACGGAGGTCCGACGAAACCAGCTGGAGCATTTCCCCCGAACTCAGATCGATCACAACATGGCACAAGAGACAACGCAAACACGCCTTCATGGGACAGTCGTGGCAAAGGCTATGAGAAATCGTCTGGTAGACCAGATCATCGGCAAGAGCTCAACAGCCATAGCGACCGTAGTGCTGGTCGCGGTTTTGATCGCGCAGGGAAAGCACATAGTTCGGATGACCATGGAGACCGATCAAAAGCTGCTTTTGCTTCCAGATCCAGATCCGATGGGCCATACGCAAAGCGTGAGCCATGGATGATACAGAAAGAAGCCGTCAAAAGGAAAATTGGAGGCGAGGCCTGGGCACCGCCAAAGCGTCTGTCTCCAGATACATTGGAAGCCATCCGCATCATGCACAAATCCGATCCCGACAAATTTTCAACACCAATTTTAGCGCAGCAGTTCAAACAGTCTCCAGAGGTGATTCGTAGAATTCTGCGAACGAAGTGGCAGCCAAACGAGGAGGAGGTGTTGGACAGACAGGCCAGATGGGAACGTCGCGGCGAAAAGATTTGGACTAAACAGGCTGAGCTTGGTGTGAGGCCGCCCAAGAAATGGCGCGAGATGGGTGTCGCAAATACCGGCGAGTCAGGAGTAGCACCGAGATACAAGAAAAATGCGCATGCAAGCGATAGATACGGCGAGCGGCCGAAGCATTTTGTTGCGCAGAGGAGAGGAGCATCTTCTGGTTATGACGAGGCTGGATTTCGAAAGCCGTTTTCCCAGAGGATATTGTAGACCGAACTTGAAGTAGTGTAACATCGACTACAGCTCGACCTGGGAGCTACTATGTAATACCACCATGTACTATTGCATTCTTTGTTATATATGTTGACCTGAAATTGGACTTTGAAGTTAGACTCGATCGCAGATTTGCCATGATTGTCATGGGGAGTGTTTCTGTGATCCTTCGCTGACCCCTTTTACATCCCAAGTCCATCGCATAAGAAAGTCTCACCTCGACCAGCAATACAACCACACACGACATCCAATCCCAGCAACAATTCAACCTCGCGAACAATGATCCTCCGGCGATAACTGCCCATCAAATTCCCTCACTTCGAGACTCGATTGTCACAAATACGCAATCATGCCCGCCCAGCGGACCTGCTTTGGCCGACCAATCACCCTCCAAATGCCTCCACGCCGCTTCCAAGTCCTCTTCGCTCTCCTAGCCTTCCTCGCAACCCTCATAACCATCCTCAACACACATTCAATTGAGGTTCCTCCCGCCGTCTCTGCCGTAACAGACCGCCTCCCTCAAAGCCTGAAAGATCCATCCCTCCCTCGAATACCGAATTCCTTCAACCCCTTCGCTCCCGCAGCTCACAAACCCGCAGTTCAAAGTAACAGTTCCACGGGCGATGCGAGATGGTATTCGGACTGGAGGTGGAAGAATCCGTTTTCGAGTCAGGTTACGTTGGAGGAGGGGAGGGCTATGCTGCCGCCGTTGAGGAAGAGGACGGATGTTTATACATTTTATGAGGTCAGTCCTCAGGCGAAGAAGACGAAGAGTGTTAGGGTCGCTGAGGAGAGGTTGCTGTTACAGTGGAGACGGGCGTGGTGGGCGCAAGGGTTTCGTCCTACTGTCCTAGGAAGGGCGGAGGCGATCAATAATCCGCTGTATAGGAAGGTGCAATTGTTGGGGTTGCAGGATAATATCGAGATTGAAGTTCTAAGATGGCTTGCGTGGGGTAATATGGGAGACGGAGTATTGAGTAATTGGCTTGCGTTTCCGATGGCAGCTTATGATAATAATCTGTTGTCATTTTTGAGGAGGGGGAGTTTCCCATCGTTGACGCGGTACCAGGGGTTGGAGAGCGCCATATTCTGTGGGGAGAAGAAGGCGATTAATGAGGCGATTGAGAAGGTCATTAAGAAGCCGGATGAGTTGAAGAAGGTTACGAGTCTGGCTGATCCGGTGTTTGATGAGTTGGAGCTCTTTACAATTGACAAGAAGCATGATGGGGTTGCGTATTACAGTACAGAGATTATCAAGAAGAAGTATAAGGTCGTTGCTGACAACCTCTTCTCGACGGAGAGTGTCAATCAAGCAAAAGGTTGGCAGTTACTTGGAGAGTTGATGTGAGTTTGTATTACTCGATCTTGTTATAAAATGCTAACCTTACGACTGTAGCAATGCTCATCTCCAGACCACATGGCAGAGTGTCTTCGACAAAGGCATCGCTGTTCTCAAACCACTCCCTCAACATATGACGGTCCTCACCACCAGCGCTATGGAAATTGCCGGAAACCTTACTCAATGCCCAATCAACCCCGTCCCCACCGCCTGTCCCCCAAACAAACCCAAATGTAAAAACTGCGTGGACAGCGTCCCCCTAGGCATTCGAACACCAGCAAATTTCAACAACAGAACAGGTCTCTTCAACATTGGTTCCGTGCCCCATCCTTTTACCACAACGGCCCTCACAAACGGCCGCGATACTCTTGATTCCTCTTTCGTCCGTAGATTAGGCATGAAAGATGGTAGAGACATGTGGGTTACAGCTATAACGAAAGATCTTCAGGGTAGCGCTGTTAGTGCTTCGAAACGTGCAAGTAGGCTCAAGGAAGCTATAGCCGGTGACTGGGGAATCTGGCATTCCCTATGGTTAACAGCCGAAACCGAATACCACGAAGATTTAGACTGGATCTTCGGTTTCGCAATCCCACGAAACGGGACGTCTGATGGGAAGAGCGAAACTCCAGTCCCTGGACCCGAGCGTAGACCCAAACCTCCGAAGCTTGAAGGTCCAGTGTTGAGTCCCGAGGAGCTGGATTTGGATCAGAGTAGACTGATGAAGTTGAGGGAGACGATTGGGAGTAGATTGAGGCATCAAATTCTTTTAAGGGAAACGGTGGAGGCGTGGAATTTAGCGGATATGGAGATTTGGATGTTTACTAGAGCGTATAGTGCGAGGAGGAAGATGGAGAGGAGGAAATGGGAGGAGGTTGAGGGGAGGTACGCGGGGGCGGAGGGGAAGAGAGGGGGTTGGGGGAGATGGTTCGATAGGAGGTGAGAGGTGAGTTGACGGTTCGATCAGATTGATTGATTGAGTGATCGATTGACTAGATAACGACTTTTGCTGTGGGATACTTATTTTGTAGAAATACTTACTTGAATGAATCAGCGATTATTTTGTCTAAAGGTGGGATATGATGCAAAAATACGAAAGTGTGTTTGCGAAAGAGCTTGGATCAAGAGCGTGGTGAGTGGTGGACGACAGCGGGCTTGTTGACTGATCGAGGATGAAGGTGTTACCAACTTGTATCCCTGGATCAACTGGAAAGCCCCATTAACGAGGAATCAGCTAAGAAATATGGCCCTTGGAGTGGAGGATGGTATCTTTAATGAGAGAAGGGTGGGCTTAGTGTCTTGTCATTTTTGTCTCGGTGCGTTGGGAAGCTTTTGTTTGGGGCAAAAGGTCGAAAAACCTGTAATCATCGTTGGTTTATCGGATGATAAGTGGTAGTTCTACTGTGGAGGCACGTTGTCACGTTAAAACTCTCTATTCCAGTGTCGGCTCTGGGAAAGGTCTGGGGAGCTGAGAGCGTGGCATGTTCCATGTCCTGTAGATGAGGGGTTGTGTTCATCAAGGAAAGAGGTCTGCGGAGATCAGCCTGTATCAGGAGTGACACTGTTAGGTAAACCTGTCGGGACCGGACTCGTGATGTTATGGTAAGTTGGTAAGTCAATACTGCCCTGGTCGTACAAAGGAAGGGTGTTCATGTAGTAAACCCAACCATAGGGTTTCCCTGAATTTGCTTCGCATCAGGACAAAGAGATATAGGGTACTATCGGAGATCAGTGGACTGACTATAGTCTGCATTGAGACATCATCGTAACATTAGGTCACACTGCACTGATCGGAGCCGTGCTGAGGCAACAGAATCACGCCGGGTCACAGGTTTGCACGCCTACTAAAGAGTCAAGACTGAACCTCGACCTTCTTACTCCTTCATCATTTTTCACTACAATTGAGGCTCATCCAACCTTGAGCTTCCTCTCTAATCTTGACCTGGAGATCTTACTTCCTTGACAACCCTCGATATACCACTACTCTGGACTGGAGTTACTTCGATACAACCTCTTGGTTCTTGAAACCATCGACTGGTGATTAATTTCCACACTTCCTTCTGCACAACATCATTACTCACTATAGACAGGCGATCACTTCGCCGTTCGTGCTCTGAGCTCGCAAGCCAATATGAAGCTCCTTAATCTAGCCGTGGTCCTACTGATCTCACCACTCATCGATGCCTTGGCCAACCAGGACGGCAACGACATAGACGTGAACTCCAGTTTACTTGAGCCACCAGTCCACTCCCGCCACTCAAAGCGCGCAGACGACATCTGCATCAAATATTGCACTAGTCCCGAGTCGGTCCAGAACGGCATTTGCCTCGAGAACCGATGCCAGCCAGCTCGCGAATGCGTCAACATTCAAGGATGGTCTGTGACCAACCCTGAATTGATAACAAACGTCATGGCAAATATCACATTGGCTGACGACGTCGTCTGCGGTGTTTGGACTGCCCTTGATTGCCAGGAGGATGGACAAGATTCGTTCGCTCGGATCTGCGAGACCACTGCCGATCTCAAGACGAAGATGAAGGCTTATGCGAAGAGCTATCGGTGCTATCGCGTTGATAAGAAGCGCCGCTCTGTCAACGATCAACTCGAACATGAAGTCGCTGGGAAACAAGTAACGACAGGCATCACGGCGGGGAGATTCATGAGTGCGGAAAAGGAGACTTCGACGAGCGCTCCATGTATCAACATACAATGGTCGAATACTCCAGACCGCGAGCAGTATGGCACCGACTTCAATGCTTGTATCGTTCCCCTCATATGCTACACCGTTAATACACCATTTCCGGGCGGACTGGCCAGTATCCACTTCGACGATGGCTTTGCTTGCGATCTCTGGACAATCTCTGGATGTATCGATCTTGGAGGAAAGTCGCACGTTTTCCTCGACTCACCTTCGAGTGATGTTTACAATCTACTGCATGAAGGTGTGAACGATGGTAGAGCGCGTTCCTTTGCCTGTAGAGCGAATCCTCCTCATAACACCTCTCATGCTCCTGAGGACCAGAAGAACTCGACGGTAACCGGCAAAAAGGCCTTTAAGGCAGTCGAGACACTCGAAGAGAAGCCATTGAGCGTCGAAGCACTGGTGAACGGACCCATTTCAGACTCAAAGCTTACCTCGAGAGCTGAGCTGGGAACTTGCATCGACCATTGCTCCGGACCCCATTTCGACGGTAACTGTAATCGCGGTCACTGCACCGATTACAACGCCTGTACCAATGTTTGGGAAGGTATGGGTTCAATCGGTCTTGGTGGTGCAACTACCGTGACGTGCCTGGTGTATACTCTGGCAGACTGCCAGGCTTCCGAAGGACGTCCTTGGACTACGGTTAAAAACAGCACCGAGAATTTGCAACATTGGACTGCTTTTATGGGTGTGAGTTTCCGGTGTGGGCGTGAGGCACGACTTGAGAATTCTGAACCCGTCGCTGCCATCTCCGAGCGAGAGGACCTCACCGCTCGAGCTGAATTAGGAACTTGTGTAGACCACTGCTCCGAGCACGATTTCAAAGGGAAATGCACTCGAAACCATTGCACAGCATACGCCGAGTGTGTCTCGGTCCCAGAGGGTGTTGACTCCATTAGCTTCCGTGGATCTACCGAATGTGCTCTCTATACCTCGACCGATTGCGTACAGTTGGGAGGTCGTGGAAAGGTCCTTGCATCGAAGACAGTGACTTGGGTCACCCATTGGGCAATGTGGGCGGATAAAGCATACAGTTTCCGATGCGGACGACCCAACAAGCGGAGCCTCTCTTCTGTCGATGCAAAGCGAGGATCCGCCGTTTCGAACGTCAAGAAGCGAGAAACCGGAGCAGTTCGTATATGCGTGGACTATTTCACCGGTGAATACTTCTCTGGCGATGCTTATCGCAATTACTGCTTCGATGGCGACCAGGACATTCCCGTTTCGAGCTGGGGTGGTATTAGATCTATGATCTTCCAGGAAGGGATCCATTGCACCTTTTACCGTCATTACAATTGTCACACTCGCAACGCCAACGACAACGATGGGATTCGTTTTGAGGAGACCACGTTGCAAATCCAATTGGGAACGACTATGGAGGCAGCGTACTGCTTCAATTGCGGCGAAACTCATGAGAAGCGAGCAGTTCGGGAGGTCGAGTCAACAGCAGCAGCAGTCGCCGCTCGCAAAGTCGAGAAGCGCGTGTACGAGATCGGTTGCTGTGTCGATCACTGCACTGGGTCTGACTTCAGCGGCACATGCACTCTGCACCATTGTACAATCGCCAACGAATGCGTCACAGGCGTGGAGGTAAACTCGATCAGATTCGTAGGAGATACCTACTGTACCGTGTACCTATTCGACGACTGCAAGGTGCCATACACCGGTTCGTCGATATTCATCGGGCAGACGTGGAAAGATATAAACGCCGGCGCCGTGGGCTGGGGAGACAACAAGGCAAAGAGTTTCAAGTGTGCGTTACCTATTTACACACATCGGGAGAAGAGAGCGGTGCAGGCTGTTGGGGTCGGGAAGCGTCAATTCGAACATGTATATGGGACTTGCGTCGATTGGTGCAAGACCTCCTCCGTAGAAGACGCGGGATGCACGCGGAATCACTGCACGGATGCCAATATCTGCGTCACTCCTCCGAACGGATTCGACGCCATCGCATTTGGTGGAGATGGTTACTGCCTTATTTTTCCAACGGAATCCTGCAGGGAAGACGATAGTAACCTCACCTTTACCGTCCATGAAACGTCAAACGATCTGTCTGCTATTTCGGGATGGATGGGTTCCAAGCCTAAGCCTAAGAGTTTCATGTGTGCGCGATATAGGAGGAAGAGAGATGGTCAGACGGTTGAGGATGAGATGCGCGGGGAATCTGGTGCATAGGTGGGGTGTTGGCTGCTACTTTGGACTTGGTTTTTGAAGCTAGTGGGTGATGCAGTGGTGTGTGAGGATTGGGAGGGTGTCAGTGTCGATGATGGAGTTAATACTCTTGCGTTTTCGGGTTCGACGTGTTGCTCTATTTCTCTTTCGGGGAGTTGTCGGGCGCTGGGTACTGAATCGGACTCTTTGGTTCGATGCCTAGCTTCTGGGTCACTGGTTCGCTGGGCAAAGGGATAAAAGACTAGGCGAGAGGATCTTCTTTGGCATTGAAAACGGGTTCGAGCGATATTTGCATTGACTGGGGTTAATGAGAGGAAAGATAATCAATGATCAATGATAAATCAAAATCAAATGGAGTCGAATTTACCCACAGTACCAAAATTATCCACGCCGAGTCGACCGGCCTTGTACAACAAAACGAACAGGACTGATTTTGAAACCTTTTCGACATCGAAGCGCAAACGTTTCTTTCCTCCATCCGGATTTCGAGTTCGGTGACACATTTTATCTCGGAGACTAAATTGTATATATATACTTGTTGCATGGGCTTTGATAACAAGTAGCGATACGCACTTTAACAAGACAGATATCATACACGCATCAGCGATGAGGTCTGCTCTTGCAGAAACATCTTTAACACCTGATTATATATATAGTATTGGTGATTCATTGATGAAGAGCCCAACCAGTTGTGACGAATAAACCTTTCAAAATATCAAAACGACGGCTCGGGGTTATACTTTACTAGAACTACTACTTTTGGAGGTGTACATGGTACTCGTGGGACGGTTTGGCATTAGAATGTCGATGGGTTCTTGATGTAGTGGTGAGGGTGAGATGTATAAATGGGGAGTTTGGCGTGGTATCTTACCGTGGATTTGATCGTGGTTAAGGTCTCTGAGAGGAGGAACCGTTGTTTCATTCGATTTTGGTAGAGGGAATTGAGTCTTGAAGTGTGGTCTTGATGTAGAGTATGTGTTGGCAGATGTTTATGGAAAAATGAAATGGAATTGATAAATTAAGGGGTATTAGAAATTGGGGAGAGAAACCAAACTTGTCGTCGTGACCTTGCGTTTTCGTGACGAGAGGTGGTAGGCTATACAGTGAAAGAGCTTGTGATGTTAATTAGTTGATCCGACTTTTATGGGACTTGGAAGATGAATAGTTGACTATATTCAAGACTTGACGGAGTACCTTACTAAAGCCATTGCACTGGCATATCGAGTGAGAGCAGTACATGATCATGCATTCCGACATTTCCAAGTCATGAGAGATTCCGATCATGCTGAGCACTCGTTACGATATCTGCCTTTAGCCAAAGACCAGAGTTGGTCTTCCACCCTCCACATTCAAACAGATATTTTCGAGCCAAAAATGCGCCGGCGCATATTCCCACAATCTGCTTCAATTCCCTCTAATCGCTAACCGTTCATCGCGTCATACGATGCCATGTTCGACTTTGAAGTGCGCGTAAAAGTTGTGCGTATTCGCCCCTGTCATGATCTCGAATGATGACACCTGCAGAGACCCCCCGAACAAGGTCAATCGAGATATGGCTTATCAGGCCACCGAGTCTGAGAAATCAATAAGCAAGGCTGATCCCATTGAGGTAAATCTAGCGAGCGCCAACCAGGAGAGTCAGTCAGCCCTATGAAAGCCATGATTTGACGACATGAGCCTCTTTTCCCAAAGACCGGCTTCGTGGGTCTGGAACACCGTCACTGGTGTAGCGTATAGCGAAGTGTAAGGGGATAGCGAGATATGAGATTTGCTCGGTTGAGAAGATCGTGGTCTTACGCTTGTAGAGTTGAGACAGCGGTAGGATTGAAAGAGTTTGAAATGATAAGGAAGCCGCCAATTGTATAGAACGCCACTTGTATAACAGAGGGTAAGGGTATACTGAGACCCGATTAGTCGGATGATAAGAATCGTGGGCTTGCGCTGTTTGGGTTAGTGGTTGAATTGGGATCAGGGTCTTGGAAAAAGAAGCCAATCCGTTATTGGCAGTGACCTTGGTGTTACTGTGGAGTTTGTTCTTTGCAATGCAATTCGCCTTTAACCTTGCACCTTTTACCTTGATGTTTTGCTTACCACAAAGGCTAGATAAAAATTGTTCCATCGTCTCTAGCGAAGTTTGAACTTGTCGGATTCAATGTGGATATCTTAGGAAAGCAGACCCCTGAGACTGGCTGATGTCAGATACGTTGAGTATCACAAATTGACCAAAGTTACGCGCAAATTGAAGTAGTTGATGATGCCATTGTAGAGTATTTTCGGACAGACCGAAAAGGCAACCTCCCAGATCGGTACGTACATGGCGTAGATCAGATGATGAAAATCCAGCTTGTGTGTCCGGGAACGTAGTGCATATTCAATGAATAATGAGCCGCTGAAAAGATCATCACAAGTGGCTGAGGTTATACCAGGTAGTCACCCAATCCAGCCAAAATAGCGACCATGCTTCACAGCATCTGCAAGCCAGGTCGTTGACGGTCGTAAAGGCTGACGCCCGACAAACACAACGTCCACACCCGAGCACTTGCAGAAGGGCGATCGGAAGATTATAATCTCATCTGATTCTTTCGTCCTCCGTTTGTAAGCCCAACGGGCTCCCCAGAGGACCTGGAATTAGCAACAGTTACACGAACACCAGTTCGATGGCTTTTGCGTGGCAGATATCCCGACAATAAAAGTAGTTCCGTATGACCAATCCCGGCATACCGTTTAACGTCAAATCTATCGAGTACTGGACTCGTCCGCAGGCCGCACGATCATGCGATTGCAATGCAGCCATCCGTGGTGCCATTCCGAGAGAGTGGTCAGTACCCGCGATGGGAAAACGATTCTTCCATTTTTGCGCATTGCTGATGCGATGATTGCCCTCGAAGTGATTGGATCGGCGTTTGGAGTACATCATATCGTATATCGACTTTCTAGTTGGTCGCCTTGCCCGGTGAATATTGAAAATTGTGTCTTCGTCGTCGCGTCAATGCAGCACAGCATGCTGAGTGCTCACAAATCCGTCCATACAGCTTGGCGATAGTGTAAGCTGCTAAAGATAGCCCTGACTTCCATCGCGATAGCCATGTCGTGACATGGAATTCCAGGAATGAAGTCCTCTAATTGTCTTTTGGTGAACGAGTGGATGGAATTTGGGACGGTGGCAAGACCGGTTGTGCTTCATGTAGGCTCAGCCGAATACGACAAGTATTCAACAGAAATCGATGTATCGACCGTGGATGGAAAGATGTCCGTTTTGGCAAATCTTGGGAGGAAATTTTGAGTTCTGGTGGAGGTGGAGCGAAACCCTTTCCATGGATTCTTGAATAGCGCATGGTCACACTCATGCTGGAAATGAAAGCCGTTCTTCATCCCGTAGCGGTCCAGCTGGTCCCGTCTGCCAGGCCGAAAGAACAGCGTATGAAGGATTCTGCAAGATGCTATGATATGGCCATCCCTTGATGAAAGCATCGGGTGCGGAGGGAACAGACAGGCCAAAGATCGATCGAGGACAGTAGTCAGCGTCCAGAAAGCATGACAACCCTGATGCTCATCAATCTTTTCCACGTGTGTGTGTAGATATCTTCCGTGCAGTCTCACCCCTGTATGCATGCTTTGTTCGTTCGGAACCGTCCCTTCGGAATTCCCACCCGAAACTTTCTTTCTGCATGTTTTCTGTGTGGCTTTTCACTATCACAAAAGTCTCAGGGACCAAGATGGAGTGATCGACCGCCACACAAATGGGAGAAAAAGCAACCTGAGCTGTCTCTACTGTGTACTGTGGTAGACCAAGGATCGACTCCGGCCTACGACCCGCTCTCTTCCCGTGCACCAGCCCCTTTGCTGGGTCTGGGATGGCCCGCAATAACGCGCGCCTGTCCTGGAAGTCTTCTTCGCGGAGGCTTTGGAACAAAGAGCCGTTGTATAAACAGACGCGGATGCTAAACGGTCTTGTTAACGATTCGGTATTGGCCGTGTATAGGCAAGAACCGCGTGGGGCCTGAGGGTGTAAACCCCCCCCCCCAAAACTCTGTTAATGAATCTCGAGAGCAATGCCTGTCCGTGCTTTCATCCTGCCAGAAATACATCACCATTGTTGAAGAAGATTTCGAAATGTGTTCGCCCAGCCACATCAGATGTTATTGGTTTGCTCGACCAGATGCTTCTTACGGGGAACGGGACCAACGGCGGCGCTGCACAGGGTACCGACGATCTGATTATCCCTAATACAGTAACGTGATCGTTCGGGCATGCGGCTCGAGACGCCGCTCAAGCCCTTGACTATTTATTGTGTATCAGCAATTTTGACTTTGGAAAAAAAAGTCGGGTGGGGAAAAAAAGCGTAGCCGGGCGACGTTGAGGTGCGAGCGCTGGCAAACGGCGACGAGAACAAGCTCAAATCTTGAATCACTGCTATGCATTCCCGGTGTCAACACACAACGAGCGAGTCGTTTGAGACTTGGTCAGTTTCGCTCTCATCTCCAACGGTCGAACCACGAGTCATTTTGTGGAGTATGTCGTTGGTCGATCAGAGCGTTTGTCCTGGCGTCCGGGAATGAAACTCCCAACAAAGGGAATATGGCGAACTGGCATACAAAAGTAAAGCATTCTTCAAGTGCGGTGGAAGAAGGACATGCCAAACGCAAGATTGCACATGGGTACCAGCATCCCCTGCGGCTTAGAACTACCGATGCTGAAATTGATGGGGCTCGTTCGCGGCTGTGGAAGTAACCTGGAACACTTACCGAGCTTTCAGCAATTGAGTGTTGTTGATCATATGCAACGACCCTGAGACGGATGGGGGAAACAGACTGACCTGCCATGATCCAATCTTTTAAGGGAGTGCAAGTTTGGGGATCAAATGTGACACGCATTCCATCGAGTTGCGATTGTGGAGAGAGCAAGCAGGCGCAAAGTCTCTCATGGCCTTTCATTTGAGGAGAGCATAGTTCTATGAGGAGAGCATAGTTCTACTACCATGTTACGACATTCGAATGACATCAATATGGACTTCGAAGCGGATATTCTCACGAGCTTCACCAAGTTCCCCAGGGCTGAACACATGGATGCGTCCATGGGTCTGAAACTCATCAACTTGAGCAGGCCGCGAAGATCAAACGGAATAATCTAGCAGGCCGGAAGGCTTCTAGCGTGTTTCCAGAAGCCCATTTCCAGCACCACAGCACAGTTAGATTGGCTCGCCGCCTCGGCTGGCTTAACCGTGCATTTTCCATTTTTTTCTAAATTTCGTTGCGACGGCCAGGCTCCAAGATGAGCTTTGTGCTTGTTTGTAACTAGGGCAGCCGAGGGAGCTCATGATCCATCGTTCTGTTTGCAACTGCTGCTGGGATGCGTCGAAACGACTTGGGATGTGGCCTCACCTAGTTCTAGCGATCCGGAAATCCCACGCCGCCTGATGGTTCCAAACCTACGCAGTAGTTCTAAGCAAGTACCTCCTAGAAGGCCTATCGAGCAAGTTCGCAAGACGCAATGGACACGCTGGTACGCGGCGAGGGAGAGGCACGCACGGCGCCCCTGCTTTCGCTCTACCATAGTACACAGTGTTACCGGATTAGTTGGCAGTGGATTAGTTTGGAGATGCTCAAAATAAGTTTGCCAGGCATCTATCGCCGACGCGTGAATTTCGAAACAATCTACTGGGTATAGTCGTTCCCTTTCCCCGGCCCAGATTGATGAATTCTGTGGAGGTGCGCTTTTTGGGCTGCAGTGCCAAAAAGAAACATGTCAGCGGTGATTACACAGTAGCTCTCGCGCCACGGAGTCGGGCTTCGAGGCTGATAGCTAAACCATGGATCCGGAAGCTGGTGGGTAGCTAGCAGATTTGGAGTCACGGAAACATCGTGTAATCCATGAAGGCGGAATGCTTCCCCGATGGCAGCGTCCGCATCTCGAAAGTCTACAGCTCGTTTGCGGACCGTGATTCGCTGATGCTTTGTTCTTGGATCGAGCTCACACAGCCCGTTAGCCTTGTCGACTAGGCGTGGATTGTCCAGACACCTGTAGCTATATCAGGAAATCCCCGTGCAACTCGTCGTTTGCACTCGAAGCTGCAAGACGCAGCAATATTGCCTGGGGGGTTTGGCTGCGCTCTGTGCCAGGTCTCAGCGACATGATGGAGGTCAGGACGCATCCGGCAGTGAAGAATGCTTGTGGCTGCTGAGTGGTGAGAGATGTATCGCAGGCCTTTGCAGCCACTGAGCCACTGGACAGATGGCAGGCCTTTGCAGCCACTGGGCATACCTACTGTGTACTGTGTACTGTGTACTGTGTGCCTATGTACAGGCATACGATATCGCACCCCTTCTGCCCATCACCATTGGCAGACACGGCACCCTCACAGGCGTGTGTTGGATGGGACAAGGTCCAACCCACTTCTAGTATAGACCACCTAGCTCTGTTCCTGGCAGGGCCAGATATGCAGGCTGCCGTGTACCGCACGCCATCGTCCAGGGGGGGCGCCGGCGCGCCGGGTGGGCTTTTTTTGAAAGGAGGCACAAGCACAGACTGGCAGCTCCCTTCTCGACGAAACAACCCGAACTCCCGTCGGCCGCACGTCATGGCTAGTCTCTGTCGAAAAGCATTTCAATTTACCCAATTTGTCTCGCTTTTGTGTGCCATCCCCGGGCCCTTGTACCTTGCTACGGGGCTTGTCGAAAGGGGTCATAGCATTCCTATTTTATTATACAATACCCAATCCTCCCTTCGTCGCAAGCTAGATTCCTCCCATTCCTCCTCTCTCTCACTCTCCTTGCGCATACCTGCCAGAGCTGCGACCTCCTTTGCCAGTCCACAATCAAAGACGGGTTTCAGACGCTCCTAATTCCTCCCGCCACCGCCCTTGCACGCCATTGTTGTCCCTCGCCGCACTCAGCTCGCCTGCTAGCCCATTCTTTTTTTGGACACTGCCCACGCTTCGAGAATACTTATATTGCGACCCATCACCAGATCATTTCTGACTCCCCAAGTCATCCCATCACCACTCACTCTCCCGTCCGCTCTCTCCTCCACCGTGCTCTCGCCATAAGCCGGACTCCAGTCATCACTCAGTAATCCCGACTGCCAGCCTGCTACTGGCTCATCCACAGAAGTGGCTTCACTACCTTCTCTCGTCTCTGGTGAGTCAACAATAATATCGGCGCCATGTGATCACAGCTGACTGGAGGCCACATATAGTCTCTACACACTCCCACAAAATGATCACCAGAGAGTCTTCATCTACCTGCGTACACATGGGTCGCGGTGCCTACGACACGACGGGTACGCCCAAGCCGCCGCCGCCGAAGAAGTGATCACGACTCCTTTTGGTCATGTCGTGATGAGGAGAGTGGTAAGTTTTTTGTTCCCCAGCACGGCAATTGTGCCTCGCCCGCACTCCGTTGTGCCACGTTAACTAACCCTGCTCTTGCAGCACCGATCGATTACCGCGCGCACCTCGTCTTTCTCACGAACACAATCTCCTTACCTTCGACCACGACATCTGTTTGTCCCAATTACCTACTTTTAATGCTTCTGCGACCAACATTTCTTGCGGCAACATCACCTTAGCAACACACCTAATACCCCTTTGAAGCGACACTTTTTTCTTTTTGGCGACCACTGCTTTTTCGACACCCCTGTATCAACATATCCCGGCATCTCTTATTTCTTGCTAACCAGGAAATTTCCAACACCTCCTTGCATTATGGACGGTCCACAAAAGGATGTATCCCTTTTTTTTCGGCGTATCGGAAAACAACAAGACTTCTGGGGAAAGAGCTCAGGCTCGGCACGGCTGGATACCACACAAAATTTGGGGTTTCATTTTTCTCTTGGAAGCGGTTGCTAAGAGATTTATTTTTTTGCGCTTATAGACTTTTTTTTTCAAACAGCAGTTCGTTCTGCAAAATAGCATGGATGTTATGGCTTCGTCCATCTGCTAAGTCTGGGATTTGTATTACTATCATGTATGGTTCTCATGGGTTTGGATTTATTGGGAGTTCTTTGCGTCTGGCCCTGGTGGCATAACAGATGATAGAGAGATACCCAGGGTTCATACCATGTTTTCCCTTATCTGGGCTTGGGCACATAATCGACCTTATCGGGTTGCTTGTGAGCTACGGAAGAGCCAGCGAGGGTGTGGAATTGATTATTAGGGATTGCTATTGTAACTGTAGAACGAACATTTACTATTTATTACACCGCTTCAGATTGTTGGTTTTCAGAATTCAGCTTCATCGGCGCACCAACAAGTTGCTCAACACACAAGTGCACAAACCACGCCAGGAAGTCCAACATCGTACAGCCAAGTTTCAGCCCGGCGTAATCTCAACAAGATCACCCTTGAGCGAGAAATTATATCCTACAATGCACAGCAGGTTTCGTTCTTTGTTTTTGAAGAGTAATGTACTCTTCTAACAACTTGAACAAATCACTCATCCGCAACATCAGACAACTCAAGGCTGAAAATCCAGTCTCGCTCACAAGGCTGTCTACTTGTGGCCTCGGAGAACTTCTACGAAATGCACCATTGTCTTTTCCCAACTAACAATAGCGATTATGGCTCCCTTGCCTGAAGTAGGAGCCCAATCTCGACCAGGTAACTGGGAGTGGTTCAAGTCAGCTAGAGTGGAGTGTTCGCCTCAAGTCTTATCGATCCTTGCATGCACATTTTTATGTATAATTAGATCTGCGCTTAAGCTTGTATGGAGTGATGGTGGTACAGCGCCAAGCGTGTCAATCTTGACGGGAGCGACTGAACAACTGAACCACCACCACCACCACCCCACGCGAACTTCGACCTCCTCCCCGACAACCAACCACCAGAAAACTGCAAAGAAAGGAGCCGCACTCCGCCGCATTAGAACCTCCACGCACCAATTCGCAATCAGGGATTGTCTTAATTTCCCTATCCTCGCCAAACAGCTACGCCGCTCATCCCACCAAGCCCACGCCTTACTCCACGAATATCGCCCACCCGTCCTTCCCTTCAAACACACCAAGCCCACGCATTCGAACAGATCGCCACCACACAATCAGGATCCTGAAGAAAGTTTCTGTTCAATCATGTCTTTGGTGAACTGGCGTACTATCAACATTGATGCCCTTGATCCCGACTCCCCGGCCAATTTCGACCTTTCTAGCCTTACGCCTGATGTGGTCCCGGTCTCGGCTGCTGACGTACAGCACCTTGCTACCCAATGCCGACAATTGCTACGAGGTGGTGATAGCGAGGGAGCTTTGAGAGGAGCATTAGAGAATGCACCATACGGAGGTGACGAGAGGGGGAAGGTCAGTTCACATTCCTTCTTAGGCCGCTATGGTCATCAGGGCTTTAGGTAGGGCAGAGAGGCGAGGTGGACACGGAGATTTGCTTCGGTGGATGACGAGAGAAGAATGCCGCTTTTCTTCAGTGTGGCATTCACGATCGTACTTGGCAGCCAGGTAAACAACGGCACAGGCTTCGCTTACTACAATCACGGACCATGGGTTTGAGGAATCCTTCGCTGATTAGAACAGGAAACACACCTAGCTACTGTGATAGAAATCCTTCAATCCATTCGCCAAGCCGAAATGTCGCCTATATTGAGCCGGATATACAAATCAGAAGGTGGATCGGAGGTTTTGGATACCTTGATGAAGTATTTGTAAGTTTCAATACCCGAAAGCTATGTCTCCCTTGCTGCCCTTTGTACAGAAATCCTCATTTCCTTTACTCCATTCTTCAGCCTTGAATCTCCACGTCACCAGATTGAACAAAGCATTGTTCTAACGTCAACCCAGGTACAAAGGGATGTCGCAAACCACACCTTCCGCTTCCAAATCAGGTGTCTCGCCACAGCCCACGGGCTTCTCACAAGTCGGCGGTCGATCTTTTGGTGGTGGAGAAGGAGGAGGACAAATGATGAGCGTTCTGTTGAGCTGGCATGAGAAGGTTGTTGAGATCGCTGGCACAGGATCTGTTGTAAGGGTCATGACTGACCGACGAGTCGTTTGAATCACGCCATTGGAATTAAAAAAGAGACAAAACATGATGATGCTATGGGACTCGAGGCTAAGGGCATACAACCAAAAGGACATAGATGAAGCATGGCGGTATGTAGCAGAACGGGACAGCATTTATTGAAGCAGAAAAGCTGAGATTAGCGAAGGCTTTCCAGAGAATGAATATTGACTACTCATGTCCAGCCTCGCTAGTCCTCGATGTTGAAAGTTTTTTTTCACTCAGCATCTCAATACTTAATTGGGATTCACATGAAGCATTCATGGCTCTTTCTCCTCTCAACACGATGACTTGAGTACAGGTTTAACACTGTGAAAAGCAATGATGTTGTGCTGGCCTTGGATCTGTGGTGATTGCTTGAAGCGTATAAAACGGACAAGGGCCAAACCTGAAGTGGAAAAAGAGATATTTGAGATCTGATAATGTTATTTTCTTAGATATATACAGATCCTCGACTCTTTTTATTGGGGACGGATTAGGTGGATGTGGGATGTGTGAGTGTCTTCCAATTCAAGGTCCGCTTTCAAAAATCCTATGAGCTGCAAAAATGCCATGGACAGCCCGATTACGATTGAAAGGAGGAAGCTATTGAAAATGAAATTCAGCCGGTGATTCCGCTAGCTTAGTCAACCTTGATGTGTCCGCCGGTTTTGAACAAGAGCTGAGAAAATAATGGGAATGGGATGAAACATGGGTACAAAGCTTTCTGGCAGGTCTTCCAAGGATGGCCCTCCCTTCAGGTTGATCTTTTTGTTCAATGGGCAGAATCCAGGCTTGACTGGACGATCAGTTCAATCGGACGCCAAAGTTAAGACTATTGGGGACAAGCGGAAAGCAGCAATTGAATCGATGGCAGTGCAGCTCATCGAATAATCGAGGTTTGGTTATTCCAAGTTATCACGCGCAATGACTTGTCCAATAAAAGGTCTTGTTCAGGACTAAGATGAGTTGCTATGGATTATCAGATTTGAGGGATGGCATTTGTAGAGTCGGGTGTCCAAGTTGAGAAGAAGGCTTTCGGCGGGCGTCTATGGTGAGTCCTACCACTCATTGCCTACATCCTCCATGGTCGATTCTGCTTTCATGTGGCAATGCTGGAAGTCCAGATCGATATCGACAAATTTCAGTTGATCTTCTTCAAGCTTGCCAGGAAGTTATCAACATCAAAGTCATATCGAGTATAATCAATTGAACACCATCCTGTCATGCGGGTAACCATGTTCCATTCGATATCGGATTCCACGTTTGATGCCTGCTTTCCTGTTGTGATGGACCCACTCTTTCGACTGTAAACGACAGCAGCTTCTTCTTCCTCCAATACAAACTTCCTTCCACCCCAACTCACATCAAACATCCATCCATTCATCCCAAGTACTCTCTCAGTCAAACGCCTACCATGTCACGCTACAACACCATCACCAAAGGCACTGGCTACAATGTCAACACTGGTGGCTATGGCACTCTGACCAGCAACCAGTAAGTAAACTCTTACTTCACAGAATTATAGTATAGGTGTGGCTCACTTCGAACTTTCAGGCTCAAGAACATTGCTCTTCCAGACAAGTTGCGCTGCAAGCGATGCAACAGGTGGAAGAAGGCCGATGCCGATGGCAAGGAGAACTTCTCAAAGAAGCAGCTGGCTGCTGTTCGCGAGACCATCTACTACTCTGGCCGTGGCAAACAGACACCAATCGAAATTTCTTGCAGCACTTGCAGCTCTGACCAGAACAACGAAGTAGGTAAAACACTAAAGCGATATATGTCTTCGTTCGAATATGCCTCGCTAAAATCGTCGTCCTCTTAGCTTCATTGCGCCTTCTGCGACACCACCAAGGGTCTGGAGTGCTTCGCGCTGGCTCAGCGTAAGAACCCTATCGCGGCAAAGTGCCTGGTCTGCATGGAAGAACAGCTCGAGTTCGACCCAGACGTCTTGGCTGAGCAGCTTAATGATCTCCGTCGTCCAACAGAGTTCCAAGGTACCGCGTACTACGACGACAGTGACGATGACTCTGATGATGAATTCAGCTACAAACTCACCTCAGACGATGTGGGTGTCTTCACGCTCCGAATGAAAGGAATACAAGCTGACTTGGTAGGACGATATTGACTCTAACGTGGCCGACTCCTCTGTCTACGGCGACGACACTACCGAGTCAGGCTACGAGGGCTCTGCTGTCACAGGCTCTCGCCAGATCTCCGCTTCGATGGATACTCTGAACATCTCTACCTCGTCCGGCGGCGTTCATCTCAGCCAGGGCGGCAGCGATCTCTCGGCTTGGCAGACTGTCACTGGCGGACGTGTCCGCAAGGCAGCGCCCTCCAGCACCGCCGCCAATGGCTCTAACAGCTCTTACTCCGCCAGCGTCCAGATCAACAAGACTGGGTTTTCCAAGGTTAAGGCGTTCATACCACCACCAGAGGGCTACATCGCGAACTCTAAGCAAGCGAAGAAGGCTGGAACGGCCAAGCTCCCAGTCAAGTCGGGAAAGGCCTCGAAGTGCACAAACTCCGACTGGGACTCCGACGACGAGGAAGAGCATGGTTCCATTGCAACCACTCGGGCAACCCGCGCGACCCAGGAAGACCTGGACAACCTTCAGGAGCACGAAATCACATGGGAGAGCGACGACTCATCGGAACTGGAATATGACTCCGACGACGAGTGATTCAACACTCCAGAAGCTTCCTAATTTCGTTCTCTTCTCCCAGAGTTGGAATGTCAAATTGAACTTCCCCGCGGAATAACACGAAAACACGACCACAAAATGAATATGAAATTGCAGACAATGAGATGAGCCGGGAGGCAAGAATGGATGGAGGATGTGAATAGTACGGTATGGGGATAAGTCCTCTCCGACCTTTCGGCTTGAAAAAGACGATCTCTGGGGAGTCTCGGAACTCAATGGCTGTAGTAACTATAGGTACAAACAAAATTGACCTTGACGTTTTGAATCCAGTACATTGAACTTGTTCATCCCGAGTGCTACGCTCTCAGACGAGGTTAATGTCGCATGTCTTCTGGTGGTTTTGAGGTAAAAAAGTGTCAAAAACTTATTGGCATTGATGCATAATGCGAGGCCTTCAATTGAGACTAATAGATGGAGCAAAGAGAAAGAGAGCATCGAAAACGGTGTTGGGCTGTAGTTCAGGGGCTCCTCTCTAAATTACCGGCACCTGTACGGTGCACCCTTATGACTGAAGTGGCCAGGGTGCAGGAACATCAAAATATCAAATCGCTTCTCTCTACCCTTATTACTTAAAAGGCCGCTACTACTATACTCTATTATTAGTACACCTGCTAATAGTATAGAAAATTAGAGAAAATTAAAGTATAATTTTCTATCGCCTTATTATTATACTCCCTCTCCCTACTAAAAAGTATTATTTCTCCGCCTTTCCCCTCTCCCCTTCTTACTATAAACCTATTAATTATATAGCTAGAGGCCTAGATTTTACTTATAAACCTATTAATTATATAGCTGAAGGCCTAGATCTTATAGGAGGCTAGTAGAAGAGTACGGAATAGATAATTATACTATCTTTCTCTTAGTATATCTAGTTAGGATAGAATCTCCCCTTACCCTCGCTAGAGTAGACGACTAGCTCCTAGTCGTCGAAAAAATCCTAGCGATAACTATAATCTATAGGATAATAGTTAGGAAC
>JEMP01000012.1:58506-349826 GCA_000738655.1 Venturia pyrina ICMP 11032
AGAATTCATTCCTATCATTATTGCATACCGCTTCAAAGATAAATTAACTTTCCCTGCTATTGCGAAGAAGCTTCCTGGTATAACAGCGAATGCAGCTCAAAAACTATGCCAAAGAGCACGCCGACGCGCCGGAAGCAACCACTTCAAAACTATACTCAAAAATGCCTATCCAGAGCCTCGTACAGGGCGGCCTCCTCGTGTACAGCCTGGATCTGACTTATCACACCGTATAAGAGCTGCTGGGCGCGGTAAATACAAGTAGCAGGACCAGACTGAAGCTGCCAACTGGGTTCTCGAAGAATCTCGTCAAACCACCAAAGATGGCCGCGCTTTAAAGCCTCTCAACGTCTCATAAGTCCATAACATAATGCAAAGTCCTGCGCATGCATTAGGCGAAGCTTCTGGCCGAAATTCCCAGCCTATTACACGCAAAAGGGCGATTGAGAAGGTGCCTCTTACGGATAAAGAGTTGGACGAAAGGAAGGCATATATTGACTGGATTTTGTCTCTCCCAGACGACGCAATCCTCATTGGTTGTGACGAGACTCCTCTATAATTTGGGGGCTTAGGGCATCGCCGTGTGAGCGCTCCTCGTGGCGAAACTGTGTATACAGATCAGGCTTCAAATCCTGTATTCACTACACAACAATGGGCGGCCTCATGCAGCGATTTGAGGGTTAAAAGACCCTGTATCATCTGGAAAAAGGAGCAGAATGTCGAATACAACGTCCTTATCCAGAAGCTAGCCTCACAGAATGCTCTACTTGAGCGTACAATCCACACCAAAAGGGCTAACTGTATGGTCCCAAACACTACCGAATACAACCTCCTTAAGAGCCAAAATGATGCTATTCAAGAGCATAATGCGTCATTACCGAAGGGCCAAAGATTCGGCAAAAGACAACGTATGACGCCTGCAAGATTGTACAAATTTGAGCCGTTAGAGCGTGAGGCTGGTAAGGCAGGGATGGATTTCGTCTGGTATACCTTCAACGTCTACCAAAACCTCCTCTTTCCGTATTATCAACAGATACAGGGCCTCAATGAAGGCAAACAAGTATAGATTATTAAGGATAACGTTGGTTCTCACGGCAAGGCAAGGCGGCTTCTGGAGGATCAGATTAAGGAGTTTGGTATCAACTTTGCTATTACACCAACACATTCTGCGGATCTCCACCCTTATAAAACCCTTCATAAGGATCAAAAGAAGCTTATTGCTCCTTATCGGAAGTCAGTTAGGAGCGCTGCGGCTATAGTAGTAAAAGATATAGAAATATAGATAGCCCGTATTTGGCGTGATAACAAGGAATTTGAGGATTGTGTACGGTTCCGTATGGATATCAGGTATTTTCAGGGGCTAGCACAAAGGTCTAAGGACTCAACTCCAGCATACGGTAATCATTCTAAAGATAGCTTTTAAATTGAATGAATTGAGTGCTTTTGAAATACACCAAATAATCGAGTTGTGTGGTCCGTGCAGCCGCACTTACGAAGCAGCGGAGGTAAGCTTTGTGTTCTCCGTATTTGGCGAATGGCACATAATAAGTCAGCACCAGTTTGACGAGTGAAGACTACCAGCCTTGAATAGTGAAGACTAGGTACCAGCCTTGAATAGTGAAGACTAGGTACCAGCCTTGAATAGTGAAGACTACCAGCCTTGAATAGTGAAGACTAGGTACCAGCCTTNCAGTCCTGAACCCGTCTCACAGCATGAAGTCAACTTGCCTCTCCAGCAAAGTGGAAGCTTCGCTTGGTAACAAGACAAGTGAAAGGAAGGAGGCTCAAGGAGTAAAGGATGTGGCTTTGGATATACCTGGGTGGTGAGAACGACAGCTGCCATCTTTTGAGAGATGGACTGAAATTTGCATTTACTGGAGTTGGACCTTTGATGATGAAATCCGGTGCACGTTGGGATCAGGGCATCATCTGCTTCTGCATACGGGCAGTCGGGCGTAAGAGGTGTTCTCCTGGCACAGTTCTGAATCAAGAAGGGTGTCCATTTTGGGCTATGTATTGCCGTTGGGATTTCTGTGCATATAGCCACACGACAGGCCTCTTGTCCGTCTGATTCTTGGATACAACGTTTCGGGAATACCAAGTATCTCGGTACGGGTTTTCAATACTAGATTTGACTGCATGATTTCTCGGCCTGTTTATCGTACCTGCCCTATTCATATCCACGGAACCGGAACCGGAACCGCAACCGCAACCGCGAATGATTTTCCATGCATACACAGTACAGCACCACGAAGACGCGACTCTCAATGCGGTAGGTCTTGATGAAGTCCAAGTTACCTCTCGGCTGTTCTTTGCAAGTTTGTGAAGACATGTTGACAAGCGAGCGGCCTATGTCAAAAGTGCCACGCAAAATCTGCAGCCACATACGAGGAGAGGGTTGTGCAATTCCGGTCCTACCTCCGCTGCTTCGTAAGTGCGGCTGCACGGACCCCTATCGCCAGATTTCTGACACCTATACACCAACTTGTAGATAGCATTACACCAACCAAACATGCCTGAAATAGCTAAAGAATTCATTCCTATCATTATTGCATACCGCTTCAAAGATAAATTAACTTTCCCTGCTATTGCGAAGAAGCTTCCTGGTATAACAGCGAATGCAGCTCAAAAACTATGCCAAAGAGCACGCCGACGCGCCGGAAGCAACCACTTCAAAACTATACTCAAAAATGCCTATCCAGAGCCTCGTACAGGGCGGCCTCCTCGTGTACAGCCTGGATCTGACTTATCACACCGTATAAGAGCTGCTGGGCGCGGTAAATACAAGTAGCAGGACCAGACTGAAGCTGCCAACTGGGTTCTCGAAGAATCTCGTCAAACCACCAAAGATGGCCGCGCTTTAAAGCCTCTCAACGTCTCATAAGTCCATAACATAATGCAAAGTCCTGCGCATGCATTAGGCGAAGCTTCTGGCCGAAATTCCCAGCCTATTACACGCAAAAGGGCGATTGAGAAGGTGCCTCTTACGGATAAAGAGTTGGACGAAAGGAAGGCATATATTGACTGGATTTTGTCTCTCCCAGACGACGCAATCCTCATTGGTTGTGACGAGACTCCTCTATAATTTGGGGGCTTAGGGCATCGCCGTGTGAGCGCTCCTCGTGGCGAAACTGTGTATACAGATCAGGCTTCAAATCCTGTATTCACTACACAACAATGGGCGGCCTCATGCAGCGATTTGAGGGTTAAAAGACCCTGTATCATCTGGAAAAAGGAGCAGAATGTCGAATACAACGTCCTTATCCAGAAGCTAGCCTCACAGAATGCTCTACTTGAGCGTACAATCCACACCAAAAGGGCTAACTGTATGGTCCCAAACACTACCGAATACAACCTCCTTAAGAGCCAAAATGATGCTATTCAAGAGCATAATGCGTCATTACCGAAGGGCCAAAGATTCGGCAAAAGACAACGTATGACGCCTGCAAGATTGTACAAATTTGAGCCGTTAGAGCGTGAGGCTGGTAAGGCAGGGATGGATTTCGTCTGGTATACCTTCAACGTCTACCAAAACCTCCTCTTTCCGTATTATCAACAGATACAGGGCCTCAATNTTCATTTCTTTACCTACAGATACGCCGTCTCCTAGGAAGTAGGTACCCCTCATCGATTTCCCCGTGACTATCAGCTTTGGTCTCTATGGACTTGACCATTCCCATGTCAAGGATCATTATTGAGTATCGACCTACCTCCACTAGTGATTGTTACTGTGTACGTATCATACCTACGGGAAAGGAACCGTTGAATGTCAGATGTCAAGGGCCTCCCCCGGCTCTTGTCTAAACGCGCGCTCCACCTGGTTGGGCTCGCGAGAAACTCCGTCTGGACTCACTGCTCCAGTTCTACTCCCTACTCGTACACATGAAGCTCCACCATTCCAGCCTGCGATGCTGCCATGCATGACCCGTGCAGTTCGGACCAAGGGCCGTCCCAGGTCATGAATGCTTTCCCAGGAACTTGATCTTCGGGATGCCCATTTCCAACCATTGTCGGTCGAGTACCACGGTACCATTGAAATCCAAACCATTGTGACTCCACAGTCGCCTGGGTGAAGATCCTAGCTTACCAGAGTTTGGTTGTTTCGTGATAGTCCTAGGAGGTACCCTCCATTCACGGCAGCTGCCTCACTGCGACTGTTTGCCAGTGACTCCACACACACTTTCAGAGAACCGAAATCATTTTGGGGATTACGGACGGACGTCGTATATGTTCCGAGTGTCAGAGTCTAGAATGCGCGGCCTCCTACAAAATGGAGGAACCAGTAAAACAGCGCCCGCCAGCGGCCATCCAAAACAGTTGGTCGTCCACAATCTGGAACCAATATTCCTGAGCTCATTCTCGCGGGAACCGTCTACCTGCTGCCGTAAAGTATGACCGACGACTACTATTGTCATCTCGGACCGGAGTCTATAAATAAATCGCAGAGCTAGAAAAGGACCAACAACTCCATCGGTACCGTGAGGTCATTTATCTACCTCTACCCGTATCTATCATAGAGACGACGACGATGGCAAGAAAGATAACGAATACAATAAGAAAGACTATAGTAGTAACTTTGTTTAGCTATATTCTTCTTTGCGATCACTAGTGATTTATCTGTATCGATATATAGATTAAGCTAGTTCAAAGCCAATAGAACTTTCGCTCTCTAGATACCAAGTATATAAGACGACAATCATAACAATAACGATAGAGTCGATAAGAATAACGAAAACAATAAAGATGAAATCTTAGAAAGGCTACGGAATTCGATTAGTAGATATTCAAGACTACGAGATATTACAAGGATTACTATCTCTAGACTCAATAAATAGCTTAGATTACTCTAGGAGAAGTATCACTTCTATCTAGGTATAATAGTACTATAAGACCCTCGCTGTAAATCCAAAGGTACCTATAAGATCGAGTATTACGTTGAACAAGACTCCCTCTATTGTCGACTTAAGGATATCTTTTCTAGATTTCTATTATATCAAGAAAACGTGTTCGTATACAGAGTTTGGGAAAAGACATTTTCGAGTAAAAGGTAATATCCTACCTATAGACTAATCTTAAGATGGAGTTCGCGATTTAATACTACTGCTACAATTTAGCCTTATGCTCAATACTCCTATGCTTGCCCCCCACAGCCTCAAAATACTCCCGCACCTTTATCCTCGCCACTTCCACCACCTCGACATCCTCAATGGTATTAGGCACCTCAACCCTCCTCTCAAAATCTCCCTGCACAGCATTCTCTACCAACTCCCTCAACACCCTTCTCAAAGTCTTGCCACTCCTCGTCTTTGGGATCATCTTCGCGCCTTGAATCATACCGCCCAGAGCAGCAATGGCACCGATTTGCTCCCTCACAAGCGCATTCACCTCTTTGAAGAGGATATCGGAGGGAACGGCGTGGTGGGGATGGTTGTGTGTGGCGAGGGAGATGAAGGCGAAGGGAAGGTGGCCTTTGAGGGCGTCTGGGATGCCGATTACGCACGCTTCCCCTATGTCTGGGTGAGAGAGGACGGCTTGTTCGATTGCGCCGGTGCTGAAGCGGTGGGCGGCTACGTTTATGATGTCGTCGGCGCGGGACATTACGTGAACGTATCCTATGTGGAAATCGTGTTAGTGATGTTGGCCGTTCTATTCAGGGAGGGTGGTACAAACCATCTTCATCAATCATACCCGCGTCTCCTGTGTCTATGTATTTTCCGGAGAACCGTTTGAGGTACCCGCGATAGAATCTTTCTTCGTCTTTCCAGAGAGTAGTCATGCCAGTTGGTGCTAGAGGGATTCCAAGAATGATATTTCCCATCGTTCCATTCTCAACTTCTTTACCTTCATCATCTACGATGCTGACGTCGAAACCGGGCATCGGTTTTCCAGCGCTGCCCGGTTTCATCCTCAAGCTCTCGCACTTTTCCGTCGAGTTAAAATTCGTTCCTGTTGCAGCCAGTTGTGCGAGTCCGGTAATGGGGGATCCAGATTCAGAAGACCACCAATTGTCTACGACCAATGCATCTTCGGCGCCGTATTTTTCCAGCAGATGTTGATACATGGAGACGATACTCGGTTCGCTCCTTTCGCCAGCCAGAAACAGCGCGCGTAAAGACTTGATGCCGCCTCTGCTCCCGATTTCACCAATAAAATCGTTATCAGGATCATCTCTTCTGATTGCTCGTAAAGCAGTTGGTGCAGTGAAGAGAGTGTTGACTTTGTACTCTTCCACAACTCGCCAGAACGTCGATGCATCAGGTGTACCGATAGGCTTGCCTTCGAAAAGAACCGTTGCTGCGCCGGCGAGGAGGGGCGCATAGACGATGTAGGAGTGCCCGACTACCCACCCTATATCTGAGGCAGTGAATATGACATCTTTTGGACCACGAATGCCGAAGAGATATTTTATGCTGAGATTTAGGCCCACGGCATGGCCGGCTGCAGAGCGGACGACGCCTTTCGGTGATCCCGTCGTCCCTGAGAATCTCGAATTAGCTTTTGTCCCTGCTTACAAGATGAACAGAAAACGAACCGCTGGTATAGATGATATAAATCGGATCATCACTCCCCACAGCCACACACTCAGATTTTAACCCTCTATTTCTAGCGCTCTTGACAAGTCTGCCCCAATTCCTCTCACCATTCTCTCGATTGATGGGATCCCATCTTAGCTCATCCCTCTGCCATACCAGCACTTTCGCCGGCTTATAAGAGCTCTTCTCTACAGCACCACGGATAAGTGATTGATATTCAATGGGTCCTTTCGCGCCTTCTATTCCACAAGACGCTGTCATTATTACGCATGGTGTCGAGGCCTCGATTCGTTGAGCAAGGGACGCGGGTGCGAAACCACCAAAGACGACAGCGTGGATTGCACCCAGTCTATTAATGGCAAGCATGGCAAATAGGGCGGGTGGTATCATTGGCACTGTTTGGACGTGTTAGCTCGTGTTCTAGATGGTACAGATTATGGATTGGAAGGAAACGCATACTATAGATCAAAACTACGTCTCCCTTTCTCACACCCTCTTCTCTCAAAACACCAGCTAACGTCTCAACCTCGCTCAAAACTTGCTTATACGTGAGCTTCTCTTTTCTGCCAGTAACAGGCGAATCCCAGATAATAGCAACACCTTCCCCTCGTCCAGCCTCAACATGTCTATCCACGCAATTATAGCAGTTCGATATCTCGCCGTCGGGGAACCATGACCAATGTGGATGTGTTGCACCCTCAGGCAGGGACTTTGATTTCGGAAGAGTTTTTGTAGATTTGACGAGAGCGCGGGAAGGTTTCTTGTGCCAATGAACCTGTGAAGCGGCTTTGGACCAGAATGCTTCAGGATCTGAGAGGGCGGCGGCGTAGGTTATGTCCTGTGGGTGTTTTGAGGCCATTGCGATTCCTTCTCTTACTCAATTGCTCTCGACTAGGTGTACTCCTATATGTATAGGTATATATCCAAGCTCCTTTTCACGGTATATGTACCCAAGACGGTATGTACGATGCTAGACAGAAGAGAGGACAATATTAACAATGCTGACAAGAAGGGTAAGAAGTGATGCTAGCTACAAGATCTATGTCTATATGCAAATGGCATCATGGAGGGATTTGTTTGGCGGTGATCGGATGAAAGGGCGGCAGCGGCTGGCCGGAGCTCCATTGCATTGGCGAGAACTCGATTCTGGATTGGTTGGAGGTTTCATGAAGACCCGAGGTGTTCGCTGGCAGGAAGAGCTTAGGGCCTCAGGCCTCAGGCCTCAGGCCTCAGGGGATGCTACTCGTAGGAGGTAGCACACCAGGCCTCAGGGGATGCTACTCGTTGGAGGTAGCACACCAGCACCAGCGTCATGAAATCCTTCCCCGCATAAGGTTATTTCCGACTCGATCGGGCTAGCCAAGGCTGGGGTATGCCACCTGCACTGTGCCACCGGCAGTTGACGAGGCCACAAGGCTGCATTTTGCTTTCACACTATAGCTTCGGCATTATCTGCAGGAAACACCAGTGTTGCCTTGATATTGATGATACTATCGGCCCAATATCCATGTCGATAAAATTCTGGCATTTTGAAATCTTCTCCTTGCGTCGCCAAAGATCAAAGAGCCAAAGAGGTAATGTTACAAGGAATATGGCTTTTCAACCGCTGTCGCTCTCCTCTCCACCTCCCAGTAGACTCTCATCAATCCCCCAGTCTTTATTGCCCATCCTCCGTCGTCCCTTGTCCTCTTGAGCTCCGAACTTGGATGCGAAATCCTTTGCTGACTCAATGTCCTTTTCCAGTTCCCTTCTCTCCTTGATCTCCTTCGCCTTCGACTCACTGAATCTGCCATCCATACCAGCGTCTTTTAGCATGCCCTTCAGGTGTGCAATCTTCTCCTTGGCGGTGTCACAATTCTTCAGTTCGTTGTGCCACATCTTCCTTACGCCACATTTGACGAGGTTGGCCTGCAATTCTTTTATTTGGGCTTCTTGGGGAGAAAGTTCTGGTTTGGCCTTGGCCGGTGCTTTGGCTTTTGATACAGCTTTTGATTTGGCGGGCTTGGAGGATGATGATGAGTCTTTCTTCTGGCGCTTCTTCTTTGGCGGCGCTTCTTCGTCAATCAAAACTGACATCTCGCTCTCGGAGTCCTCCTTCGTGGAAGCTTCTGCGGGAGCGGGAGGTTCTTCCATTTCGACATCGCGATCTGCTTCCTGTTTCCTCTCTGGTTGTGGTGATGCCTCGTCATCTTGGTCCGAGTCTACCACCTTTGTAGACACTCGCTTTGTAGGTTTCGGTCCTGAAAAATCTTCATCCTCCTCATCCGAGTCCACTGTTTTCGTAGCCTTTGCCTGAGGTTTCCGCGTTGCCCTTGCTTCTGAGCTCTTCGCGGCTTTCTTGGCTCGGGACTTGGGAGGAGCCTTTTTCGTTCTCACCTCCTCTTCGGACAACTCTGGAACGGGAGAGCTCAAGGCAGACTCCTCATCCTCGTCTTCGGACTCTGGCGTCACTTTTCTCTTCTTCTGTGCTTTGGCTTTTGTCTCTGGAGTTGCTCGTTTGGTCCCACGTTTTGCTGGCTCGCCCGACTTTTTTGGTCTAGGCGCTGCTTTGGGTTTTGGTGCAGGTTTGGACGGCTTGGTAGGTTTCTCAGGACTGGAGGCTGGCTCTGGGTTTTCTTGTTTTCCCTAGGGCAGAAATTAGATGCTAGCATTCTTTGCGTTTCGAAGCAGCATACATGTTCGTGGGCGATAATGTTCTTGCTCTTCGATTTCCAGGTATCATTATCCTTCAAGTAGTTGTCGGGCAGCTCTAGCTCGACCTCAGCAGCTTTGCGCACGCGCTTCACAGTGAGCTCTGAATGGTCTCCCGACTTGTAGAGACGCGCCACGATGGCGCGCAAAGTCTCCTCGATTGTGGGGTCTTTTGGAATACGGGTATCATGTTCGGAGTCGGACATAGTGATTGAGCAGAAGCTGATTGACGGCGAATGCAGGCGCTGATTGACGGCGGATGCAGAAGCTGATTGACGACGCGTTGTGGTTTTTACAAGGAGAGACGCGCGGTGTTGATCTCCGACACGTGCTGTGCGTAGAATAGGTACCTCCATAGGTACTTGGATACCGTAGTGGATAGTTCTAGTCTGCCAGTCGTGCCAGCGGAGAATGGCCGTTGCCCTCGCCCTCGCCGTCCTCTGCACCACCGATCCCATGATATTCACCTCTGCACCACCAATCCCATGATATTCACCTCTGCACCCCCAATCCCTTGATACTTACTCACCTCTGCACCACCAATCCCTTGACATTCACCTCTGCAACGTCAACACTTCCCTCCAAAGCCACGCAGTCACCATGCCTCCTCTCTTTTGGACGCTGGGATGCGTGTATGGCGCCAGCTCCGTCATGCTTGGGGCATTCGGGGCCCACGGATTGAAGAAGAAGATTGCCGACCCAGCAAGACTCGCAAATTGGAATACAGCTGCGCACTACCAGGTAGGCCAAATCATGAAGAAGGCTACGACTTATTTCTAATCATTGCGCCAGATGATGCATGCTGGTGTTCTCCTCGTTTCGTCCTATGTAGCCCCCAAGAACAAGATGGCAATGTCGCTGTTCGCAGCGGGCATGCTCGGATTCAGCGGCTCCATATACTTGCTTGTCCTTGACCCCCAGCGATTCAAGCCATTAGGACCTGTCACTCCTTTGGGAGGTCTTTGCCTCATCGGAGGATGGATTTCCCTCGCATTCGGTAAACGACTCCCCGTGGCCTAGGGTTGGCACACGACTCTCCGTGGCTTAGATTTGGCAAACGAGTTTCCGTGATCATGGCCTGGAGGAGGTGGATGGCCTCATCATCATTTACTACGCAGTAGTACTCCGTACCGAGGCAAGCTCAAGACAGTCCAGCTTCAAGGATGCAGAATTAGAAACTAATGGGACCTGCATTTCCTCCACACAGTGATCAGTGCTTAATTACCAAAAATGTGCACTCAAGCCTCATGGATCCAAAATGCACTTCCCTTTTAAAGCCATACCAAGCTTGTACTTTGCCCAAGAGAGTCTCCAACCTACCAATCCAGAAGCGCGAAATCGTGCCCGCTTATCCTTGGCTTGATGAGTTTCTCCGCCAAATAGATTAACTCTAGAACGGAAAAGGACACTAAAACAGCATCCCTCCTCGCCGCACCCTCACTTTCTCGCTATCTGCGGAGGTGATGTAGTCATATTGCCTCTTTTACCACAGGAGAATCAGGGCCCATGGCGAAAATGTCATTTGATTGCATGAAGGTTGACAAATTAGGACGCATTTTGGCCCGGACGACACCGTTCCACAGTATATCCCAAGGCCTTGTCTCGCGGTGAACTTTCCTGGACGTAGCAATCATTGGTTCTCCGACTTGACCACACCCTCTCCTTCAGCCTCTCTGTGTACTTGCGGAGGTCTGGACATTGGAGCAGTGAGCTAACGATCCTTTCTCTTTATAGAGTTGCACCAATAGATCCCATCCACTAACTCCTACAGCTTCACTTTCCTCTGCTTCCGCGCAGTCACTCATTTAAGCCGAGCACAAAACTTCAAAGGTCCACTACCACGTAAAATCAAACATTCAATCAACCAAGATTCGGGCACCTCTCACCATGGCGGCGCTCGACGAAAAACATGTCAGCTTTGAAGAGCCTCTCTTGGCTCGAGTCGTTGATGAGCCTCGCGTCGATAGAAAGCGCGCGCGACACCTTGCGTTGGGTCTTCTGGCAGTGGTCTTCATTGGAATCCTGGTTGGAGGTCCGACAGGTAAGACAAAAATACTTCCTCATCCTATCCTACTTTTGAATCTCCATCTTCATACACAAGCCTGGTTCAAGAGTTGTACACTTGCTTGAGCGTGTTTTTCGGATTGGCATGTCCTGTTAAGCTTGCCGGACAAATCGAATTAACAGCCCATTCTAGTCCGCGCATGCAGTCATCATATGAACCGCCACGTTCAGCACAAGCACGCACACGTCGTCAAGCCTGCCACCCACCACCGCGACTTGGAGTCCAACCTAAAGCCATCTTTCCCAAACGTCGAACGCACCCACCATGTAGACAAGCGTGCCGATCCTGGGCCCATGTGCACTACCCGCGAATGCGTGAACTATGCTGCCGAGATAAAGGCCAATCTGGCGGCCAACTATACAGCCATCGATCCATGCGTCGATTTCAGCACATATGTTTGTGGAGGCTGGCGCGAAAAGCACGACTACCGTGCCGACCAAGCTGGTGAGATCCTATACACCTTGCCCAATTTGCCCAGAAATTGACTCTTTTCAAGTCGTTAATGTTGATTCCATAATGGACGGTATGTTCCGAGAACTTCATTAACTGTTTCAAAGGGACAAGCGTAGGCTCAATTATGGCAGATAATAGCAAAAATATCCTCCACGAGATCTTAGAAGGTCAATACGTCGGCAACACTTCCCTCTCTGCCGATAAAATTGCTATCGAGAAGGAAAACTTCGGAAAGATGAAATCCGCCTACAAAGCCTGCATGAACGAGGATGCAATTAAGGCCTACGGTGTAAAGCCAGTCCGTGACTTCTTGGAAGAGTTTGAAAAAGTCTACCCAGTGGCCGGCCCAGAGCCCAGTGCTGACAAGGAGGGACTGACGAAGGCGTTGATCTGGTTACAGAAGAATTCCGTGGAGGCCATCGTGAAGCCCGGTGTAACCGTAAGTTCTCATCCTTCCCTTTTGATGCTCACAGGTACTGATCACATTCGCGTTCGCCAAAAGGTCGATAGCAAGGACCCTGACACTCTTCTGATATACATTGGCAGCGGAGAGAAAGGTATGAGCACCAAGGAGTTTTACGATAAACCCGCATTGGTCGCCAACTACACCCGTATGGTGGCGCAAATGTTCCAAATCATCTGGACCGGGCAGCCGATCCCCAATGCGTCCCTCTTCATGGATCCGGAGAGGCCAGATTACATCGAGACTGCCAAGCTCATCGTCGAGCTCGAAACCAAGATGATCCACGCTACACCCGGTCAAGAGGTTACATCGCATGCAGACGTGAGTTCACACCGACAATAAATTTTTGTTGAAAAGGATCAACGATTAACTCCATGCAGTACTACTACCGACCTTCGTCGATAGCTGAGATGGAGAAAGTCGTGCCCGAGATCGACTTTTCCAAGCTGATAAACGAACTCAAGCCAGCTGCGTATACGCCTAAGGTCATCCTAAACGACGACTATCTTTTCTTTGGAAACCTGTCTACCATTCTCAAATCAACTTCCCGAAAAGCGTTACACGGCTACATGCAGTTCAGACTAATTTCTCACTGGGGTGGTCGCCTAGCCGTTGACTATCGCTGGCCAGCAAGGGTCTTCAGCAATTCACAAGCTGGTCGTGACCCTTTCGCTATTTCCGAAAGATGGCGAACCTGCTTGAACGAGGTGGACAGTAGTCTTGGGTGGCTTCTGAGTGCGGCGTACGTGGAAAAGGCATTTAGTCAGGATGCTAAGGCTTTGGGCGACCGTATTATCAAAGACATCAAAGCTGAATTTACTGAGAGGCTGAAGAAGCTCGAATGGATGAGTCCTGCCACACAAGAGAAGGCGGCCAAGAAGGTTGTCAACATTGGACAGAAGATTGGGTACCCCACTGCGTCTCCCAACATCCTAGATCCTGTGGTACGTTATTTTCTTTTCGTGCTTCGAAGTCGCACCACAGAACGACCCCATTCTACTGAGGATACCTCTTCATCTGTAGACACTGATTTGAACTAATATTTGCAACAGGACCTACAAAAGTACTATGCAAACTTGACCGTCAGCGATAACTGGTATGAAAACGGTCTGGCTGTATTTAAATACACTTTCAACAAAGATTGGAACGAGCTTCTCGCCCCCTGGGACCGCAACGTCTGGAGAATGACGGCCCCAACCGTAAACGCCTACTATAGCCCCTCTGGCAACGAAATCGCCTTCCCCGCCGGAGTAATGCAAAGCCCCGCCTTCGGAGAACAGTTGCCCGAATACGTCTCGTACGGTGCCTTTGGCTCCGTCGCCGGCCACGAACTCACCCACGGCTTTGATAACAACGGCGCTCATTATGATGAAAGGGGTGTATATCAGGATTGGTGGGATAACACCACGTTAGCCAATTTCGACAAAAAAACCCAATGTTTCGTCGACCAGTTCAATAAATACAGCGTTATCGGAAGCGAAGGGAAATCCCTTAACGTCAACGGTAAACTCACCCTTGGGGAGAATATCGCCGATTCAGGTGGGATCAATGCGGCGTATGCGGCTTGGCAAAAGAGGAATGCGGCGAAACAGGATAGACATATTGCCGGGCTGGAACAATTCACCAGGGAACAGATGTTTTTCGTTGCGTACAGTACTTGGTGGTGTGGGAAGTCTAGGCCGAGTGCTGCGGAACAGATGATTTACACTGATGTTCACAGCCCTGCCTCTACGCGGATTCTCGGAACATTGGCTAATACGGCGGGTTTCAAGGAGGCATTCCAATGTAAGGATAAAAAGCCGACATGTGAGCTTTGGTAGGCGATTGGGTTTGACAGGTTGGGGGAGTGTTGGAGTGAAGGGATGAGAGGGGGTTTGGTGAACACTCCGGCGATATCCTTTTACCTTGATATCCTTTTGTCTCGAAGCCTCATCCCTCAATAACCTATTCGCTTGATGCCTTACTCCCTCGATATCCACTCCCCTCGATGTTCACTTCCCTCAACATCCACTCCCCATCGTATTCATTTCCCATCATATCCACTCCCCTCAATGTTCTTATTCATCTCCATCTCCCTCTCCACCTACCTCCCTCCCATTCCTTCACTTACATCTTCCCTTTGACTTTCCCATACCGACCAAAACATCAACGAGCCAACCACTGCTCTAATGCCTCCCTAAAAGTATCCATCATCGCCAGATTCCCGGGACCTTCTTATTTATATTATGGCATATATTTTTCTCTTTCATCCCGCGCTGTTTGAAAGATGGGAGTGGATGTGAGAGGGGAGTTTAGCAAGATATGATTCGAGATCTCTCGTGTTTGAAAGGTAACTGGTTTGACTCTTTATTAGGGGGGCAGGAGGGGGCCTGGAGACGGTGGGCTGGGAGGACAGTGGGATGGAGATGAATGTGGGTTCATGTATCGTGATGGAGAGTGGGTTGAAGGCGGGTAAGCTCAGGAATGTGTTCACTTTCTACCTTGTTCGACGCTCTTTTTCGAATTGTAAATTGTGCTTGGAAATACCAGCAGACTACGCTTGGGAGACTTGGAGAGGAAAGAAAGAAAGAAAGAGTGATCGCCGCGAATGGGAATCTTACTAAAATGGACGATGTAGGCGGTCGTGAGATGGATCAAGTGCACCCTCCCTCCATTGATAGTATGGCATGAATGTGGCAGGCATAATCAATGCTGATGGGCAACTTCTTCATCACGAAAGTTCTAGAAAAGCCATTGCCTTTCAAAGGGTTTCATTCAGAATCCGGTCAAAGAATTTCAATTGTTCACGCAATAGAAAGGCTTTCTCCGTATTAACCTGCCCTCCCCATATCACCACTTTTACTCCTCTCCCTACCCTCCCCGCTCTTCATCAACGCCCTGATATCAAAATTCGAGACTTTATTCACAAGCGGTAATCGCGGTTGACTCGCTGCCACGCCATCCAAAGGAATTGGTCGATTTCCCGTTGCATCAAGCTCATTCATCGAATCCTCGGTCGCGTTGTAATGGTTGAAAAGTAACCAAAAAACGGTTGCTGCTACCACACTGCCACCCGCGAGACCGGTGTATAGCCAAACGAGATTGGGATCTTTGGCTACGGGGGATATTGCCATGCCGAGGAGGGCGCCGCCGGCGTTTGTGAGGAGGAACATGGACATGATGAAGGATTTCATGTTTGGTGGGGCTTTTGTGTAGGCTGGGCCTTATTAGCGATAGGGATCGGTCAAAATGTGCTGATGGGTGTATATATATACCGTATTCCAATCCCGTAACACTAGCAAAGATCTCGGACATGGCAATGAAGAAATATGCCGGTGTTTGGTATGCCACGTGAACGTGATTATGCTCAATCTTGCCTCCTGGCAGTTTACCCGCTGCGCATTTCAGAGGTGTTTTGAAGCATGGTCCGGCATTGTAGATCCAGTTTTGGACGACGGCAGCGTAGGCCATGGCTAGTGAGCCCATTATGAATCCCCATGTTATTCTTGTGATGGGCTTGAACTGGATTTTGGCTTTGCGCAGGGCTGGGTAAATTACACGATCGAATATGGGGATGAAGATGATGACTGTCATAGGATCGATGTTTTGCATGATATCGTTCTAGAGGTGTTACTTAAGGCCGCTTTCCATTGGATTTTGAAGATACTTACAGGAATCCCGTGGAGCTGCATCGTGCCAGCTTGAGACACGAAGTTGTTGAGCATCTATCTGGGATGAGCAAGATAAAGGGGCGCTGTAATTTGGGAAGTACTTTACCTGATTATAGACACACCAATAGACAGGGAAGAAGAGAAAGACTTTACACGCAACCAAAGCTCGTCTCAGCTCTTCAACAAAACTATCATCCCAGGGTACCGCTTTTGCGGGATTTCCATTGATGTACGAGGGCTTCGCCGCGTCGAGGCCGTCTTTGCTCTTGATCCCAATCCACAAAGCCTTGAAAGAATCCATAATGACTGAGCCTTTCGGTGGTCGGTTGACATATTTCCGTTTCCCAGCAACGAGAACTCCAAATCCAATGCAAAACATGATGAGCGGTAAGAGGTAGGCGCTCCAAAACCCAATGTTGAGCTCCATTTCCGTTGTTGCAATCGCTGATAAGCTCCCGGTGTTTATGCATAGATAGAAGATCATGTAGATCCGCTGGATTGTCAAGGCTGGATCGACGATGACCTTCTCCCCTGAAGGTAATATCTTGACACGCATCTTCGTTTCCTGGTATTGCTCTGCAATCAAGGGCGAGACATTGGATTTGATCCCTCCAGTTCCTAGGCCAATGACGATCATGGCTGCAATGAGTCCTCCAAGTGCATATCCACCTTCAATCGCAACCGGTAGCGACGTGAGAAAAAGGATGAGCAGCCCGACCAAGTAAAAGACTGAGAACAAAACGATGGTCTTATATTTCCCGAGCCACTGGTCTGCACAGACGGCACCAAGTATAGGGGTCAGGTAACACCAAAACTGAAAGAAGTTGGTGAGTGCCGTCGCTCCAGTCTGTTTCATTCCGATAGCACCAGGATTTCCGCTTGGGTCATGGTATTTGTTAGAGATGTAATTTTGAAAAGGACCTGGCAGATGTTACAGAGATGCCAAAATGTGATACAGAATCGATTCACCCACCGCTCATGCCATAATAGGCAAATCGCTCACACAGTTCCACCACAGCGACCAGAAATGCCGATGCTGGTAATTTGTCTGGGATCTGGTCGTCGTCAGTTGCAACCTCCGAAGTCATGGACAACCAGCAAACCTTTCGAAGCGTCTGCCTCTCCGTTTGCGTAGGTTCGTCCGAGTCCCATGTGTTGGACTCCTCTCCTACGAGCGTGCCAGTGCTCTCGTACATAGTCTGCCCTGTGTGTTGCGAAGCATTGGAGATGCTACCGATCAAATCATTAGCATTGCTTGATCATGGAGTGGAAATGCCCCAAACTCGCAACCCACCCATCTTTGGAAAGCCGTCTTTCAGAAGACATGGACACAGTATCCGCCAGCTCAACCGCCGTGGACTCCTGCTGCGATAGACTCGCGTACTTCCAGCGTTCAGGTTTCTTCAATGAAATGAGTGACGGCATCATTGTCGTGGGCTTTGGCAGTGTATGCCCTTTATTAAACTATAATTGACAGAAGTGAGGGTCCATCCTCGTCGTTGGCGGCTGTTTTGGCTTTCAATTGGTGACCCTGATCAGTGCAGACTCGAGGCTATTGTGATAGGGCCGTATCCCAGGGTACTATATCCTTGTGAATATGGTGTTTCGATGTCATTGAGAAGGATGACAGTTGTGGACGGGGACGGGCTCCGATGGGGAAAAGGTGTTCGCTTGTGGCTTGTGGATCCAGGTGTCAAGCACAAGCGCTCGGCATTCGAGACGAGGCGCGTCAAGTCATGAACAACAGATGTCAGTCGGTGGTGATTATGAAGATTTCCGAGAATATCTATCTACGCCGGAACCTCATCTCTCACCCTCAATGATACGCCCATGTCTTGCATTTTCAATAACAGGAAGTATTCACCAGGACTATACATCAACCATCCTCCCCCACACTCTCCTTAGTCCTCCTTCAAGCATAGCTTCCGAACAATTCACTGGCAAAACGCAAGATGAAGTCGCGCTCTTCAGCCTCGACAACCGAACTAAGATGGCCATCTCTGAATGATGCAAAGATCGGTTCGAGCTTAGGTGCCACAATGTAGTGCACAGGTTCCATGCTCTCTCTAGTCGATTGCCTCAACAGCTCCTTCAATTCTTTGAATATTTTGGTCCACTCCCCCTTCAATATTGCGTCCTGCGCTCCCACGAGCTTCACAAGTCTTTCAGTGAAGTAAAACCGCGTACTCAACAACGCCACTCGAATATCAACCTTCTGGATCTCCCATCGCATTCCTCGGCGTATGTTCTCCGCGGATGAGCTGTCCTTGTCGAGAGGCATGCTGAACCAGCCTGGAGCCAACGAGCAGACGAGGTCGGCTGATACAGATTTTAGTGCGTCATCGAGATGAGCAAACATCGATTGCAGAGTTGTCGATTGCAGAGCAGCGTCCAATTCAGCAGGGCGAATCTTCAGGTCGTGATCAAGGATGACAAGGTCATGATATCCGCTGTAAATCTCAGTTGAAACATTGAATCCTTCTATCAATGACAGGTGGCCTTCCGGCTGAGGATGAATTTGATCAAAATAAATATAGCAGTCGTCCGTTGATGATGGAAGTGCGGGTAGTTGTGATTTGAGAAGAAAGGGGAAAGGGTCTTCGCAGACGATACGTTGTCGCATCGCGCGTGTGATACTGTAGACAGCCCAAAAAATGCGTTTGCAAAGTTGGGAGTTGACTTGATCCATGCCCTGGTCAGCAAATGCAGCGCGTCGAACTATACTCAAGCTGTCTTGCATGTAGTCCTCGAAGTCGGTGATACTGGCAGGTCGATGAAGCGCCACGAGTCCTAAGAAGAAGCTCGTTGCAGCGTCGTTGGCATTGCGCTTTGGGAGCATTGGCCCTCTAAATTTGGTGCAGATTTGAACACAGCGCATGATAAGAGCATCTATTGCTCCGGGATGATCGTTTTGCATTGCCCTTCGGGCAGCTCGGGGCATAAGAGTTGCCAACAGAGCAACCATCGATGTGATGAGGACCAGAAACTCCTTGTCTTCGAGGTCTTTGCGCTCCGCCAGCTGATTCAGGACAAGATTTTCGTGCGGGAAGGGGAACATTGGGTATACGTGCGAGAAGAATTCGTACACCATCTGATGAACTGCGCCGGAATGTGCTATCAAATGAATTGATGCTCCAGAAGGTGGGACTGATGAAACGGGAATCGACTCGTCATGACCGTCGACCTTGTGCCGTTTGATCTCTTGGGCTACTCGATTGGGCGGGCCCCTTCGCTTCAATGCTCGCTCAAAAGTGCACTCCATACCAAGGTCGACACAATTTCGGCAGGGGAATTCTTCACCGCATTTGACTTTCCGCCTGCTACATGCGTCACAGGCCCTCACTAAGCGCTTCTTCTCCTTGTGCTCCGGTATCCTGTCCATGGCAGGTAGGGCATGGATCATCTGTCCCGAACTGGGGTCTCCGGATGCTTCTTGGGCAGCAGCTTGAAGCTGGGCATGCAAAGGATACTGATCGTGGAACCCGGGTTGCTGTGGTGAGTGCTGCTGCTGTAACAGACGCAGGTTAGACTCGACTGTTGAATCATCTGGCTGAGAATACACTTGGCTCGGGGCGTATGCTTGTGAAGAGCTATGCTGCGGACTGTAGACCTGGGCGTTGTAACCTTGTGGTGAAGGGTCTGAAGTTATGCTCGTTCGAGGCACTTCATATTGTCCGGGTTGGGCGGCTCTAGCCGCTGATGCATTTTCCATTTCTTTTCTGAAGTCTCCAGGACCAATTTCGGGCACGAAGTCGGCGATGAGCGGTGCCATCCGGGTTACAAACTCGGCTTTTGAAAGATGCAGTGCTGCAGCAAAGCTGTTCCGAAACCGTTTCCGATGGGGGTTAAGGCGGTGTCGCAACAGAACAAGTGAATACGCTCGGTGTTGATGAAGTTGTTCAATCACGTACAGAAAGCGTCGTGATCACACAGTCCTCACTGTCAGGACACCACGGAGGGAGGAATGGAGGTGAGTTGGTGGTCAAGGGAATAGGCAAGACTTGAAGCATCGTGAAAATTTGGCTCCAGTGCCAAGCCCGTTCTCACATTGAAATCTCTGCTCACCAGCACGCGCGGTGCTTGGACATTCATACTGCAAAGAGTGCGTGGTCGAGGTCGTTCAGGAGAGCGCAAATCATGGTTATAAACATGGCACGAACTTAGGTCTACGGCGAAACCTCGCGGGCTCTTTCTTTTCTCCGTGAGATTTCGCCGGGTTGCCAGCAGCTGGAAAACTCAGAGGCGCACAAAGTCATGATTGCTTCCGCTCTCTGGATTCACACGTTTGACAAGTGTAGTATACATTCCTCCATGCCTTCCAAAACGCCGATCCCTGTTCAGTAGCTACATGATATAAATCGCTTTTCCTACGCTTGTACGCTCAAACATCATCGTTTCCGTCCGCCAATCCTGGTGTCTATGTTTCCAAGGACCCAGATCGCAACAAAAATGCTCCCGAGAGCAGCTGTGATAGTGATGGGCTTACGATAGCCCGCGGTCCAGGGGTAGTCATAGGTGACAATGACATCCTTGTCCTTCCATTCGTCGGCCACGTTGAGCGCAGTCAATATGAGAGATGAACGTCCAACAGTGTCCATGAAGGTCTGGTGTAGTTTGATCTCGTCGCTGATGATGGGCACCGAGGTAGTGAATTTGATGTTCCTGTTCGATATGTTAGACCCGCGCAAAGTCGCAGGACGGGAGGATACTTACTTTGCGCCCTCTGGCAAGATAATTCGCACTTGAACCTTCTCGTACTCAATGCCTTCGGGCATCTTAGGGCCTTCTAGGAACGGCACTTTAAGGACGTATCCATCTCCAGATCCCAATTGTCTAAGCGAGTTCTTCAAGTCTGAATCCCAACCGACTTTGAAGCTGTAGAACCACCCGCCGAAGACTGGGTATCGTGGCTTCAGTTCCAACATAGCTTCCCGAGCGTTGGTCCTGAAGCGACTGGTCGAAACATTTCCAATATCATCCGTGAAATATGGGTTCAAGCTTCCGACTTTTAAAGGCATCTTGAGCTCTCTGAGAGCAGTAGTAGGTGGGTTGGCGTATTGGGCCATCTGCCATTGAACGCGAGAGAAATGGTTCTTCAACTTTGCGGCACGATTGCCCAGCCAGTATCGCTCCTCGGTTGCTAGGTTTCCGCCCCAGTGACTGACTTCGATGTCGCGCTCGAGGAGAGTCGCGTGTAGAAGAGGCTTCGTGAAGTCGTATCGTACCGCGATCGGCTGGAGAGCACCCGCTGGAACGTTGTCATATGGACCGTAAGTAAAAGTGCTGCCCTGGCGAGTAGGATCCTCAGTTCCCTCGGCATTTTTGTTTGGAATGACCGTGTAATCTGGGATATTTACGGTAGGTAATTTGAGCTTCGTCTTCTGCTTCAGGGTTGTGTAGGCTGAAGTTGCGTATGCGGAGGTAATGTATTGGACGGTTTGCTGGTGCATTTGCTCAATAGTCTCGGGTAATGGGTTGAGCGCAGAGATTACGGTAAAGGTGATGCCCAACGTGAGCTCAGCCTTGGGCGCAAGGGCTTCAGGGAGGTGGATGAGATAGAATTCGGTCGCGCTTTGCAGAGATCAGTATACTGGTCAATGCGATTTTGGTCCATGATATACCTCTCAGTATCGTACTCGGTGACCTCGACCTTGAAAACCGACTTCGAGGCATCCTTCTTGTCCCGTACTTCCAAACCTCCTATTCTGGACATCAAATCCGCCTCAAATGGCAGGTAGTATTTGCTTTGCGGTGCCGAGTCGATGTTTCTTATAACAACATTGATCGTCTCCCTTGGGTACCCCTTCTCGAGATTGACGGTCCGTACGAGGTTGACATTCTCGAAGACCTGCGGAGGCTTAAACGTGCTCGGGAGAATCTGTTTCGAGGAGAATGGCTTCGAGGAGTTGTCCTCGGCGAAGACGGAGAGGGCGAGCGTGGCCACACAGGAGAGAGCGAGTATTAAGCGCATGGTGGCTTTAATGGGTTCGATGGCAGCATCAACGGCACTCGAATACATCTTGGGGACACGAAGCGGTAATTGGATCTCGTCACGTGCTGCGACAGCTCCAGCTCCAGCTCCAGCTTCTTTATCAGATGGTACTAGAGTTATCTGATGCCGGCTTTAAGACTCGGAGCTGCCACTGCCAACTTTTCCCTCTGCCAGCAGGTTGAGATGGCCACCTGCACTTCAATCCCACCGACAAATCCGATACCATGGCGCTCTCAACCCTCGCCCAGTTCGGGACGAAGCATGTCGCAAGAGGAATATCTCGCCTCTCGCAGGAGGTCATCGAGAGTGGTTCGGGATCATACGTTACCATGGACAGCGGTAGGAGAATGCTGGATTTTACATCAGGCATCGGCGTCACGAATTTGGGCCACTGCCATCCAAAGGTCACGAAAGCGGCCCAGGACCAGATGGGAAAGCTTGTTCACGGACAGGTATTTCTAGTGCACATCAGAGAGTGTCCGACTTCAAAGACGCTGACTTGTCTAGGTGAACATTGCTTTCCAAAAGCCCATGATAGATCTCGTCAAAGCTCTGGTCCCAGTCATGCCGCACACTTCGTTGGATACTTTCTTCTTCTGGAACTCGGGAGCAGAAGCTGTCGAAGCTGCTGTCAAACTCGCCCGCCACGCCACCAAGAAGCAGAATATAATTGTCATGCAGGGCTCTTATCACGGCCGAACTTTCGGAACTATGGCCATGACTCGCTCGAAAACAATCTACGCCGAAGGGTACGGCCCTTTAATGCCGGGCGTCTTCACAGTTCCATTCCCGTACTGCAGACAGTGCTCTGTAGCTCTAAGTTCAGACGGCAAATTTGGATTTGACAACTGCTGCATGGACCCCATTAGACAGTTGGAATTACTTCTTAAGCAAGCAACAGCCCCCTCGGAGACGGCTGCTGTTTTCATCGAACCAATTCTCGGCGAGGGAGGATATGTTCCGCCTCCTGCCGGCTATCTCTCAAAACTTCGCGAGATCTGTGACAAGAACAACATTCTTCTTGTGGCCGACGAGGTACAGTCAGGCTTCGGACGTACTGGGAAGATGTTCGCCGTCGAGCATTGGGGCTTGCGACCAGACATTCTAATCATGGCCAAGGGAATAGCCAACGGTCTGCCCCTCTCTGCGATTGTGTCCCGAAAAGAACTCATGGACTTGCAAAAGCCAGGATCCATGGGAGGAACGTATGCTGGAAACGCTGTTTCCTGTGCTGCCGGTATTGCCGTCGAAGAAGTCTTCAGAGAGGAGAAGATTCTGGACAATGTTGTTGCTCGTGGATCGGAGCTAAAGGGTATGCTTCAGGGAGCAAGAGATGATTCCACTACTGGAAAGATTGTGTATGATGTGCGAGGACTGGGCCTGATGATTGCAATGGAGTTCAAGCCAGGTTCCGGCGCGGCCGCAAAGGTGCAAGCCAAATGCATGGAGAAGAATATGCTGGTGCTCACAACATCTGTCTTCGATACTCTTCGATTTATCCCACCTTTGAACATCTCAAGAGAGGACATGGCGAAAGGATGCGCTATTATCAAGGAAGCGATCGAGGAGGTTGCAGCGGAATACTGAAGGGCAGGGATAGACCCATTCCAACCTGTACATACTTGCAACATCTCTGTATTTACACCATTTGTAATTACACAGTACCCGTCAACCCTCTCTTTTTTACACCGATGGGGAAATTCTGGCCAACAGACCAAGGTCCCTGACCGTCGGTTCTAGAACAATAACGAATTGAAATAAAATGGAATGCGTGGGTTGCCACGAAATGATAAAGTGCACTACACTTGTATAGCAAGGTTTATTGTTCACACTCGTTGATTCAGACCGTTCATCAATCCCTTCCATTATTCTACCAGACAATGAAGGGGAATGAATAGCGATATCGGAGAGTCCATCCGGCCCTCTCGACTCAACTCCATTGAGAATTTCTCCTGTCTCCAAGTCTCTCCCCTCCTCCATAGCTTCAACGCAGACACCACGTAGCAATTTAATAACCCCGAAGTCTCGGCCCGGACGCTCCCACAGCAGACTTTACAGCTCCCCAGCCACAGTTGCAGCTCCTGGCACTCTCTGCTGGAGAATTCCCACTCACAGGGGCATCATTTCCGTTGCATTTCTACCTATGAAGCCACCCCTTGACACAAGCAGTCTTGATTTGTCTCGATAGCTTCGCAACATCAACTCCGTCCTTCCGCCTTCGTATGCTCCAGGATCGACAGTGCACTTCCCCGCCTCCGCTAAAACGTTGTCCATGGCAGATGGTCTATGGGCTAAATCCATGTAGCGGCGCACATGGATTTGCCTTCGTATTTCTTCACCACCTACAACAGAAAGTAGATGAAGCATTTCCGGCTTTTGAACACCAATCATCATTCAGCCCAATGATCTTCACAGTCTTGATCTCCGTGCTTGTCCAATTTCTTCCGTGCTGAAGTTTCCTCACCATAACACCCATTTCCTAATTCCCGATATTTTCAAAGAGATGGCGTTCGGGAACATGTTCAGGCACGAGAAGCCAGATGCCATCTCAGAATCTGATGGTCAGACACGCCCTGCAAGTCATGGAGATTTCGAGAAAGCCGGATCTATGGCATACGATGAAGATGATCGCGCAACCCAGTACATTGATCCCATCATGGAGAAAAGAGTCCGTCGCAAAATTGATCTCAATGTCATGCCACTCGTGATGTCTCTATGTACGATTCGCACCAACTCCTTCTCTAGAATCCCGTTGCTGACTCTATCACTCAGATCTTCTCGCCTTCTTGGACCGAAGCAACATAGGGTGAGTATATTTTCAGGTTTATGCTCGGATTATCATGCCGAATCTGACAGTGCCCTGTCAGAAATGCAAAAATTGCCGGCATGAGTAAAGGACTCAAGCTCTCCTCCGGGGAATACGACTGGCTCTTGACCATCTTCTACATCTCTTACATTTTAGTAGGCACAAAGTGAAACGCGGATGTTGACGATGGAGGCGCTGACATATTCCCAGGGCGAATTTCAAGCTTTGTGTTGGAAACTCCTCCCGCCGCATTGCTGGGCAGCGTTTTGCATTTTCTCCTGGTAACATTCACCTGCATATTTCGTTGATCGGTCAACTAATTCAATGATTGCTAGGGGACTCGTAGCAACTGTCCAAGCAGCTGCAAAATCCTGGTCTGCCATGATGGCACTCCGGTTTTTCCTGGGAGTTGCTGAGGCAGGTTTTGGTCCAGGTGTTCTTTATTACCTCTCATTCTTCTATTTGCGTAACGAAATCGGCTTTCGTTGTGGTCTCTATGCAGCGGCAGCACCTTTGGCGACTACATTCGCAGGAGCCTTGGCTTACGGAATTACATCGGGACACGCTCATTTTGCTAATTGGAGACTTCTCTTTCTTGTTGAGGGCTTGCCAACGGTTGTGATGGCTGCGGTAGCGTTCTTTTTCCTGCCAGATTCGCCAAGCAAAGCTAGGTTTCTTAACGAAGAGGAGAAAAAGATTGCTGTAGCTCGTGGTGTGAGGCAGGCTGGAAAGGCATATCGTGTTGGCGGTATCGAGTGGAAAGATGTGGGAGCGACATTTCTGGACCCCAAGGCCTGGTTTACAGCGGTATTTCCCTCGCTGTCATCACTCCTCTTTCTCAAAGCTGACAAGAAACACAGCTCATGTACTTTTCCTGCAACGTCAGCTTTTCGAGTCTACCCGTCTTTCTGCCTACCATCTTGAAAGAGAGTAAGTATACAATCCTGATTGCATTGAAATCCGTGCTAACAATCGCTCAGTGGGCTTCACGGCAGTCAATGCGCAAGGTCTAACAGCCCCACCATACGCCTTATCTTTCTTAGTCACCCTGACTACCACTTACATCGCAGACAAGACGCAGCAGCGAGGAATCATGGTTATGATTTTGTCCGCGATTGGCGGTGTGGGTTACATCATGCTCGCTGTTACGAAGTCAGTCGGAGCTAGGTATGCTGGTGTATTTTTGGCTGCGGCAGGAATCTTTCCATCACTTGCAAACATCCTACCTTGGGTATTGAGTAAGTAAACAATATCCCATTCTCCACGTGTAGAGCTAAATCTATTCTTAAGATAATCAGGGTAGCGACACCCGCCGCGGCTCCGGTATCATAATCTTAAATCTGGTCGGTCAATGCGGTCCACTTCTCGGAACACGAATGTACCCAGCTAAACAAGGCCCTTTCTACGTCAAAGGGATGTCCGTATGCGCGGCTTTCATGTTCTTCACCACCTTGCTTGCTCTTGGATTACGCACGCTGCTTTGGTGGGAGAATAAGAAGTTGAACAAGCAGTATGGAACTGTTGAAGATCAGAAAGCGAGAGCTGCGGTTGCAGAGCTGAGGGGAGAGAGAGTTGACAACATGATTGCGGTGGAAAATTATGGGCCAATGTATCGGTATGTGTTGTAGTCGTGTGTGCTAGTGGGATAAGACAGGGTAAGAATCCAAAAAGGTGATTGTCATCGACTAGAAGACAAGGAATAAACTTCAGTTCATGTGCAAGCACCTCACCTGAATCTTCTCTCCCTCATGTACTCATACATAATCACCGAGAGCGTTCCTAACTTTGAGCTGCCTGATCTGGAAATGCTATATTTGGGTTGACTGCGGGAGGATGCATCGTGCTGACACAGGTCTCGAATCCTTGCTCTTTTTCCTGTTGGACGAACGGGGGATGATGCTGTGTTTCTGGTTGGGACAGGTACAAGCAGTCTTTCTGTTTGCTACGGAGGTAGTAATTGTAATCGAATGACAGATCACGTTCTGATGGGCAAGGCTGAGACCCGTGACGGCAATGTCATGTTCGATCTGCGAGAATGAGAGAGGCTATGTTTGTCCGCTCTTGATCTCAAAATACAGACTGTGTTCTACAGAGACAGAAAAGAAGGTCCTTGTATAAGCTGCTAGATAGACTCGCAGCTCAACTGTTGAAGCTGAATCGTCCACGGGTCAAATCTGCACTACTTCGACACGACATGAACTCCAGAATCCGGATAGCCGCAGTTGGAATCAAGACTTCCATGGAAACTCTGCTCCTTGAAACCGCCGGGCGCAGACCAGGATTGGAGACAGCAGAAGGAAATAAACTTTAATCACAAGATCTCGCGTAAGGCCCGCGCTCATCAGAAGTCCGCCACCATCGCGCATCGCTCCCTAAAGAAAAATCAACATCTATGACGCCTCCACCACGAGTCTACACGGCAAAACGTCGTAGTCTCCATCATCATGGCTTACCATCCCCAGATACGAAGTCTTCAATAACCGTACCGAGCGATTACGGCAGCGATATCGATATTGACACCGACTTACTCATTGTTAGCGCCCAGGCGCGGTCAAAAGAGACGGATCTGGGCAGTGACTACGGGTCCGATTTTGATATCGAGGGAGAAGCGATTCTAGAAGATTTACTTGGGGAGGTTGAGGGGAGGACCGGTGGAGATGAGAGAGGTGTTGCGTTTTTGCCCGCGCTCTCAGCTGGTGGGAGGGAGAGTTTGGGGACTACCGCTACGTTTTTCTCTTGTGACGAGACGGCTGGAGAGGGGCTATGCGACGACGAGGGGCAGAGGGAGGCCCAGGAAGACGGAGCAGAAAGGGAGGGTGGAGGAACTAGGAGAGAAATCGTCAGTAAGTTTGGTGAATGTTGGCGGTGGTGGTTGATTGTTGGCGCTTTTGACTGACGAGCTGACTTTCAGCGTACAGTTGCTTTGGATAGTATGAACAATTCTTCTTCGCCGGGACCTGATGTAGTTACTACGCATGGGTCTATGGCTCCTCCTCCCCCGCCAGACACAAGATCTCCGTTGGAACGCTTTCGATCACCGCCAATGAAACCGCTTTCCGTTTCTGATCTGGTATCGCCTGCCTGGTGCGAGTTACAATACTGGTTTACACTTACGTCGAAGTTGGGAAGAAAGAAGAGGACGCCTGCTATGAAGGCGGGGACAAAAGTCCATGCCGTGCTGGAAGCGCAAGTGCATGATGTCGTGCCTGTTGATGTTACGACGAGAGAGGACGGTTGGGGATTGCGGATCTGGAACGTGATACAAGGACTGAGGACGTTACGGGCTACGGGAATGACACGAGAATTGGAAGTTTGGGGAGTCATAGATGGACAAGTTGTTAACGGCATTATCGACGAAATTGGTGTAAAATGCCCAGATCCTGAGCTAGAAGAAGCACTGGAACTGTCAAAGACGAAACAAGACGGGGCAAAACTGGCATTGCCACCCGAGCAGAAGACGATACTGGACTATTACGATATGCCACCATCAAATCAGCACGATACGGCAAGCTCGTGGCTGGGAAGTCTGGCCGCTCTCGACGAATCACCCAAGAAAATATACATCACGGATGTCAAGACAAGAATGGTTTCTTCATTACCAAAGGGCGCGTCCTTGAAACCAACGAACATGCAACTCCATCTTTATCACCACCTTTTTGTTTCATTGGCAACGAATACCGTCCAAGCAGACACCATATTCGACCGATACAAGCTCAAAGCAAATGCCGCTTTCACAGACGGATTCATTGCTGCCATCGCTGGGTTGGAGGACAATTTCATCTCTGAAACGGTAACAGATGAACCATTTGCCGAATTCAACTCTCGTTCAGATTCTGTCTCTGAACTTTCTCAACATAATACACTCACCCTGTTGTGGTCCTTAATGATCACGGAATTTGCACGAACTGTTCCATCCGTCGCATACGTCGGCAACATCCTGCAAGCGGAATTTAGGAAACAAAGCGATGGATCGATGATTGGGAAGAAAGTATTCACTTTCGAGGAAGGGGTGTTGAGGGAATACATTGAGGATGGGATGAAATGGTGGCGTGGAGAGAGGGAGGCGAGAGGTGTAGATATGGAAGATGCTTGGAAGTGTGGGAGTTGTGAGTTCAAAGAGGGGTGTGGGTGGAGGGAGAGTAAAGTGAAAGAGGCGGTAGAGAAATTCAGGGAGAGGAAGGAAAGCCTTGCTAACAAGAAGAGGAAGAGTGGTCAGGAGGATATATACCCAGGGTGACGCGTTGTCATTGATCATGATGGTGGGCGCTTAAGATAACTTTTTTGGGAAACAATACTGTCTCATCGATTTCCCTTTGTCCAGACATTATCTCATCTCCGTTCAAATTCGCACAGCCATCAACGGAATTTACTCCGTCCTCCCAGGTGCGGGACCAGGAATAAAGTTCTTATTTTTCCACATGTACTATGTAGATTTACCGTGTTACAACGGGGCGGGTATCTATTTATTTGCCCGCAAAGTAGAAGTTTTTGATGGGTCGGTGGCATGGACTTTTGAGCGAGGATGAGCGCCTAGGATCTGGGCTTCTGGGGTTTCTTCTGAGGGAGGCATGCCATCCCAATTCTTTCCGAGAGGAGCTGTGGAACGAGGTTGCCGTCGTCGACATGTGCTGCAAGATGGCTGCGGACAAGCAGAACAGAGGCGCCGCATATTTCTCGGGGTGACACATGATGCATGCATGGAAGGCGATGGACAATACATGGCCATCCTCAACATCTTCAATGAAAAGACAGCTTGAAGACCTTGCAGGCTGGCGCTGGCTTCCTGAGTAAGTGAATAAGATTCGATAAGAGACTTGCCAAAGGAGATGCTTCGGTGATCTTGAGGAGATCGTTTACGGTGATCTTGAGGAGATCGTTTAGATCCGCAAATCGTAGCTTCTACTGTGACGGTCCCAGTGATTGGTGCTACCCATTCTCCGAGCGAACTCCGTCCGAATATTATCGTGGAAGCAGTCAAAGCATGAAGTCGATGGCTTTCTTTCTGTGGGTCGAGGATAAGGATATATAACCAGTGCCATTTTCTCCCTCGAACGATATCTTTCACTACATGTACAGAGACAATTCAATCGTCGCATTCACATCTTCTTTCCTATTTTGACAGCTTCGACAAAATGACACCCCCAGTCCATCACAAGGCTGAACACCACGATTCAGATACATCCTCCCTATCCACTCTCGATAAGGAAAAAGAATCACATCCAGCAAGCATGGCGCCTCAACTCGAATCCCTCAACACCATCCCCACATCCACCACCACGCACAAGACCCACCCAAACCAAGACACCGACCTCCTAAACCTCCCCTCTCGAACCCTCGCTCCAAACGCCTCGCTAGAAGAGTACACACAAGAAACCGTCTCCGGCCAAATTCTCAAACAAGTGAAATCGAACAAAAGCGGCAGAATCGAGAGATGGGAACTAGTGACTTTCAAAATCGACGATCCGGAGAACCCCAAGAATTGGTCAAAGGCGTTTAAATGGTGGTGCACCATGTGTGTTGCCGTCACATGTTTCGTTGTTGCGTTCAATTCGGCCGTGGTGACGGCGGATATTGGCGATGTGGCCGAGGAGTTTGGATGTAGTGAGGAGGTTGCGTTGTTGAGTATTACATTGTTTGTTATGGGGTTTGGGATTGGTATGTTTTCCCTCTTCTTGCTAGTGAGGATCGGAGTGAATGCTAATGCGGTATTATAGGTCCCATGGTTTTTGCTCCCTTGAGTGAGATCGTCGGTCGTCAGATGATTTATGGAACCACTTTACTCATGGCCGTCGTTTTCATCATCCCAGGAGCCGTGGCGAAGAACATTACTACGCTTCTCGTGGCTCGAGCGATTGATGGAATCGCTTTCAGCGCACCGATGACATTGGTTGGCGGTACACTGGCAGATCTATGGAGGACAGAAGAGCGTGGAGTCCCCATGGCAGCGTTTTCTGCGGCACCTTTCATCGGTCCCGCGATCGGACCTCTAATTGGTGGTTTCTTGAGCGACAATCTTGGTTGGAGGTGGTTGTACTGGATCCAGCTTATCCTCTCCGCAATCGTTTGGATACTTATCACCTTCACCGTCCCAGAAAGCTATACACCAACCCTCCTCGCGCGCCGAGCAAAGAAAATGCGCAAGGAGACTGGCGACGACAAGTATGTGACTGAGTTGGATCTCGACGAAAGACCTTTTGGACAACGACTCAAGGTTTTCTTGATCCGTCCCTTCCAATTGCTCTTTTTGGAACCGATTGTCCTTTTCATCTCCATCTACATGAGTGTGTTGTACGGCTTACTCTACATGTTCTTCATCGCATATCCTATCGTCTATCAGCAAGGGAAAGAATACTCAGCGTCGATCACCGGCTTGATGTTCATCCCAATCGCCCTGGGTGTTCTCTGTTCCGCTGCATGCGCTCCTATGGTCAACAAGCACTACCTCAGTCTCTGCGAGAAGCACAACGGAGCACCACCAGCAGAAGCCCGTCTTATCCCCATGATGATTTCATGTTGGTTCATCCCCATCGGACTCTTCATATTCGCATGGACATCTTACCCACAGCTCCATTGGATCGGTCCTGCCATCGGTGGCTTCCCAGTCGGCTTCGGCTTTATCTTTCTCTACAACTCCGCAAATAATTACCTCGTCGACTCTTACCAGCATCAGGCTGCCAGTGCTCTCGCAGCCAAGACTTGTCTGCGTTCCTTCTGGGGCGCCGCTACAGTGCTCTTCACTTCGCAGATGTATGCGCGTCTTGGTAACCAGTGGGCTTCTTCTCTTCTAGCTTTCCTTGCATTGGCATGCTGCGGCATCCCCTTTGTCTTTTACTTTTATGGGGCAAGAATTAGAAAGCATTCCAAATTTGCTTACAGTGGCGATGAGGAGAACTTGGACAAGAGTAAGGCGTAGAGACTTTTTGGAATTTGATGCATAGCGATTGGAGTTCGGGAGATATCTGGAGACAAGAGACCCTGCATCGGGGGGTTAGCATTTGTGCACATTTTAGTATCGGTAGTTCTAATAGTAATCACCCTTATCTCATAATACAAATGCTAAACCATTCGAGTGGGCTAATCTAAACAGCAATAGGTGAGTGAACGTGACCTTGTTCGCTTCACCAACTTGAATTCATTGCCCTCCAGCGACCAGCAGAGATTGCTTGAACAAGCTCATATGGAGGACCATGTCGCAAGCCTTTGACTATGCTTTTTTCAAACTTGGCTCAAAATCAACAGCATCCTCCGCGGCTCAGAAGGGCAACGGATCAATGAAGCAGTCATGTGACGGCGCTTCCAGATCGTTATCCTGGTTCTGTACGAATACCTGGTGGCACAAAACCGGACATATGAGGGACCTGGAAACAAAAATGGCGTGCTCTCCAGCTATTTTGAATTCAAATGGCCTGCCTTGATTCGTTATTTCGATTTGGAAGCGGTGAGGCCCAGCGGGTGAGATGATCAGCCTAGAGAAGGCTGTAGTTGTGATCGTTTGCTGTTGAGGTGGTTAGGGACTCCTAATCAGGGTTTATAGATATGGAAGAACTCGATTTGCTCGACTGTTGCCCTTCTTGCCGACTCCCGCGGTCATGAATGATGTATCAATTTTGCTGATGCTTTGACAGCAAGGTCTCTGGCCAAGTGAGACGCGGAACATATCGCATCTGGTAGGATTTGCAGTCGAAAAAAGACTACCGGCTTACGGTACTGTTATGTCGGTGCCGGGTACCGGGGCTGCAAATGTGATGGGAACCGGTTGCAAAGACCTGTTATTTCCAGGGAAACTCGACCACCCACCTGGGTATTATCCCGTTCTTCAGTGGGACACGGCCAATCATCGTGGATGAGTCGAGTGCGAGGTTGATGTGATGATTCAACACCTTGAAAAATAAACCATATCTGTCCGTGAGGAGATAGACCGATAAGCTGTTCTGTGCGTTGAGTGGCTGCAGAAGTGAGATGATGAAAAATGGTGAGAGTGGCTTGAAGTAGCCACATGTTAGTATCCGCAATTTTGACAAAGGATCAAGCTCAATTCAGCTGGACAGAATCAACGCCAATTCGAGTTCCCTGACCTCATTGGTCACTGCTTTACCCCAGCCTGCAGTAGTACACACGTCGTCTGGGAATGTGCTTTGCTCTTCGTCCCGTCGAGGTACCGAGTACCTGCTTGCTCGAGCAGCCAAGTTCTATTTAAGAAGAAGATGCGGGGGTTGATGCATCACAACCCATCTTGTGAACATTTCCGATCGATATGCACCATCACCGTCGTTGCTCGATTCAAGAAGGACAAAGAGATGTTGACGTAGTGCAACGTGAATATTCTGCTAATTGAGGAGGGAGGTCGTACTCGTTGTGTAACCTTCGTATCTGTAATCATTGAACGCCAATTTTTTTGGACACGCAATTCAAGGTGGTAAGGCAGAAATTGAAGGGAAGATCCGCTGCGGGAGCTCAGGCTTGCAGGCTTGCAGCCTTGTACCACCATGCAGGAGATAGATATCCGTCTTTTGAGATTTCGGAGAATTTGGAAACCGTGTCCCAAATGCAGAAGAGCTTGCCATGAGTACATGGAGATATGCTGTGTGCCGATGCCGAACAGGGAGCTTGAGAAGGGACATGAAAGATTACACAGTATACAGCCTTTGGACCAGGATCTTGCGGTTATGCCGAGTAATGCGTCTTATCGATGGGGTCATGAACATGCTCATGATTTCGGAGACTCGATGGCTGATGAGGGAAAGGGAGCTGTGTGATGGTGTGGAAGGATGGGATAGAAGGATGGGATAGAAGGATGGGATAGAAGGATGGGATAGAGGGATGGGATAGAGGGATGGGATAGAAGGAGGGATAGAAGAACGGGATAATATGGAAATGTCGAGTTGTGGTAACCCACGTCGCTCATTGCAGCCGCTCATTTCTGACACGGTCTACTCAAGTCGTACTGTGGTAGATTCTTTGTGGTCGCAAGTCCCGTGCTGGTGAGATACATACATAGTAGTAGAATCCTTGGGTGTTTTTGAGATGGGCCATCATAGTAGAGAGAAACGCAGCATCCTTGTAAAGCCGAGTGCTTTGGCGCATCAAGCTCTCCACCACGACCTCTCACCCTTTCTCGTCTTCGCTTCCTCCTCTGGTCTTGTGCAGCACTTGTCCGTGTACCTATCCATTCTCTCGGGTTTCCCTCTGATCTTTGCCTTTGGCCACCGGCCCTGCAACTTTCGGCTGGAACACGAAGCAATCTGCAGCGCCCAAACGAGATGGGATCCGGTGAGCAAGTCCGAGGACGAGTGATGCCCCGTTGATTGAGCCTCCACCCACACTGCTACTCTTCTTGTCTGAGACTTGCACGTTGGTGGAGTGGATGAGGCGTTGCTGACAAGAAGCCGGGGACTAGCTGCTATTGGAATTCCCTTGTTACGTACGTACCGAACGGGGGACGAGCTAGCACTATTGATACCGGTATTCCCTTCTACGTAGAATACCGTACCTTGCCTATTCTACCTCCTAGGGAAAGAAGGCAACTCATCGCCTTTCTCCCAGCATTGCACTGGAAGCGCCATCGCTGTGTGCCAGGCAGCCAGGCTGCATGACCCAGGCAGCCAGACTACTGCGGTACATGACTGCGGTACATGACCCAGGCAGCCAGGCTACATAACCCAGGCAGCCAGGCTACGTGACCCACCCAATGGCCCAACCTTCAGCTCACTGCTCGTTCCCTCCGGTTGACGACTCCGCTTTGATACAACGGTAGACCAATCAGCAGCAGCTGATCCTGGTCAAACCAAGTGCATAGAGTTGCAAAGAGCTCTGGAAAGACAGACTCTAAAAATGGGTAATTGCATTCCTGTCCCATCCGCTGGCCTCGATGGTATTCCATTAGGTAGCATTAGAGGCCCCGGGCCCCCCCACACATCCTACCTCCGTACACAGTACACCTAGACCTACTAATCCTGCGAATGCTCACACTGTCTTCACCCATTTCACTTCGAGTTACCATTACAACTACAGCCGACGCTGGAGACGGCTTTCGACAAGACAGTGGCCCCGTGAGTTCCCTCTTCCCTGAGTTTCCGAGTCCCTCTTCCCTGAGTTTCCGAGTTCCCTCTTCCCTGAGTTTGAGTCCTCTCTTCCCTGAGTTTGAGTTCCCTCTTCCCTCGGCTCCCTCTTCCCTGCCAACAAGTCCCTCTTCCCTTCCCTCAGTCTGACCTTGCATGGTGTCTGCCCTTTGATGCTCGAGCACTGCAGAGCCGCACACGGCTTCAGACCATCGCTTGCCGCGGCTGCAATTTCTCCATGGCCGGAAATAGGCTGTGTGCGTGCTTCAGGCCGGCTGCGATCCTTGCGCCATTTTCTCAAAGTTTGATCGCAGCTGGGTGAAGAGTTGTCGACGACTGAGCCGTGGCTTTTGTGAGCGCAGGTGGTCCGAAGTGGGGCCGCTAGCCTTCTCAAGAACCATCTCTCCAGAGCTTTCAGGTCAAACCCATCCACAACACCGGCTGTCCATCATTTAAATAAACTCCCGCATCAACCACCACCTCACCATGCAGTCCACTTCAACTGACTTCCCCGTCAAGCGCGAACGATCTCGTTCCCCTCGTAGACGCTCCCGCTCCCCCAGACACCGACGCTCGTACTCTCCTCGCAGTCGTTCTCGCAGCCGCGGCGCCGAATACCGACGAAACGACCGTCGTTCACGCTCACCGGCACAGACTGGAGCTGCAGCTGCAGGTGGTTACTCAGGTTCATCACGCCCAGCACCACGAGGAGGCGACGAGAGAAGCCAGCAGAAAGAGCAGCCTGGCATGCAGGGAATGCGCGAGAACTCGCAACAAGACCGACGCGTCTACGTCGGCAACCTCTCCTACGATGTGAAATGGCATCATCTCAAAGATTTCATGCGACAGGGTAAGCTTGCCCGACGCGCTGCCATCAAGGTGTGCATTTGCTAACGAACGCGCCTTTCTAGCCGGTGAGGTCCTGTACGCAGACGTACTATTACTTCCTAATGGGATGAGCAAGGTGGGCTGATTTGTGGCTGGTTATCTGGCTTTCTCTGGTAATTGAAGGACTGTGGTTGACGGGTAGGACTGGTTCCTCTGTGAATATAGGGATGCGGGTAAGTGTTCCGATGGTCCTTGCGCATCAAGACATGCACTGACTTGAGCCAGTATCGTGGAATATCAAACTCGGGATCAAGCTCAAAACGCGGTCAGCACGCTCAGCAACCAAAACCTGATGGGCAGACTCGTTTATGTTCGCGAGGTAAGTTGCTCCTAGCACGTCTGTTACCCAGCTGCCGCTGCCTGAATTTTGAGTAACACAACACTCAACACGCCTATCCGTTTCTTCTGCCTACAACTCCACCCCACTTCCATACAGTCACAATTCTTGACAACTACAACTTCCTGCCTACCACATCTCACCTCCCCTTTTCAATCATCCATTGAGTAACGCTCACACTTTACACTGTTAGGATCGTGAGGCCGAACCTCGATTCTCTCAACCCGCTCCGGCCATGGGCGGTGGTATGGCTCCTCGTGGAGGCGGCTTTGGCGGCGGCATGGGCGGAATGCCTCGCGGTGGTGGGGGCTTTGGCGGAGGCTTCGGTGGTTCACCAGGTGGTGGCAACAACCAGCTATACATCTCCAACGTTTGTTACCTTTTCCAGCTCTGCTAATCTGTGTAGGGAGATATGTTGACTTTATTAATTTAGCTTCCATACACTGTCGGCTGGCAGGATCTGAAGGATCTTTTCCGTCAGGCTAGTAAGTCGAACCCTCCTCGTGAACTGTTTGATAGTGTGTGGACACTTGCTCACATCAGTTCCTCGTAGCTCAAGTCGGAAACATCGTACGCGCTGATGTCCACCTCGGACCTGATGGTCGCCCAAAGGGCTCCGGTATCGTCGTCTTCGACAACGCGGACGACGCACGCAACGCCATCGGTCAATTCAACGGATACGAATGGCAAGGCCGTACACTCGAGGTTCGTGAAGATCGATTTGCCAACGCTCCACCAGGCGGTGGGCGTGGTGGATTCGGTGGGGGACGTGGTGGATTCGGAGGTGGATTTGCAGGCCGCGGCGGCGGAGGTTTTGGCGGCGGCTTTGGTGGTCGTGGAGGAGGCTTTGGCGGTGGTCGTGGAGGTTTCGGTGGTGGCTATAGTGGTGGAGGAGGCTCCTACGCTGGTAGCGCTTCTGGCGGCATGGACGCTGCTCCCCTCGTCCCGCAAGCTCCCAACCCATTCACCGACCATGCCACACACGGCGGCGAACCAGGCCCAATCATCCACGTTCGCAACCTTCCATGGTCTACCAGCAACGAGGACCTTGTCGACCTTTTCACCACCATCGGTCCAGTGAAGAAGGCTGAGATTCAGTACGAGCCTAACGGTCGCTCCCGTGGAACCGGTGTTGTCGAGTTTGATACTCGCGAAAACGCAGAGACTGCAATCAGTACGTGTATCCCAAGAGCCACCTGCTCAGCCAGCAGAATGCTAACCTTACATAGCCAAATTCTCTGGATACCAATATGGTGGACGTCCTCTCGGTCTTACCTACGTTCGCTATGGAAACGTTGGTGCCAGCAATGGTGGCGGCGACGCTATGGATACCGGAGATATTGGAGATCAGATCATGTAAAGGAAACAACATGGAAAGAGCTTAGGCGATATCATGTCGTGCTTCTAAGGATTATGTACAACAATTTGGGCAAATCAGGACAGGTCAAAACAAGATTTCATAAGGGAGATCATTTAGTCGTCGACAAAAGAACAGGTGTCGGGCGATGTGCAAAATGCTAGTCTCTGTTCTGGCGAAGCGATTTTATCGGTATCAAAATCAGAAACTTTGCTGAGGTCGTGGTTGCTGGAGATGTGTGTGCTTGTGATCTTGGTCAGGTTTTGGGTGAGGTTGCTGAATGTGTGTGCTTGTGAAATTGGCCAGGGTGACTGCGCAGAGTGCAGCTGATGGAAGAGATCACGGAACGTGAGTCGCAGGATGTGTGGCTTCTGGAAGTCAGTGAATGTGGAAGTTCGGTCATGATTCATGGCGAACAGTTGAAACAGGTTCACTGGGGTTTAAGTCGGGATCCATGTGCACCTTGGGCAAGAAGTTGGACGCTTTAGAAGGCTGGTGGAGATTGTACAACGCCGTGCAAGGAGGATTCATCCTATTGTTTTCGACCTGCTCGCTTCGCTTTCTTTGCTGCAGTGCAGACTGATTGGATTTCCATGTCTCACCGGCGAGGAGGAACAGCGATACTGAAAAAAAGCTTTTATTCATTGGTTCTTCATTACTAACTATCTCTTATCCTTGCAACTCTGGTCTCGACCTTTCTTGATTTCTCAAGCTTCTCGACCCCAGTTTCCCTCCCCCCTAAGCACCACGTCATACCTCCGATTTCACATCCCCGCAAGAATCGTTACTTCCACTCACTTCTCCCTGCTATTGTTTGTTGCTCACCATTTACACAGCATGCGGCTCCAATTGCTCTCGGCTCTCTGGAAGATTCCCTTGTATCTTCATCATCCATTCGTAGACTGCCCATTGGACGGCGTTGACGATGAAAGCGCGGACGCTGCAGATTCCTAGTCCGCGGAAGAAGGGTTTTAGACCTTCGGTATTGTAAAGGGTTTTTGCTGTTTGTAGGGCGCCTGTTCGGTTGGAGTTTTCTGGAGTGGTGGATGAGTATGAAGATTGGGACGGGAGGAGGTGAGTTGTCGCTATCGGGGACGATAGAGGCGGATTTGAGGGCGGAGAGACGGGTGGGGAAGAAAAGGTGAATGTTTGTGTTTGAACCCTTGTCTTGATCACATCGAGGGGGAAGATGGAGGCCCAGGTGATTACTCCTGCGATTCCACCTGCTAATAATACCTTTGCTGCAGCCGTTTTTTGGGAGTCCTCTTCTCCCCCTGCTTTGTTGGAGGGGGCAAGAATGCGGTTACAAAGCTCGTAAGACCAGAAGTAGAATCCGTAACCTACTGCGTCACGGATCGAAGTAATGGTGCCGCCGAAGTAGAGACCGCGGAAGCCATCTCTAAGAACAATTTCTTTCGCTATTCCTAGAGAGGATAGAGGTTGATTTCGAGTCCGAGAGTGGTGGTGGGAGGAGACTTGGGCGCGGCATTTTATTAGTTCGGTGGGAGCGGAGACGAGAAAGCTTGCGAAGCCGCCTAGGGCTCCGGCTGTCCAGATGTGTGTGAGGGAGGAAGGTGTGTCCTGGGATTCGTTGAAGAGGGTGAGGGAGCGGTTGTAGGTGTAGAAGAGGATGCCGTTTAGAGCGCCGTAGCCTAGGATTGGTGCTGTTGCTCCTGCGGGTTTGTTCAACACTTGCTTTTCGGGCTTTGGAGTGGTGGTATGGCACATTCAGCCTCCTAGACTTGCCATCTGAACATCCTCCATTTCCGCAGCTCTTTAAGACGCCCCAAATGATTCCAATGTGGGCTGTCACAACAGCTGGAGCCTGCCCAGGCAAACAAAAAAAGACAAGAAAAAAGTCAAGCCTACCTCGGACCAGAGTACCAGCTCGATCGAATGTCCCTCTCAGGGACTCAGCGGAAGTCGCGTGGACGGTGGAATGTCCAGCTTGTAATCTTGTCTTGATCAGATCCAAGGGATTTCCAATAACGATGGCGACGGCACCGCTGATGTAGCCGGCCCAAAACTCGGCCGACATGGTGGTTCTAGTTGTTGTACGAGAGCCATCTACGCTCTGGATGAGGTTTGCTGCTAGCCTGAAGATATTGCCCTTTCCGGCTAAACGAGGCCGAACTCGGTAGACATTACGTGCTTTCGAGTCTTTGATGTCCTGAAGACTTCTCTGTGCAGTTGGGAGTAGGAGTAGTCCCTACAGTACGTGTTGTTCTTAGTGTCCAGCGATGTCCAGTGGTGTCCAGCGGTGTCCAGTGGTAGTGGTAGTGGTAGTGGTAGTGGTGTCCAGTGGTGTCCCAGCTAGATGCCATCACAGCCCACCTCGAGGGTCGAGCTTCCGCCTCTCTATAGTCTCTGTACCGTAACCACTATCTCTTCACGTCCAGACATCCCATTCTAGAACTCCATGATTCTGATATGAATCCCTCAAGCTCGCCCGCCAATCGTGCTCCAAATATTTCCACCAGTCAGTCCGCTGGTTTGCCACCATGGCCGCGACTTCTGCTAACCACAAACAAAGCTTCCAGTTCTGCCCATTAGCTTCGACTTTCATGCCCGCGCAGACTACACGCAGTCCCTGGGACTTCTCAGATGCCTTTCCCATTCTGAGAGGGCCCCCGGACCACAAGATTCAGTCTCAGCGCCATGCCCCAGCCATTTCAGCAAAGGCCGACATCGAGTCCACCCTGCAGAGGCAAACCAATGGCCTTGGAGACTTCTCCAAGATCTACGAGTACCTGAAGAATACAGCAGACCCTCCTAAACCTCTTGGGCCCAGTCCTCTCAAGGGCAAGCCCGCTTCAGAGTTCCATGTACCCGACCCGAATTGCCCCCCGCCACCTGGGCCCTCAATCAGAGACGAAGCATATGCCTCAGACGGAGCAGTGTACACACAGAAGAATGTACGCTTCAACGACGACACAGATGTATACGAAGCTACCGATGCGCTGGACAGTCCGACCTCCGACGATGTTCTCGAGTCGAATTCGCCATCCAAGAAGAAGACGAAGCGAGAGAAGAAGGCAGCATTGAAAGAGAAGAAGAAGGCTATTAATGCTGCCAAAATTACTGGAAAGGCTGGAAAGAAGAAGGCCACGGCATTGCGCCCTAAATCAGCCAGCGACGTCGACTCTGAGGCTGATATCGGCAAGATCAAGAAGTCAACTCCTGCTAGAAAGGCGAGCGTCCACAGTCAATTGCCAGCAACACCAAGGACTGGAACTCCACAGCATGAGTACAGTCTTCGCTCGACAGTTGTCAACCCTCGCACGCCTACTCCGAATGCTACGTCCGTCAGCGCCCCAATTCCAATTCCGAGCATATCAACAATAGGTGTCAGCAACAAGGGCAAGAAGAAGATCGTCCAAGCTTCTTCTGCAGACAGCTCACCTGCGAAAAGTTCTAAGCAATCGAGTTTACTTAGCGACAATCTCCTTCCTGGACCGATCACTCCAAAGACGAAAAAGACGAAAAACAAAGCGCCCACAACGCCGCAATCAGCTGTCAGCCTCGAGCACGACAATGACTTTCTACATTCGCTTCAATATTCACACCCTCTTTCTTTACAGCCCTCGGCATCTATCTCTACGTCGCCGGAACAAGCCAAACGGCAAGTACCCCGCTCTTTCTCATTCCACTCTCTTCTTGAGCAGACCACTGCCTCCAACGAAGCGACGGCTGCGATGAGAACTTCAAAGCCCGTCAACATAACTGTAAACTCTCTCCTAGCTGTCCCTCGAAGATCTATGGTATCTTTCCCTGTCAACGAAAGACTTCCAAGGCTCGAAACACAAGCTGAACGTGCTCATTCATTTCCACGAGGCTGGCAGTTCCCGCAGTATGAGGAACCGGGCCGCATGTTGCACCCAGCCTCCAACTGCTTTCACCAGCACCATGGTGCATTGGCTTATCCTCAGCAATTCTACATGCCTGTTCCTGGACCGCTAGTTAACACCTTCTTTAGTAGCGCACCGACCTTCACGATTTACTCCAAAGAGGATCGTGATCTTCAGCTGTTCTTTCGCCTTCTACATGATTTCGGCGAAGATAAGAAATCTCTCGCCCAGCCTGTACATTTGGCGAACCACACCTCATCACCTAGCGGCATACACGTTTTTGTCGATTTCTCCAACATTTGGATTGGGTTCATGGAGCATTTGAAGTATCTTCCAAAACCTCCAGGACTTCGAATTCCTCATCAAAACCTTTCCTTCGATTCACTTGTTCTATTACTTGAGCGTCGTCGTCCTGTCGGCAAGCGAGTTCTAGCTGGATCACTACCTCTACTTCCAGCCATGGAATTGGCCAAAGCCATAGGCTATGAAACCAATATCTTGGACAAAGTTTACAAAGCTCGCGAATTGAGCGAGAAACAGAAGCGGTATGCTGTGGTCAATGCTCTCCGCCGTGGAAACTCAGCGTCTGCTGTGCCCGGTAGTTCTGGGAGTGGTACTATGACCAATGGAAACGCAAGTAGTGGCGCTGGAACATGTGCCCCTGCTGCTATTCCGCTATACAGCAATGTGACCGGGGCCGTCATGGGTCATCCGGTCACTCCGCAAGCTCCCGCGCATTCGACGGTTCAGATGTCGCCGGAGAAATGGGTCGAGCAAGGTGTGGACGAAATTCTGCACCTGAAGATCCTGGAGAGCATCGTTGACACCGATGAACCAAGTACCATGGTCGTTGCCACTGGCGATGCTGCGAAAGCCGAATATAGCGAGGGTTTCATGAAGATGATTGTCCGCGCATTGAAAAAAGGCTGGAAGGTTGAGTTGGTGGCTTGGGGAAAGAGTATCAGTATGGACTATCGCAGGCCAGATTTCACCAACATGTGGGCTGGACGGTTCAGAATCATCGAGTTGGATCAGTACGCCGAGTTCTTACTCGATACCTAATATCTTGGGAAGAACCGGTTAAACGAGTATCCTACCTTGTCTCCTTGATTGTCTCCTTGAAGATCGATCATTGGATGGACCTGCTGAGACCGAGATGTTATTCTTGAGAGTGCGCTGTAAACTGTGTGGGGTGGTCGCGGTCATTTTGTCACGACGATTTCGCCACCGCCTCGGCTGGTTGGTTGAGAGAAGACAGGAAAGACTTGTTGTTGGAGACACAATCTTTGTGACATGGTGGCGCTCTGACGCTGTCTGCCATCGCTCAGCTGTTGAATTTTGTTGTTCAAGGATATGGCGAGATTTGGATTGGGTTTCCACCAGTACGGTCATGAAAATGACAGGGACGAAAGGCGTCGCGTGATAGATGGGAATGGACGCGATCACTTCAGGGATCACATGAATGGGCACGATTGCATGGAGGAACGGATTTGGCGTGAGAGTATGGTTCAACAATAGCTCTGCTAATAAGTCATGACCATGACAGATGGTAGCAATTTCACATTCGTTGTCTTCGGCGTGTCCATACTTGACAGATGTCCGGAATCCTGATTATTTACGTTTTCTGTCCATGTCTGAAAAGGGTTCATAAGCGTCTGTACAGCTTGTTGTCCTGCCCCAAAACAAACTGTTCTGAGCCCACGCAAGGATGACACCAAAGTGTATTGTTTGGGTCGTACTTTTTCTTCACCTCGACGAGTCTTGGGTAGTTCACTCCCCAGAATGTCTTCTGCCAGTTCGGTTCTAGGTAAGTTGCCTGGGTGCGATGGAGTCAGTGAACCCTCCTCTTTACATCAAGCAAGCCTCATGCCATCGGGGCGAAGAAAGGAAAAAGCCCAACATACCTCATTGAGATAAGCCGCGCCGTCCACACTCATCTCATCAATCAGCGGCAACTGTTCCTTCTTCTGCTTCTCATAGCTCGCTCGAATAGCAGCGGGAGTCTTGTACGTATCGCTTTTCGCATCCAAGATCGAAAGATGGATCACTGCTTTCCTCCACGCTGGATTGAGAGCCATATCCATATCTGCATTCCTCGCCACCTGTCCACCCACGACAGGAAAGGGTTCCAGAATCATACCCGCTTTGAAAAGAGTCGTGAGAACGCGCTCCCAATTCGTAACATTGAGCGCCGCTTCCCGAGAAATGAGGCGCGAGGACATGACCGCTGTCCCCGTTCCCAATCCATTCCCAGCATTCGCTGTGGTGCCCATACTCCCCATCAAAGCATTTATGGCGGATTCCATGGGGGTGGAAGATACGGCGAGACCCATGCTCTTCAGTTTATCACCGACGGGCGTGATGAAGGGTGTTATTTCCCCCCATGTCTTTCCTGGAACGGTGAAGAGGCAATCGTATTTTCGGTCAAACATGATCGGATACCCCGTCATTCCGAAATCGGCAAATTGCGGCATCAGACTCATCAGGTAGGCCATTCCCCTCACATACCCAACTTGGCCCGTGGAGCCAGGTGTGATTGTTATTCTGAGGGCGTTTTGGGTAACAAAAGGGTGGGTTCTATAAGTTAATTTTGTGACGATGCCGAATGTGGCACCGCCACCGCCGCGGAGGGCCCAGTAGAGATCTGGATTGCTGTTGCTGTTTGCGATGACGAGTTGGCCGGTTGGTGTTACAATTTCGGCTTCGAGGATGTTGTCGGCGCCGAGACCGTATTTATTTGACATGGGACCATGGCCACCTCCTAGGGGCCAGCCTCCTGCTGCTCCTACTGTCTTCCGAGTTGGTTAGAATTTGTTTTGGGCATTGTTCTTGTTGTGAAAAATTGCGATGGGATTGGAACGCACAGAAGAAGCACCTCCAACCACGATTTTGGACTGGTCGTAAGCGGCTTTGTAGAGTTGCCTCCACTGCGTGCCTGCTCCTATAATAACGGCGCTCCGTGGATTGGCCGGTGGTGGTCCAACAATTGGTTTCCAAACGTCCTGGAATTGTATCCCTCGTAGATAATGAGTCCATATACTCAGGCTACCATATCCTACGTTCCTTCCCTTGAACAAGAAAATCAGCAAATGCTCAATCCCGATTTCCCTTCTTCACGAAATCGGAGGTGAGGGGAATAAAGAATCACAAACCAAAAAATCATGTCCTGTATTCTTCACAACCAACCTCAACCCATGCTGATTCGCAAACTCAACTGCCGCCTTGACATCCTCCCTCCTCATAGCTTTAACGACATAAACGGGATAATTGCCCATCTCACAACCCCCTCCCCCCTCCCTTCCATCAACATCAACACCCTTCTTCACCCTCCCCGGCTTACCTTCTCCCCTCTCCCTCCTCTCCACCTCATTCATCCTCTCACCCCCTCCAACCCCTCCCGCAGTCCAAACAGCAGGACACCCCATCCCCGTAAACACTTTCGTCCTGACCTCAACTGGGTTTTCGAAATTATCTGGTCGACCTGCGGCCGTACAGGCGCTTTTCGACTGTTGAGGACCGGGATAACATGACATCCCAGGTGGAGAGGCGCGGATGAGATTGCCTGAAAGGGTGGAGTTGAGCACATCCCATTGGGAGGTTGTGGGCCAGAGGGGAGAATCTGGATACTGTTTGAGTTTGATTAGAGGAAGGAAGGACGCTTGAGAGGATATTTCTTGGAGGGAAAGAAGCTCACAGTTTTAGCAACGGCCAATTCTGCTGCTCTCGCGGAGAAAGAAAAGAGTGACAATGCCGTCAAGAAGGCGGCACAGGAATGAATACTGTAAATCATATTTAACGAGTGGGAAAACGAAAGTGACGAACAAAACAAGGCGGCCTCAGGACAGAAACGAGAATCCCGCAATCAGCGTATTCCAACCGCCTGCTTCTCGTGGAAAGAATGTAGATTCAATCGACAGCGAGAAGAACAGGCCATTAAGCTGCCATCCAAACACTTACGGCCGGCAACATATCAACTATAATCCTACAAGGAAATCTATTACCATCAAAGACATGGCAAGGCGTACTGTAGTCCAACTTGGGAGATGGATCAACGCAGGCGTTTCACAGATGGCACTTCCATAGACCAGTAAACCGGCACTGATGCAAGTGGCGTCTCTTCGTGGCATAGGTCTCGAAAGGGTTTCGCGTGTTCATGTTCAAGGTCGGTGTCGGTATCGGTTCTCGGTTCGAGCCCTGATCGGTGGAAAATCCATTTAGAGTGGCGCAGGGATCTGAAGAAAGATGACGCACAGCCAAAGGATGGGGATGAATCGTTCCAGAAGTTCCAGAACAGAGGCGTTTGCGACGGCCCGACCGCTCTCCCGGTTTGCGCCATCTGGTCTGTCGCCGTCGTCGTTTGTGGGTACTGTATTCGATAATCGAAGAAAACGACGAACATGGTTGCTTTTGGAAAGATACCCTTGAAATTGCTGCAACAAAACGCTTCCAATACCATACAAGCATCCTATTTATACAGGAAGGTCAGCTATGAAAATAAGAAGACCAATCGGGTATACCACCACCAGACATCCCAGAGAAACGGAGGCGATAAAAACAACAAGCAGATCGTTTTCGCATCTATCCATTGTGCCGGTCAAAACGCCAAAGGAAACCAGGAAGCGAGAAAGAATACCCATAATACTTCAAGAGGTCCAATTCCTCACCTTGCAAGACGACGCCGAGCGCTAGAATCAAGCAAGAAACCGACCAATAAGAAGCGTGAGAGCAAAACTAAGCGGCCACGGCCACGGCTTCGACTTCACCCTCAACTGGCTCTTGCTCTTGAGTAGACTGAGTGCCAGAAGCGCCAGCCTCAGCCCAGGAACCATAGAGACCACGCTTAGCACGAATTCGAATGGCACCACCAATAACGCCCTTCTTGATGCCCTCCTGCTCGACCTTGACAGCATCCTTCGTAGCCAGGACCAAGACTTCGAAAAACATCTTTGTAGCTTCTCGTCGACTGGTGGTCGCCTCAGGTATCAAATCCTGTAGGAGAGCGGAGCTTTTCTGTCGTGATGATGCATCACTGGCACCTTCGGGACCAAAGAAATCGCGTAGGAGATGTACAGCGTGCTGAGTGCCTTGGCTGATTGGACCGTCGTCTTTTGGATGGAGATCAGGGTACGTGGTATCATCAAAATCGGGTAGAGGCTCGCCTCCCCTACCACTAGCATCATCGTCACCTTCCATAGATGATGCGCGGACTGATTCATCGCGGGGAATCTCTTCAACAGGACCGGCGTCATCGAACACTGGCATGTCATCGCCGAAGTTGGGAGCGAAATCTTCCTCCTGCGCAATCTCTCTGGGCGATTGCTGTTGTTCTTCGTCTGAGAACAAGTCTGCGACACCACTATCTCGCTTGCGCTTGAGTTCACCAGATCGCTTGACTACATCAACGGAGAGGATATCGCGAAGTTCCGGGGCCCAACCAGAGTTCCGCCCATCTCCCAGAATGCTCGAAATAAAGCTTCCATTCTTTTGCATGCTCATGAGTGCCAACAACATAGGATCGCGCGGTAAAAAGCTCTGTGGTTTAAGAATTTTGCTGTGGTCATTCTGCTGTGATTTGATCTGTGCGTTTGGGATCTCGGTATCGCTGTCCATCTGCAGAAGCTTTCTTCGCTTGACGCGTTGGGCTGCCTCGATGGTTGTTTCTTCTTGTGCATCGAACAACGAGGTTGCGTTTGGCGCAAAGGAAGCTTCAAGTTCGCGCTCCACGCTAGGTCGGAGATCAGAGAGTGGTGAAAGTGTATCGCGTGGTCTCGGGGTTGCTGCGTCCATGCCGCCAAAATTGCCAGTCGTGTCTATCATACCATAATCATCATCCATCATAGGCATATCCTCCATTTCCGTGTGTCCAAGCACCGACATATCTTTTGCAGGCGCGTCATCGTCCAAATCGAGAACAAGTCCATCGTCCTGGAGCATGGTAGGCTCATCTTGCACGGTTGGTGCTCGTCGACCAACTTCAATATCATCGTCATCGTCCAAATCCAAAATTAACCCATCGTCGTCTAAAGCGCGGGGCGCTTCGGTGCTGGTAGGGGCTGAAATGCTGTCGGTAATCAAGCTTTGGGTTCCCCAGTCGAGTATCGTGTTGTCTCCTCCTCCAAGCTCCATCGTCTCGGCAAGTAGAAGCTCCGGATCCATCATTGGGACGAGCAAATCTAGCTCGGTGAGAACATCAGCCATGACCAATGAGTTCGGGTTCGCGGCGTGCATTTGATCAGCTGGCAAATCGACATTGCCCGGTCGGAAAGCCTGCGCGCATTAGTACTTGGTGTCTTACTGTTTACAACAATCGCGCGCGTCATGTTTTGATCTTCCCTCGTGTCCAAAAAGCGCGCCGAATATAGCTTAGACCTCCGCGACGCAAGTCCGCGATGGTTCACGGACAGATATTGGGGATTGGGGCGCGTCTTACCATCTTGATCTTAAGCAGAGCTTCATTGCAGTCATCCAGTAGATAGCCCGCCTTCCTTCGGTAGATCCGTACAACCCCCAGCAGTAGTTGTCCACTGAGTCGCAAAGCCATTGGCGCCGAGTTCTGGTCCACAAGCATCTGAATGCTGTCGTCGAGACTGGCTTGCACGCAGTCCTTCTTGGAGAGTTTGCGCTCCATGTTGGCGGCGAGCCAGACGCGAGCCAGAGGCCCCGTCTTTGAGAGGAGAGTATCGGAATAAAACATTTCGCTGTATTTGTTGGGTTATGAAGCTGGTGAGAGATGGATCCCTCGCGGGGTGGGCGGATGCGGTTCGTCGCGTCTTGGTGTTGTTGTGATTCGAAGTTCAAAGGTGGACGACTTGCGTTGGTGGCTGGGGCCTGCTAGAACTAAACCCTTGTAATAAATTGGGAGGCTCGGGAGGCTACCCTGAAAATGAAAGGCGGGTTTGGACGAATTAGGCCCAAGGCAATTGTTTTCCAACGACAAGAACACTTCAGTGTTGAAATCGTTACCACCCCAAATCACACGGAAACACGAAAGCTTCACCTGGATTCGAGAGTCGAGGTACAGCATGTGCAACAGACTGTTCGAGCCACTTCCAACTAAAGCTTGAGCACATAAAGTGAGCTTTCTTGATGTTTCTCATTCTTCAAGTGAGCGCTTACCAGGTTTTCAGTGAGCTTTGGTAATATCCAAAATCATTATTGTATTAGGTCCGACGTCTATAGTATTGTAATGTATGTGACTGCAGAGTCCAGCTTCCGAGGAGCTGTTGCCCGTCCCAAAGCCTGTCTTCTTTTGAATGTACGCGAAACAGATCAAGGAAATGGTATCATGCAACCGCTGCAGGAAAACGAGAAAAAGAACATCGTAAAACTACATTAATCCCGATTAATGACCCTCAGATTTCTCCTCGGGTTCAGTATAACCCCAACAAAACTTGGTTCCATGCCTTCCAACAGACTCTCCGAATCAGTGTCATCGTTAGTGCCACTGTCCGTCTGTCGACCGCTCGTATCCGCGCTATTCGAAGCGCGATGATGATAAGGCCCAATCAGACTACTATTGTTGCCCACGCTCTGGTGGGAATTGTGTTTCTTCCAGGAAGCGTTCGAAGAGGATGCTACTCCGCCACTAAAAAGGGCAGCATCAAAGCTGACACGATCCTTCTCGGTTTCCTCCATCATGTCTGTGTGTTTTTTGAACATCTGGAGGCGTCGACGATAAATAAACAAACAAAAGCCAAGGTAGAGTGCGAGCAGCCCAAACACACCTGCTAGCACTCCTCCGATGATGGCGCCTAGGTTGGGTCCTTTCGATGAACCTGTCCCTTCTCCAGGGGTCGTCACAGTGACAACCGCACCAGGGCCGCTGACCGTGTACGTAATAGGCTTTCCGGTTGCCATCGGTCCAGCGGTAGCTGTGAGCACAGGAGCAGTGACGGTCGCACCTCCCAAAGGGCCTCCGCCGACGACTTTTTGAACAGCATCAGGTACTAGGTAGCCGTACGAGCCTTCCAGACCTTCAGGTTTTCCACTGACGCTTTTTTGTGAGAGCTGCTGGGATAGCGGATTTTTACTGCCACCACTCAAACTAGTGAATTGGCTGACCCATTGCAAAGCGCTCGTGTTGAAAACATATACGCCCGGAAACTCGCAATCAATATCTTTCCCAATGTAGCCTCCAATCGATACCATCTGAGCATCCCAGATATTGCAAGTATGGCCTACACGAGCATGAGGGACGGATTGGCCAGACTGATCCACCTTGATCCAGGTAAATGCCGGAATCGTAAGTATCCACATGTCGTCGTATTGAATTTGGTCGTCCCAAGGAATCAAATTTTGCCCACCAAACATGTGCACTTGGTAACTCGAGCCGCTTTGTACAATTAGTATAGTGTGACTAGGCCACGAGGGTCGCACTTACTCTGCTGCTCCTGCTACAACAGCACATGGGTTAACGCGAACCTTGGGTGTTGGCCCGCTAGTGGACTGTCTGTACCAAGTAGAGCCGGCGATGTCGAAAATATCTACTTCATCCATCTGGGTGAACGTTTCATTAGTGCCACCGCCGAGACTCAACAATATGCCTTCATCACCATAGCCTGGCACGTATAGCAAGAGACCATCCGCTCTCTTCGTGAACCCATTTGAGTCTTGGATGCCAGCGTTCGTAATGTTCCTCCACGCACCTCCAGAACCCACATTTTGAGTCTTGAGCTCCTTATTGGTGTGCCCAGGGAAAGTGTATTCGACGAAAGATTTTAGATATACTCGAGGAATCTGATTAGTCCAGCTCTGTGTTGTCAAGTAATCGAGATGACCTCCAAAGTACCAGCCTCGTCCAAGAGAAGCCAGGCCAAACCCTGAACCTTCTGCAGCTCGTTCAATTGGTATACCTCCAGCCTCGGAATTATTGCCTTCTGAAGTTTGCTGGTTCGTGTGTTCTTTCCAGCTCGACGAGCCAAGGTCATACTCCCAGAGTGAGTTTGCAGTAGGTGTGCCTATTGGGTTGTCTGAGAATTCTCCGCCATACATGTATAAAGAAGTATAGGAATTCCAGAGGTAGCCGTTTGCCACAGGAGGAGGACCGGATGGTTGAGCAAGACCAGAGGAAGCAGGAGTAGATATGGGCCAAGTCTTTGTAAGGTCGAACTTGAGGAAGTCGTTGTCTACCAAACAAATTAGAGGTAGATCGATAATGAAACGGTCTGTAGACTTACTCCATGTATTAGACTTTTGGCCTTGAGCAGTCGTCTTCCGCCCACCATAAAGATATAGAGTTCCATTCACAATTGCGCTCTGTTGGCTCCATCTCTTGCAATAATCTGTGGGATCGTCGGCTCGTTTCGATAAGGCAAGTTCCTGAATTGGCGCTGTGAAAGGCGATCCAGAAGCTCCAAAAAGAGGGCTGGCGTCATTTGTATAAGGAGTGATTTGTGTTATGGTGAGAATAATAGCTAGGGCAAATGCTAAGAGCCCAATCCTGTGGATCAAACCTCTCTTTGGCCTGGATGGCTCCATCTGTGTAACTGAAGTGTTTGGAGGGTCCTCAGTTTCATTTTCCTGGATATCCTCCAATTCTACGTCATCGCTGTCTGGCACAGGGCTCTCGAATATATCGTCCTTGCTTCGGGGCCGTATTTTGAGGATTGGGCGTGCAAAATCTTGTGGTTCGTCTTCGAACAAACCAGTCTCTCTGAATGCTGAGGTCCGTCTCGGTCTTAGTGTTCCATCTCTTGTCAGGGCCTGCATGATCAATAATGCGTGGCCGAATGACCGATGAGCTTTCGGTGGAATCAGGCGGTGTTGTGCCTCGAAATAGCGCCAGGAATCGGAAGCCACTCGTGATTATGGGTCGGACAGCTTCTATAGGTAGAACTTAGCGCATTAGAAGTCAATGGCAAGGGTGGCGAACTATTGAAAGACAAGGCTGTGATACGACTCCAGCCAGGATGTGTGCAGAAGTTGCAGAAGAAAACAAAGACGACTGCGGTCAGAAGAGCTGAAGAATTGCAAACACCAGGATTCCAGGAGACTTGTCATATCGGAATCCAGGCTTGCCGTCTGCATGGTGTTGTCATCCAAAACGATGCAGACGGGAGGATCGAGTCGCTGCAGGTATTCGCAAGAGACACGGGACGACTGGGGCTCAGGGTAGAACTATCGTACCTGGTACTTGTAGTTCTAATGGCAGACAGCCGAGAGGTCAATACTTGTAGTACTCGAGCCGAGAGGTCAATACTCGTAATAGTCGAGCCGAGAGGTCAATACTCCCGTCGTACCTGTCTAGGAGGTACCTCCGTACTGTGTAGTACCTACTCGATCGACTGAGTCTGCAAACTACCGTGACTGTTGTGAAAAATACACGGGATCCTCTCCACTACTAGCGCGCTAGTAGAGAGACTAGTACCTAGGCGTACTGGTAGCACAGTAGTGTGGTATTCTAAGGCATACCTAGGTATTACCAGCCACCAGCCTCATCGTTGAGGGAAACCTCCCGACCGTTGGAAAAAACAGTCCGATAGAACTAGAACTGCTACTGAACTCCTTCGGGCCCATGCACATGGTTGTCAAAACGGGCCAGCCTCTGCAGCCATTGGCGCCCACGAACATCCTTTGATCGAGCGTGAACTCCAGTCTTCAACATGCCTGCCTTAGCAACTTTGCAGTCTTGTTCTGGTCGGAAGATTCAACTTGAAGCGGTTCACGTGCGATGGTCGAATCCCTGATAGAATACCTTACTCGAGAGGGGCTGTTGATCTGAATGGAAGTCGCTCTGGTCGCAATCGTAGCAGGACCGCCTCTCATCGAGGTGAGGTGAGAACATGGTCTTGCGCTCGCAGTGCTCGCAGGCACCATGGACGATTGATTCATCTGAAAACATGATATATTGACGGCTTCCCGTCTCTGAATCTTCTTCCACATCATCAACCTTCCACCTCTTGGTATCCACTTCTTACAGCTTCAGCTTGACACATCTCTTCAGTTACCTGCTTCAATCAGCGAATCTTTGGTCTGTTTCTCCTGCGTCCCACGTTTTTTTGCCTCTCAGCTCTCTTTTCACCTGCTTGTCACATCTGAACCTCGTTCTCATCTCGCATCGCCTTCACCTGTCGGAAAAACTTTGTTCTCCAGTGAACAACCTCGGACTCGGACATCATGAGCGCTCAAAGCTCCAACAGCAACCTCCATGGCATCGTCGATATGGGAAGGTTAGTTACGTGTCACTCATTCCGCCCTATCGCTCATGTCTCACTTCTCACGTCTTTCTCGTGTCTAATTGTCAACAGTAATGGCATTCGCTTCTCAGTCACAGATATGAGTCCAGCTACAGCCCGCATTATGCCTACATGCTACGTGGATCGAGCCGGCATTTCACTCTACGATGCACAATGGTCCACTGGTGTTCAGGCTCCCATACCTCCTGAGGTCGTTGCCGACGTCGTCAGGGCTTACAAACGCTTCAAGAACACCTGTACCGACCTCGGTGTCCCTGACGAGAACGTACGGATCATTGGTACAGAAGCCACCCGTCAGGCTCTCAATTCCGAGGACTTTCGAGCCCAGATACACAGTGCCACCGGCTGGACCGTCGAGATGCTTCCCAAAGAAGAGGAAGGAAGAGTCGGCGCCATGGGTGTCGTTAGCTCCTTCTCCAGTGTCAAAGGTCTCATGATGGACCTCGGCGGCGGATCCACCCAAATCACTTGGCTCGACGCTGAACACGGCCAAGTGCGCATGTCCGATGCTGGATCAGTCTCGATGCCATATGGGGCGGCCGCTCTCAACCGACGCATACAAGAGGCCAACATTGCCGGTGGGCATGCCATGGACCAGTTTGAAAAGGAAGTCACACACAACCTCAAGGACGCTGTTGCCAAGATCGAGATCCCGGCCGAGTTCTTCGATGCAGACAAGAACCCTCGTGGCCTCAACTTACACGTCTCCGGTGGTGGCTTCCGTGGCTGGGGCTTCGTCCTAATGTCACAGCACCCGGTTCAGCCTTACCCTTGCCCTATCATCAACGGGTTTGAGCAGCCTGCCAAGAACTTCGAGAACACGTCCATCGTTATGGCAACCGCGGCCAACCAGGAGAACATCTTCCGCGTGTCTGAGAGACGCGCTTCACAGGTTCCTGCCGTCGCTACCCTTGTCCGTTGCCTGTGTAAGGCCCTCCCGGCCATCACAACCGTCAAATTCGCTCAAGGCGGCGTTAGGGAAGGAGCGTTGTTCAAGGATCTACCGGCAGAGGTCAAGGCTGAGCACCCACTCGTGGCTGCCACCAAGTCTTCCGCACCTCCCTCATCTGCACAGCTTGTCTCCCTTATTCAGTCTGCGACTCCGTTACCGAACGAGCACAAGCACGTCTCGCTGCCTGATGAGATCTCGCCCCAGCTTCTTACTGCGGTCGCACAGGGCCTCTACTGCTTCAATCACTTGCCAAAGGACCTTCAGGCAGCGGTTGCATTACGTAGCACCACCAGCGGCGTCTTGGCAGGAACCCACGGTGCTAGCCACAAGGAACGGGCCGCACTTGCCGTTATTCTCTGCGAGGCCTCTGGCGGCGAAGGGTCTCTCGCTCCCTCCGATGCACAATTCTACAACCTCCTCTGCGAGCTTCTCGAGCCTTCCGCCACCTGGTGGTGCAAATACTACGGCAAGGTGGCAGGAGTGGCCGCTCAGGTGTATCCAGCAGGCGTTGTTAACGACGAGAAGGTCTCTTTCAACACCAAATGGGCTGAACACGAGACGAAGCAGGAGAAGAAGCACGGCCATCTTCTCCAAGTCACTGTGGACTTGGGCAAGGACGATCCTTCCATTTTACAGGCCGAGGGTCTACAGAAGTCAGTCAGGGGTCTTGCCAAAATGGGGAAGAAGAAGGCATGGCACAAGGGCGAGGGTGGCCACTATGTGGAGCTAGTGGTCAACAGTGGCAGTGGCGAGGCTCTGCCAGAGAGTCACTTTGATGATTAAGTTGGTGGGGAAATATTCCTTCCTGATTCGTCTTCTTAGCTTCTAGACCTAGTTGGTATTGATCTGTTGCAAATTTTCTGCCTCCCTCATTTCCTCGTATGTGAACTCGTCGTTTGTTGTATTCAGTTGCTAAATCGAGATATCCTATTGTACGACTTCGGTTATGGAACGTACCTAGGTAGTTGCAAAGTTTCTGGAGATGAAATTCTGGATAAGTGACAGCTTGGTTAGTTAGATGAAGCATTTGTGCTTACTATGGGCATGCGAAACCTTGTCTTCTTCCCCAGGACATCGGTTGGAACACCATTGGTCCTCGACTAAGGTTCTTGAGACATGGATACTGCAGGGATTGTGCTGAAAGCTGAGGCGGAGGTACTGTGGTTGTGGTGTACTCAGAGTACACAGTACTATGGTTGCCAGCATATTAGTTGTTAGCGTCGGACTATGAAAACCCCTAAGCAGATCAAAGTTCTGATAAATACGCGTGCTAGAATAAGTACTACCCGCGAAAATTCCCGGGTAGAACGGATATATTGAGGGCAGATAGGTAGAATTAAGAACGGATATAATAAGGGTAAGCATTGATCAAGCGCTAACAACTAGTCTGCCGGCAACCAGAGTACACAGTACACAGTACACAGTAGTCTAGGAAAGCTTCGAACATGTGATCCCGTCCTTCGTACATTCTTCCCAGGATGTCACTCACATGTCACTCAATCAGACCCAGCACAACAACCACCAGCACTGGCATGTCCATTGAGTGCATAAGTTCAATGCACACTTGCTGCATCCCCAGATGTCCGTCTACAATTGGACCGGGCATCATTCACATTTCTGCAGACGATGAAAACAAAACACTCATCTCTGTCGGACAAGGAGCAACGGAATGGTAACGATTGGTCGTCGAAAAGGGAGTGGTATCACAATCATCTCCGATGGGCAATATGCACCCATCGCTTTTCCCTCCATTGGCCCAGCACACGCAATTCTTCACACTCGACCATTCAATTGCAGTCCTCCACGAACATCGCCCAACTTGATACGACCATGAGGGAACGGGAACACAGTCAAATACCGACCCTGGCACAACCTTTGCTCGCTTCCTTGCTTGTCCTTGTCTTATCCCGGTTTAGCTGCATGACCGTCGGCTTGCGTGGGAGATGCCCGTTTGACAACACAGCAATTGCTTCGTGCGTTTTACCGCAGTCTTCTTCTTTCTCCATAATATCTACCCAACAGCATGGTACGTTAGACAGTGCAGTGCTTCCAAGTGGTTTCAAGTCTAAGCTGTCGCTGATATCTGTGCTTCCACATAGGTTTCGAAAGCTTCTGGTGATGGAAGTGAAGCGGGCCTCAATTCTTCAACCTCCCGAATCCTCCCTGCATCTCATCTGGAAGTTGAACAACCCGGCCCCGAGGCAGGTTTGGAAAGTGCGGAACAAAACCTCCTGCGTTCTAGGGCTTCTCAGAGATCTTCCTCTGACCTTCCACCGAGCTCTTCTCATAAGGAGGACTCACTTGATAGCCACAAGGTACCAATCACTCATCGCCGCCATCGACGTAGAAGAATCGACCAGCCGCCGAACGCCGATCGCTCTGGAACGCGATCCCATGCCATAGCCGCTAGGCCTCACAAACCCACTACCGGTCCGGCGTCATCGGAATACTCGGTTCCTGGATTCTTCCCCAGATTGAGCCGCATTCTTGAGCATAAGGACGAGGATACTGCTAGTCGTTTTTCAGGGTCTCTGATCTACACCAACCAAGAACAGAAGAGCCGCTATCGTCGAAAGGGAGCTATCAATGTAGACCGCGAACGTACCGCAAGGTACAGGACCTATTACCTGCAGCAAGAACTCTCCAGCCTTTCCAATCCCTCTCTGTCGTCATTGTTTTCCACTCTTACCACTTCTAGTGGATCGAGTGGAAGCTCGACCGTAACTCAAAGATCTTATGATAGATCTGTGAGTGTACGAAGAAAGCAGCGTCTAAAACACAAAAACAGAAGGGAAGCGATACCACCAGAGGGCCGCGATTATCTGAGGTTGGTGAGGGAACGAAGAAGTGACTATATGGATTCAATGGACAGCAAGGTTGAGCCAATCGAGGAGGAGCCTTCACCGTGGAGAAGCTCGAAGCCGCCTTCCAGAGCATCGCTGCCAAACATCCAAAATTCAAGACCGCGGTCAAGAACTTCATCTCAAGCTTCGTCTTCACCTGGTTATAGTCATGATGAACACGTTGAGACAGAGGAGAAATCCAGGTCTGTGTCGAGGACATCTTCACGAGCCTCATCCTCGACCAGTGAAAGCCACGATCAAGAGACTCGGACCAAAAGCACACTGATCCATCCTTCACAAGTGAGATCAAAAGCCTCGTCGTCAGATAGTAGCAGCGAGACCGATGAGCCTCCACCAAAAGTGGCATCCATAGCCGCCACGAGAAAGTCTTACCCGCCATCTCCGAGCTCAGGGTTCAAGAGTAAGAACGTCTGGAGGCGCCAGGATACTTTCAACTCTGACTCGGGCATCTCGGTGAGTAGTAGTCCAGAAATCAAAATTCGACCTGAGCGAGTACCGAGTTCTCCACAATCAGAAACCGAAGAAGCCGATTCGGATGACGAATCTTCAGACTCGTCGTCTTCGGATGAAGATGGAGAAGGGGAATCAACCCGTCCCTTTCCAATAGCGCGATCATCCTCAGCAACGATAACAAGCGCCAACTCTCAACCAAGAGCTCTCATGGACAACGATCCACTCGTCCAACACCTCCAAGAACAAGAGGAGGAAATGAGAGAACATATGGACCTACACTCTCCACAACCAAAACGAAAGTTTAGGCCTCCCGTCACTTCACCGTGTGAACCAAGTCCAGCGTTACCTTTATTCGATCCTAGAGGTTCGAGTACGATTCCTGCCCACTTTGCTCTTCCACCACAGGCACCAGAACTCTCTCACAGGAGTGCGGGGTACTTACATCCACAGTATCCACACGCTTTACCACCCCCTCCGCCATTCCATCCTGACCCAACGCTTAAAACAGTCGCAGGCTATGAATTGCTTGCTGAGAAGCTTGCAGAACAGAGTCAAGAGAATGACGGAGGGGAGGAGGCATGGACACCCGTGTACCGCAGATTCGAGCAGCTGAATCATCGGATACTCCTGCACCTGCAAGATGAGATTTCAGTGTTGGAAGAGGAGTTGAGGATTGTGGACGAGTGTATCGCGCAAAGAACCGAAATGATGGAGGGAGAGGTACCTCCAGCGAGTAGGAGGATGGAGATGAGATATGGAAATGAGCCGCATCATCGACGGACCGAGCTTTTGGGGAGAATATTTCAGAAATTGGGCCAGTATAGTATGTGCTTCTTCTTCTCCTTTTGCTCTCAACTAACAGAACTGTGATAGATCAGGCACTCGCTTCCTACGCCTCAGCATCAAAAAACTACTCACCTGCTCAAAGTCCCGATGTCTCAGCATATCGTGCTTGGATGGCCGAGCACGAACCAGTCGATGAACCAGAATCGCGATTCTTAGAACATGAGAAAGATCTCATGGCGCTCAAGAAGAAGCCTATGCAAAAAGCGACCACCTCAAATATATCTCAGCCTCCACCTGATCCTAGACAAGAGAAATTGCTGCTCATCGCAGCGCTTCTCATTCCACCACTTGCTATTTCCCTTGTCCCCGGGATCCTCGCAAAAATGGTCATCATGGCAATCCTAGCTTTCACCGGTTTCGTTATTCTCGAATCACAACCGAGTAGTGTAGTTGACTTTGCTGCCAATGATGATAGGATAGACAGTGTGGAGGAGGTTGCGGCAGATGTGAAGAGGAAGAAACCGAACCACGAGCAATGTAAGACCTCCACCTCTACGAGCCCCGATTTCCATGCGATGGAGCTAACACCATCCCAAGCTCTCACACGCTCACGACTCAAGCATCGCCACGAGAACATTTGACATCTGAGTTGACAGTTGAATGAGTGAGAGACCCCTATCCGGTTTTCAAAGCAACGACCATCGATCTCACACCCGGACTCCGGCTCCCACCTCGGAGAACACAACTCATCATCTACTTCAACGAATTTCCTTCTCTAATGATTCTTCCTGAAGCGTTCAACGTTATCCCCTTACTACTTTTTCTACCATTTTCAAATTTCTCGACAATTCCAGCGCTGCAAGCGTTCCCGTAGTGACACAAACATCAACGAAGGTTCAATGATTCTGCTCAAGGATCTAACATTTCATAGGTAGTGTGATGTCTTTTCATGTTTAAACATTTTCCATTAGCTGGATCGATATTCCCAATCCTCCGATCTTGGTTGTCTTTTTTCATTTCCCGTTCTTTCCAAACGTGGGTTGAATGATGAGGATTCGATCATGAATTTTTTTTTCTTCTTCTCTATTTTGGGGGGTGGAGAGATTATGTATTAGGTTATAGCTGTATCGTCGTTGTTATATTGTTAGAATGTGTTGTACAAGTTCTTATTGATTTACTTGGCTATAAAACTTATCATAGTACAAGGCTGCTTACCCTTCTCCATTTATCATCGCAAAAACTCGAGTTGGTACGTGAGTTTAGGCTATAATAGCTTTAATGCCTCCTTGAACGTTATCAAGAGAACCTTTTTAGCCTTTATTAAAGACTATAAAAGCTATGAATCTCAAGTATATCGCTAGTAAGCTGGTAACAATTCATTGTTACAACTACACTACGCAGTAGAAATGGTGGGATTGAAGTTGAATTAGTGTAAGTCGGTTATGATCGTCAATATCCTTCTACCGTGTATTATAGTAGCCGTGGCAGAACCTTTACTCTTCAATTAGCGTTACTAACATGGTCTAGTAGAACCAAGACAGGGAAGATACGACGGGTTGAAACTTTTTTTTACGATGATCAGTCTTGTTGCTGAGCTTGAGAATCGAGTTATATTTGTTGGTCTCCTATCGCTCGTTCTCGGTTCCCTTGCTTCTTGGTCTGCCCTTGTTGGAATTTGGTACGGTGAATACACTCTTTCTACGAGAGGGGACGACGTTCTCTGAGCTTGTTTGAATCTAGAGACACCAGAAAGTTGTCTATCTTCATGTTATTTGAAGTCATTTATGTGTATGAAAGCTTTCTTCTTCCTTCACAACAAACATGGCCTGTTTGACTCCAATTCGGTTGGTCGCTTCCTGGTCGGTGAATTGTCCTGCGATCGCCATACAGGCTTCAGCAATATCGATATCGCGTTGGATGGGTGACTTATCAAAGACGTTCGTCGAGTCAGGGAACTTTTGAATTCCGGCTCCACCCTGGTATTCTAAAACATATATATCTTCTGCGCGCGTTTGCCGTAGAATTGTTTCGGTCGGACATTCCTCGCAAAACCTTCTCGTATGCGTCCATGTTTGCGCACGAATAGCGGTCGCTTGGTATTCGTGCGGAGGATGTTCTAGACCCTGTCTCGGCCTCCATATTTGCGCCTCGATTGACAGCCTCGATTGACGGTCTCGAGACAGCTCTCGAGGGCATCGAGCATTATTTCGGGACTCGGCTCGACTTTCAGGTTTGTGTCGATTGTGGAGTTCGTGGATATACCCTGCACTTGCGTACCTGCAGCCTGATGTCCCGTTGAAGTCGACGAGTCGGGCAATTCTACACACTTGGATCAAGTTGCGGCGCGGGCAGATCTCCGGGCTGTTAGCAGTCAGATCGAATGGGGAAGGAATCTTGGATTTGTAGGTCCGGGCGTAGGTTTCCCGAGACTAGGGGAGGATTATGATGCTTGTCTAGGAGTACGTCGGGTTAGCAGCAGCGAAGATATTTCGTGTCTGGATTCCAGACCTTGGTTCGAGACTGATGTTCTGTTGCCATCGCAAGCCAAGGATGGAGCTGAAATGGGCGAAATGGAGGATTGCTGAAGGACTAGTTTCAGTTTGAATATCGTACTCGGTGGGTAGGGACAGGGGGCTGCAGAATCCATGGCACAGCTGTCACATTGTTTCCGGTTTCTCAGGAACAGAAGAAGGCTTTGATTGAAAAAGCAGGTGTCTTTCCAATTCCCGGGAAGCCGCCGATAAGGGTAATTTGGATGCTATCAATAATAAATTGCGTTCTTGGTGACGTCTGTCAGGACCCGAGACGTTGGGAATGCCAAACAAACGGAAAAAGTCTTGAATGAGCGGCGACGTGGGTGCGCAGCCCTTGGGCCTTGGGACCTGGACGAGCCTGGCCTTGAAGCGAGAAGCGCAAGGGCCTGAAGCTTGAGGCAGGGGAAGTTACTAAAATAGGCAAAAATAGAGATGCAGAACGCTTTGTTCTCGAAGATGTTGTCAGATGATGTGGCAACACTGGCAATACTATTAGTTCAAGCCTCGTCCGATTAGCGCTTCGAAGATCGGTAAGGTACCGGTACAGCCGGGCGGAAGGGCATGGACAAACCGTCGAGGCTCGTGTGCAACGATGGGCGATGGGCGATGGGCGATGGGCGATGGATGAATACGATGGGATGAATACGATGGACGATGGACGACGGACGACGGACGATGGACGATGGACGATGGTACAGAAAGTGGTGACGAGTGACAAGTGACGAGTGACGGGTGGAGGGTGACGAGGAAAAGGGGGGGGGGGGGGGGGGAACTGGGGGAGACTGCGCGTTGGCGTGGTGCAGCAGCAGCATCTGCTTTTGAATCTCTGCATACCTGCAGCACCTTGGGCACAAGTATTAACATAGTATACCAAATGATGGTATGTCTGCCTGAGTGGTATGTCTGCCTGAGTGGTATGTCTGCCTGAGTGGTATATCTGCCTGCCTGCCTGAGTAGTATGTCTGCCTGAGTGGTATGCCTGCCTGAGTGGTATGTCTGCCTGAATGGTATGTCTGCCTGAGTGGTATGTCTGCCTGCCTGAGTGGTAGTATCTCTGCCTGAGTGGTAATATCTCTGCCTGAGTGGTAAGATATGCGATGCGGTACGATTCGGAGTGGTCACTGTGGGCACGGTGGTGGATCGAGAGTGCGCTTTGTGCAGTGCAATTCCCATTGGGCTCCCCACTGCACTTTGTACCTGAGACTAGCCCGTCTTGTGTCCTCCCAAAGGATCAATGCGGTCAGGAGAAGGCATGGACGCTAGCACAACTGCAGGCAAGATTAGTATAGGTTCAGGGAGGGGAGGGGAAACTGAGCTGTACAGGACGTGGGCGTGGGTTACTGGTATTATTATGATGCTGCGAGTACGAGTGCTCAGTCCTACAGTACTCACTACATCCCACCCAGTCCTACTCAGTCCGACTCGATCCCACTCAGTCCTACCTAGACTCAGTCCGACTCGATCCTACTGTGTACTCGGTCCTAGGTACTCAGTCCTCCTCAGTCCTAGGTACCAGTCCTCCTCAGTCCTCCTCAGTCCTCCTCAGTCCTACTGCCATCACCCACCATCATAGCCTGTCCAACGATGCCAGCAGCGGCGCTTCCCTCTGTCCACCACTGATATCTGTTCAGGCAGACTCTGAAACAGACGCCTATAACCGAAGCCTCTGCTGGTCCATTCCAAGGCCAAGACCCATCCCAGCCCGGCTTCTACCCTACCTTTCCACCACCCCAACCCCAACCCCAACCCCGACCCCGACCGCGACCCCGACCCCGACCGCATCTCACTTCTCCAACGCGTTGCAAGCACAAAGCCTTGTGCTGTAATATCACCACCTGCTGCCACCATCCCGAGTAAAAGTCTGTCAGCTCGCCCCAGGACCTGTCGTCAACTTTCTCAACGTCGCCTTGTTCCACATTCTGCACCTGCAGACAATCGGCCCGCTGCATTCCATACCTAGGTGAGGTATCGTGTGTCGAGTACCCACCTCGACGTGTAAGCAACTGCCGCCGACGACATTTCACCATTGGCCTCCTCTGTACAAACAACATATTGCACTCCTCAAACCACGGCTCGGATCGCCACGCCGAACACTGCGCTGTCCTGCGCTTCACCACCATTTTCGAAGCGCCCGCACGAGCACCGCGTCGGAGCGGCTGTCTAAGCTGAAGCGTTTCGACGGGCCATGTCCGTAGCAATGCTACAAGCACCCTCACGAGCGTCGACCTCCTCCTCATCATCATTCATCCCAGTATCGCGCCAAAATACTTTGTCCTCCCAACACACCATGGACGGTGCTCGCTCCGTGCGGCAGTCTAAGAGATACAGTGTCACTGCTCTGTATCTCTCCATCTCTGCAAAGGAGAAGGACCTCGAAATTGAAGATGATCTCGCCAAAGGTACGTTGACTTCAGACAAGTTTGTCCCGTCCTTGTGAACTGACCTGGCCGCCTACAGCCCAAAAGATATTGCGAGAATTGAAGGCCAAAATTTCGTCGCAGTCGAAGAAGAACTTCGTGCTGGAGAAGGATGTGCGATATTTGGACTCGAGAATCGCCTTGCTGATTCAGAATCGTATGGCTCTTGAAGAAGTGAGTTCATTAGCCACTTGCATTCCTGCACAATCTAACATTACAAAAGCGGGAAGAAATGGCTAGCCACATGGACGAAGGCGCCGAAGTTCAAGAAGGCTTTTTTCCAAACGACGAGAAGACCCAGAAATACGGAAACTTGCTGTTTCTACTCCAATCAGAGCCGCGACATATCGCTCACCTATGTCGTCTGGTCACTATGGCTGAGATCGATTCTCTCCTACAAACAGTCATGTTCACAATCTACGGGAACCAGTACGAGAGCAGAGAAGAGCATCTGCTTTTGACCATGTTCCAGGTATGAAGCACTTCTTGAGTGTCGAAGAAGTCTACTAATAGCGTACAGTCCGTTCTCACCTACCAATTCGACCACACGCCCGAATATTCCTCCCTTCTCCGCGCAAACACTCCAGTGTCACGAATGATGACCACGTACACCCGAAGAGGCCCAGGCCAGAGCTACCTGAGAGTAGTTTTGGCTGAGCGCATTAACGCCCTTGTTGAGCTCAAGGATCTAGATCTCGAGATCAATCCTCTCAAAGTCTATGAGAAGATGGTGACGGACATTGAAATGAGAGAGGGACAACTTCCGATAGATCTGCCCAAGAGCGTGACGGCCGAGCAAGCCGCAGAAAATAGGACTGTCCAACAGATCATTGAGCCACGTCTAAAGATGCTCATGGACATTGGCAACAGCTTCCTGGACACCATTATTCAAGGCCTTGAAGAGACCCCATACGGCATTCGCTGGATATGCAAACAAATCCGAAGTTTGTCCAAACGAAAGTACCCGGATGCTCAGGATCATACCATTTGTACCCTCATCGGCGGTTTCTTCTTCCTCCGCTTCATAAATCCCGCGATTGTCACTCCGCGGTCTTATATGCTCATCGAGAACAATCCTGGAGAGAACGCTAGACGAACGCTCACATATGTAGCGAAAATGTTGCAGAACCTTGCCAACAAACCCTCATACGCCAAAGAGCCGTACATGGTCAAACTTCAGCCTTTCATCACTCGCAACAAAGACCGGATCAACAAATTCATGCTGGATCTGTGTGAAGTCCAAGACTTCTACGAAAGCCTCGAGATGGATAACTACGTGGCGTTATCGAAGCGTGACCTCGAACTCTCCATCACTCTCAACGAAATATACGCTACTCACGGTTTGCTCCAAAAACATGTGGCAGAATTATCAAAGGAGGAGAATACTCACCTCAGTCAGATCCTACATGAGCTGGGTCCTTCGCCAGCCCAGTTACCCAGAAAAGAGAACAGGACGATCAACCTCCCACTCTTTAGCAAGTGGGAGACACCGCTTGATGACCTCACAGCTGCCTTGGATATAACCCAGGAAGAAATATTCTTCATGGAAGCCAAATCGACCTTTGTCATGGTGATGCGTTCCCTACCCTCGGGCACATCAATTACTCGACGACCGTTGCGGTTAGAACGGGTGGCGGAGGCCGCTGCTACAACCAAGAATGATTCGGTGATGGTGAAGAAGGGTATCAGGGCGATGGAGCTGCTAAGCCAGCTGCAAGAAATGGGTGTCGTCGACAGGGAGGACGGATATGCCTTGCTTCGCGATGAAGTTGAGCAGGAGCTCGTTCATCTGGGATCCATGAAAGAGAAAGTGGTTGAAGAGTCGAAGAAACTCGAAGAGGTGTTTCGAACGATACGTGACCACAACTCTTATCTCGTCAGCCAACTCGAGACGTACAAGTCGTATCTGCACAACGTCCGCAGTCAAGCTGAAGGAAAAAGCAGAAAACAGACCAAAGTCCAGGTGCTTGGACCCTACAAGTTTACACATCAGCAACTTGAGAAGGAAGGGGTCATCCAGAAGAGCAACGTCCCAGAAAATAGAAGGGCGAACATCTTCTTCAATTTCACGAGTCCGCTGCCGGGTACATTTGTTATCTCCCTGCATTATAAGGGTAAGTTAACATCTTGTGTCCGCCGTTTTCAATCACTAACAATGTACCGCAGGACGCAATCGCGGTCTCCTAGAACTCGATCTCAAATTGGACGATCTACTGGAGATGCAAAAGGACAATCAAGAAGACCTGGACCTCGAATATGTTCAGTTCAACGTCACCAAAGTACTGAACTTACTCAACAAGCGGTTTGCGAGAAAGAAGGGATGGTGAGCGGCGTGAACACCTCTCCCGAATCTCCAACCTTTCAACACATGAAGAGAAGAGCGCACACCGCCCCTTCCTTCTGCCTTCACCATATTCCATTCCCTGTCCTTATTGTAATTATTATCATGTTGACATAGAATTGGCCCAGCGATACTGGCAGCGAAGTCGGTCCTTATCCGCAGCGGGGCTCTTTGAAGACGACGATCAGGCGAGCGGTCTCGGTGGCTGTTCGTAGTCGATCGTGAGAAGCATCCCGCCGTTTGCTCGGCAGTTGCTTTCATTTTTTTGGTTGTTTGCGGTTCGGAAAGCAGGATTTTTGATGAAGAAGAATACCCAAGGCGAATATGGCTCGAGGAGCGCTGGAGCGATTATACGACGATTGCACATAGGCGGTTATTGTGTATATAGGAGGAGAAACATGGTGGGCATTTTGGGACTTCACCATGGGACAGACGTTTTTCTTCTTGGAGGAGGATGGAGGCATTCTCACGCTCGTTTAATACCCCTTTCATGCTGTTTTCGTTTTTCTGTTTTGGTTGCACAAGCGGTGGTTCACTGGACGGCTCTTTTTGGACCTATTCTGTTTACTCGTTATTGCTCACTTGTTGGGTTCTTCTTATGGACTGCGGTCCGCGGGCGGGCCGAGTTGTCAGGACAGGAGGCTTTGTCGGTTCTTCGGTTGATTTTTCTCTTCTTGAGTTCAGCAGGGTTGCTTGGGTTAGGAAGCCATGATGGATGGACTGCTTGGCTCAGGCGTATGGAACGGGCGGTAGTTTGAGTTGATGAGATATCATGATGATGTGTGGAAGACGTCTCGATGGATTGGTGATGGGCTCGCGAGGTTGTGCAGCTCGTTCAAACAAGTTAGTCGGATAATCAAGTACAAATGCGTAGCGAGTGTCAGCCTTGTGTGCTTGTGCCTGAGTTGATAAGTCCGAGGCTGCGCTGCCCGAGGCTGAGGGTGATGGCGGCCATTGGAGGCAGCCACATATACAGCGGTAAGCGGCGTTGAGGAATTGATGATTGGCTAGCTCGCGACTCCAACATGAGGTGTGAAGGTTCATGCAATGCCGGCGCCGGCTTGTGGATGAGTCAATCGGACCAGTCATATCCGCCAATTGAGCGGGGCCAAAGTCCCTCGATGCGTGGACCGACAACCCATCGACAACAACATCTGTCACAACAAACACCACCTCACAGTCTTCTTTCCCTCCTCCCTCTCTTCTGCCACTCTCTAGTACCTCGTCAAACAAGCAGTTTGGTTACAACTGCAATACATATCTTCACCCAACATGTCGAGCTCTATCCAGATTCCCCGCCGAAGAAGGAAAGTCACCGACTTGGAGCGTGATCAAGCTGCCAGTGCTTCTTCCAATTCTTCGAGCCCTGCTTTCTCGCCCTCTACGCCTACATCTCGGTTTGGGACATCGTTCGATAGTTCGAGTGGGTCGTTGCCCAAGAATGAGGGAGAGGTGGGCTTGCCCGCTGCTGCTAGGCCGGCTAGGAGGTTGAGTTTGTTGAGTAGGTTACCTCTTGTACCGGACCTCGCATTGTTCGGTAGGGCTCGCGAGAATGGGCTGATTGGTAATAGGCTCCTCGCTGGCCAAAGCTGAACATACTGTCGTTAACGTGGGCAGCCCTGATGCTCCTCGATTGGTGAGTGGCACTGATATTGTGGTTGGAAAGTCAAGGCTGACTGCGATGCAGATAACTTGTGTCAAGGCTTCCCAGGGTTTTGACTGGAATCAAGGTATGTGTCTAAGCTATCTCTGCTTCCTTCGTTCATTTTCTGGCTCCATAGTCTCACCGGAGTAGATTGCTGACTAACGCTGTCTAAAGACATCTTCCTCCCCTCCTACCTCGAGCACGACTCTGAGGACCTCGAGCATCGCCAGCAACCTGTCCAAGAAATCATCCTGACGGACGAGGAAGCTGCGGCGTTGCTTCCTAAGTAGACCTCCGCCTACACGATAGGACCACGACTACATGAAAACGATAGGTGGGGGCAGACTGATAGATGTTGTCTTCTTCCACGACACAAGATACACGGCGTAATTTGGGACTTGGATATACGGAGTACATGATGGGTAAGATCAAGATCACGGAACGCTTGCATCTGTAATCACTTGACTGATTTGAGCAACATTGGTGTCGGGTATACCTGGACAGGCGTTGATGGCATGTTTTCTTTGAGTTGCACTTGCGAGGATTGTTTGGTAGAGATCAAGGCGGATATATCTCACTGCTCACTTTTTCCTCCGATAGCAATGGCAATCGAGATTCACATTATCCCTCTCGGTCGCATTTCAGGAAGCGCGACTGGCGACGATTTAGGTCGCGAGGACAGAAGGCCGAAGCTTGCGATAAGAATACCCTGGTGGGACGTTGCGTCATGGCAAAATATCCCGGCTAATTTTCTCCATTCGAAAACCCACAGCAAATTAACCTGGCGCCAATGGCAATTCTCTTTTTAATTTCAATTAAACAGGCATTGATTCGCATGGCTCTCACCGCTTCACGCCTCCTTGAACTCGATCGGTATAGCCATTAAGATTTAGCTTCGAGAACGGTCTTTCTTCGGATTTCCTCTCGAGTCGGTAATCGGTAGGAGCGATAATGTTTTCGGCTGTTCTTCATCTTTGCTGGTGAAAGAGTTGTTGAAGAAGCCTGCTGTATCTTACTGTCCAGTTAAATGTTATGTAGATGGTGTAGAAGGTACTACTTAACAAATTTGAGCGGTTGGAAAAGAAAAAGGGTGGTGGGGCTGAGTGTTTGGTGATGTATTAGATTGAAATCTTTGGAAGAACTTTGGGAATACGTTGCTGTTGGCGTGAAATTGTTTCTGGGACAGTGTTTCTGGGTTGTCGTTAACCCAGGGGATTTTTGAGGAGGACTTTCGGTCCTTTCTCTTCTTTGATGGAGGAGAGATGGATAGTATCAATTGAGTTGAGAGGGGGAGTCTTGGTCTTGGGAGAAAAGGAGGAAATGGAATGTCAACGAATATTTTGGCCATCTTACAATGAACCCTACGATATCATGCCGTTATCAATTTATCCCTAGCCGGGCGAGTCCCAAACGCCCCCTATCAGATTCCCCACCTCTCTAAGAGATTGCTTGCATCGTCCACAACCCACAACCCACAACCCTCCTTCAATCCCCTTCTTCCTTCCTTCCTCCCTCCCCCTCAAAACCCTAAGCCCGATCATAACAAGCCCACCCGGTCGAATGCTGCGTATACCAAATCGGCAACGGTCTCAAATCCCTATCGCTCCCCTCGAAATCCCTCGGCGTCCCTTGACACCAAGCATTAAAATGATTCATGTCCCCCTTGCCCCCTCTGAAAAGCGTGCAAACGGTGCTGGCCGGCATCTCAAAGGCAATGGGGGCTTCCTCCGGTTTCATGATCGTCATACACTCGCGGGCGGGTTTGCAGAAACGGTCCCAGATGGTACCGTCGGCGAGGGTGACTTTGACGCAGACATCCTTTTCTTTCTTGCCGCGGCGGGTCGGTCTGGTGTGGGTGTAGCCGTGGATGATGGTGTCGGTGTTGGTGTGTTGTAAGTGGCGGGATTCCAAGGCGGGGTGGACGGTTGTGGGGTCATTTGCGGGGAAGGCGTGAAGGGTGGTGAGGAGGGTGATGAGGGTGATGAGGAGTGTGAATTTCATGGTGATTGTGTTCGTTGGCTGGTCAGTAAGTTTGTTCGAGAGACTATTGGGCTGAGAATAAGTGAAAGGCTGATGGGATAGATGTTTTCTTTTCTGCAATGGAGGAGTTGCATCTTATATCAACCTGCCAGCAGTATTCACACTGCTGTTCATTGCAATACCTGGACCAGACTGGCAGACAGGAGGAATAATTCCATGTTCCAGGACTGGCCCCATCAGGTTTATTGAGACCAACTTTCGTCTCTTGGGTCGTCTATTGAGACCAACTTCCGGCCGTCGAAAGTGGGAATATTATCTTTATATCGAGGTCATTATTCATGGCGCCGAGAGATTCCTCGCATCGAACAAGATTCCGCGGCGTGCAGTGTTTCTATGTTCGTCCAGAAAGGCATTTCATTTGATAGGTAGCCCGGAATGATGTCGCATAGACGAAAGAATGCGTTGTCAACATGGTTCCGAAATCGGCTCATTCTTTACTTACCTTGCATGCCATCTTCCTCTTTTGCTTCAAAGAGTTCAGTTCTGAATCCGATGCTAGCCAGATTCCAGCCAAGGGGTGAAGATGGTTCATGTGGTCGATGCCTTCTTCCGATAGTCCCATTCTATCCCAATAGACAGGAAACAGTCAACAAGGCCAGTTGAGTGCATCATAAAACGCTACATTGGGTATACGTATTCAACGCCCATAACCAGAATCCATACTCTATACAATTAGCCGCCAACACTACCATTCGATCTAACGCCACCACCACACCAACACCTAACGTCACCTTCTCTTTCAACATGCACCACAATGTCCATGTTTCTACCCGAGAGATACATTGCAACCCTCTCCCTCACATCCTCCAAATCAGCACCATGCATGGCGATGACGTGCATGACGCCCAAGACTTTCTGCCCCTGCTCTTCTCCATGAGAATGCGAATGTCCACGATCGTGTCCATGGTCATGATCATGCCCATGCGCTTGTGCTTCTGCAACCTTATCTTGAAGCCACAATCTCACGCCCGAGTAACCGAGCACACCTCTCAACTCACTGATCCCTTGCAAAGCATCCCTACTCGCCCACTCCACTTCAGTTGGTAGTGCAAGTAAAAGTTTCATTCCGCTCGTCTTGACAAGAGGTATCGCAGAGATGAATATCATGATTGCGATAATACAAGAAGCAACGGGGTCCCACCCGGACCAGCCATCTCGTTTCGCTAGTATTGTACTGATGATAACGGCTACAGAGCCTAGAGCATCGGCCATGATGTGAAGGAAGATACCAGTCATGTTCTCGTTTTCGTGACTATGAGCGTGAGCGTGAGCGACTTTTGCCGCAGGCGGAGAAGATGGGAGCGGAGTTTTCGGCATTGAAAATGGGGTAGACGGAAGTGATGGGGGGAGAGAAGAATGTAGTCCCAGTCCTGCCAGCTGATCGTCTTCTTCGCAGACTGAAATATCATGGTCATGGCTATGCTTATGTGAATGGTTGCTTTTGTGGTCGTGATCATGATGCTTGTGAGAACCGTGGTCGTGATCATGATGCTCGTGAGAACTGTGGTCATGATCATGATGCTCGTGAGAGTGGTGGTCGTGGGAATGCTTCTCATGAGGGTGGTCGTGATCATGATGCCCGTGAGAGTGGTGGTCGTGGGAATGCTTCTCATGAGAGTGGTCGTGAGAATGCGAATGCGGCGTGTGTTCCCCATGAGAATGGCCGTGATCGTGATCGTGACCGTGATGAGCGTGTCCAAACGCCGCGAGCCCAACAATGTTGACAAGGAATCCAAGCGTGCTAACCAACAGGAGTTCGTTTAAGCGGCGCAATTCATGCCCTTCATTCAACCGGTGAACTGCGTCGAAGATGATTTCGATACTGACAAGGATTAAGAAAATGCCATTGGCAAACCCCGACAGAGTGTTGATCTTGCCATAACCATAAGGAAAGCTTGTTGAAGGAGGCCACTTGCTCATGACGGCGGCTGCGAGCCCCACTGCAAGGCCGAGACAGTCGAATAGCATATGGATACTATCAGTGAGCAGACCCAACGATCCGGTCGCAAAGCCGTAGAAGAGCTGAACCACCATGAAAGCAAGGTTCAAGCAGCCAAAAAAAGCAATTCGACGAGAATCCCGCTCACGGAGAATCGTGTCCATTACAGAGCCAGGAGAGCAGAATTTGAGCAGAAACGTTGTAAAAAGCGATGAATGCGTAGGTTTGTGGTCGTGTTCTTTGTGCTGTACAACCTTGGATCCGAAGCGTTCCGTGCCATCGAGCAGGATCGCAAACCATCCAAGGGCACCAAATGTCCAATATGCGTAGGGCGACATTTCCATTCCATAAAACTGAAATGCTCCAAATACTGAAGTCAAGATGATCGCAGTGGAAAGGGCTGGCTGGCCTTTGGCTTGCGATATGATGGGCTGAACGAAGCAAATCATGCACACTGCAGAAGCCAAAGAAAGCGCACTGAATAAAAGCGTCTTGGAGGAAAGGACCGACCTAGAGGACAGACTCTGCAAGGCAATACTGAATAGTCCAAGTCCCACTCCAGCAACCAGCGTGCTATTTGCTTCCGCACGTGAAGCAAAGATGGATGATCCTGTGGCGGTATTTCCATTGCTATCGAGACGAGGCGTAGGAGGAGGGGTCGATATCGAATAACCTTTTGGGTTTGAAGCTGTTCTTGCAAGAATATTAGGGCGTTTGCTGAGTATCGGCAATGATATGGGAAAAACTAGAGCCGAGAAGACGAGTGCAAGATAGCCTGAAGCAAGCGACCTCACATCTGCGCTGCTTGTTATGCCAAACAGATCACTGCAAGCAAAAAGGAGCACAGAAGCGCAAGTGAACTTCTGCGATCTTATCGCTCCAATAATCCTAACATATCCCTCGGAGATCTGATTTGACTGAACCGCACTGGTGAGACCCGAAAGAATGACCAAACCAAGATTCATTGCCGTCCGGAGACCTCCCAATTGCAATGAGACATAGTACGGAAGGGCGATGCTCAACATCCTGGCAACAATGGCTCGCCATGTCCCAAACTGCATCAGGCTGTGTGTAAAGCTGCTACCGCCTTCATTCTTTTTCCGCCGGTCGAGATTCTGTTTAGATGTTCGTATGCGTGCCAAAATTCCCACCAGCAGTAACACGGCGGCCGAAAGAGTGCAAGTGTGTTCGAATAGGTCAAAAAAAGTACTCTTGGAAGGGGTGTCTTGTTTTCTCTCGCTCTCTAGAGCTATTGTATCATATGGATGATGAGCAGTACTCGAGCTAGCGACTCCAGATCCAATAGGTCCATGTGTTGGAAAGGCAATCGCAGCGAGGAGGAAGGGCAAAGGAACAAGTATTCCGTTTACGATTTCGCTGGTCGTGGAGGAGGGATTTGGTAGCCTAGATAGAGATGCAGTCAGCACTGGTATGGAAGTATGCCATAGACGTCTCCACGCACCTCGTCTTGCTCGTAGTGATTGGTGACGCTGGTGCCACAGCAAAGGCGGCGAAGCCGTTGGTGATAGGACGCAAAGGTGAAGGCTTTCCAAGGTCCGACTCGCCACGAGGACGAGTCTGGATCTTCCCCTTCATTGAGTGGCCCCAGACATGCGCGTCTTCGAATGTATGCCGCGTATTTGCTGGACTATCAATGGGTGAAGCGGGATTTGAGCGATTTTTAGCCCTTGGCTGGCCGGCGTTGGTATTAAACGAGTACGAGGTAGATCGACTGAGAGGTTTGATGGCCGACGAGGGTTCGGGGCGTTCGTGGGAGGGAGATGTCGCATGATCGTGGTGTCTGTTCGCATTGATAGCAAAAGTAGAGGTTGCCATAATTAATATTCCACCCTCGCTATGGCTATGGAGAGCATGGGTTCGGGTTTACTGTGTAGAGTAGCACGGCAAGTTACCTGCACCACATAGATTGCAGGGAATGCCTGAACACTTCGACAGCCTGGTGTGCACGGTAGAACTAGAAGAGCAAGTTGATATGGATGATAAAGAACAGGTTGGCAAAGACCAAGTGGAAAGAAGACCAAGATTCAGAATCCCCTCGGTCCCAATGGCCGAGGGGCTTCAAGACAAGCCGGGCGTCAACAATGCATCTTGATTCGTCGCCTGCCCGATTGACGTCTACTGGTACCACGGTCACAGTACCTCCTAGAATAGTCGGGTGGTCGGCAAAGGGGGGGAGGGGGGGCACGGTGGAGAGAACCTCCCGTCAGGCAGGACCCCCTGAATTGCCAGTGGGTTCGGCTGCTGTGGCGTCGAGGTGAGGCTGTACATCTGTCGCCAAAAATCAAAATTGTCACGTCTTCCTTCACTGATGCACTCAGTCCTCCGTGATGCGATCCGAACTGCTGGACAGTGTCTGGGACCTTCTCCTCCTTGGTGCTGTCCTTTGCTCGACTGCTTTGACAATATTTCTGACGACTTTGCCAACACGCTACCTTCCGCACCGGCAACAAGCTAAGCGCAACCATGTCACTGTTCAGATTGTTGTCCTGGGTGACATTGGCCGGAGTCCCCGTATGCAGTATCATGCTCTCAGTATTGCGAAGCATGGCGGCCACGTAGCCTTGATCGGATACAACGGTGAGCTGTCTCTCTTTCCCGAGTGGAAAGGTAGGAAAAAGAGCATGGATATAGTCTTGTTGAAGCAAGCAAAAGAGAATATGTCCACTCTTCCGTTTCTATCGAATCCGGTTGCAGCGTCAGCATGCTAACCAAGGATAACTAGAATCTGATCTTCACCCAGAAATAGCAAGCAATTCTCTGATCACCGTCGTGCCTATTGCTCCGTCACCAAGAATCTTTCAGACATCGAACAAGCTCCTGTTCTTGTTCGTGGCTCCGCTGAAAATCCTTTGGCAAATATGGAGTCTCTACAGTGTCCTTGGCTACCGAACAAAAGCTGCACAATGGATGTTAGTACAGGTATGATGCTCTATATCTTTTATGCCCCTCCGTCCACGCAGGTCTCGTACCCAAAATCTCAGATCAAACTAAAAGACATGCACAGAACCCTCCATCAATCCCGACTCTCGCCATTGCACAATACATGTGCCTCTTCCGGAACACACGGCTAATAATCGACTGGCATAACTTTGGCTATTCGATCCTCGCTCTCAAACTCGGCGAAGCCCACCCCATAGTCAAGATATCAAGAATCTACGAGCAATTCTGTGCAAGGTCAGCAGCAGCTCATTTCACAGTAACAATCGCCATGTGCAAAGTTCTCAAAAACTCCTTTCGTGTTAACGCGTTACCACTCCACGACCGTCCACCAAAACATTTCCAACCACTTTCATCAGAGCAGCGATCATCCTTCCTATCGCGTCTCCCAGAAACAAAAAAATACGCAAAAGAACTACAAGCCGGAGCACGGAAACTGATCGTCAGCGCAACATCATGGACACCTGACGAAGATTTCTCACTCCTCCTTAATGCATTAATCATTTACTCCACCGCCACAACTTTGAATCCAGGTCTCCCCAAGATCCTAGCCATCATCACAGGAAAAGGGCCACAAAAAGGACATTATCTCTCTAAAATCGCTCAGCTGGACAATGAAGGAAAACTCTCCAACATCGAAATTACAACAGCCTGGTTAAGTATGGAGGACTACGCTTCCCTCCTCGGAGCCGCAGACCTGGGCATCTCACTTCACACATCGTCATCTGGTGTTGATTTACCTATGAAGGTCGTTGATATGTTTGGAACTGGGTTACCAGTATTGGGATGGAGTAAGTTCGAGGCATGGCCGGAACTTGTTACCGAGGATGTTAATGGGAAGGGCTTTGGAAGTGCAGAGGAACTTGCAGATTTACTAGCTGAGGTGTTAGGATCAGATGAGAAACTGGCGAGGCTGAGAGGGGGTGCGATGTTGGAATGTGATAGGAGGTGGGATGAAGAGTGGGATCCTGTCGCTGGGAGATTGCTAGGATTGGTTGATTAAAGGCCTTCAGATCTGTGACGACGTCTTCAAATGCGGCATCATTTTTCCGTCAGGTTTGAAGACTAATTCTGAGCAGACGGAGATAAAATCCATAACTCCGCCCTACATTCATCCTTCTCACCCATAAAGTCTGCCCACCTTCCCTGCTTGCATCTCACCTAATCCCATACTCTTGCATTCCATCCTCACAGACAATCACACCCACACCTTCGCACCTTCATCAATGAACCCACCCGGTCCCCTATCCAAAAATGAATTCATCTCTCACTCCAGCAGCCTCCGCGAAATAATGACAGGATTCCCCCTCTATATAAAAGAGATTACGGAAAGTGAAGTTGGGAATCAAGTCACTGCCTGGTGCACAAGTCGTGCCGAGTTTAGAAAGGAGGTGAAAGACGTTGGTCCAAGGGAGGAAGAGTGGACGTATGAGGGCGAATACGTTTTCATGTTTTGGATGGATGATAGTGGTGAGAAGATTGTGCGGACGGTGGAGTTTTTGGATAGTGAGGAGACGAATAAAGTTCTCAGGCCTTTGATGGCGAGGGCGAAGAACAATCTCGAGGCTCGTGAGAAGAGGAAGAAGAAGAAGGTTGGAGAAACAGACTAGATAAGAGAAGCAAGGTAGATGGAAAATCTACCGTCCCGTCCGATCGCTATCTTAAAACGCCTACAATGCATGAGATTTTCCTACACCATCGAAAAAAGTGCGATTAGTCAACGCCCCTCCATCCCATCACCCAGCGTAAACTTCATCTTGACTCCCATACTCGCCAACTCAACATCCAGATACCTCAACACACCCGGCACAGCAACAACGGTGACATCTTCCCCGCCGACCCACCTCTCCCCATTCCCATCCTCCCAAACCTGACTCTTCAGCTCAAACCCACTAGCTCGCGTCGCACACCTCCTACACCTAGCATGTCTCTGCTCCATCCCACCCCTCCTCTTCCCAAGCCCATTAGGAACAGGTAACGTAGCAAGAAAGCTCCCACACTCCCTACAAAGCCAACACTTCGTGTAATCCGAACAATTGAAAAGGCGATCTTGAAGTAGGAAAGCCGTGCCATGGGCGAGAAGCGCATCTCGTTCCATTTCTCCGACACGAATACCGCCACCCTTTTTCCTGCCCTTGATAGGTTGACCAGTTAACCGATTATTCTGGCCCGTCGTTCGCACCTGGTATTTATCGTTGACCATGTGTCTCAATCTCTGATAGTAAACAACACCAATGTAGATGTCCGCTGCGAGTTCCTGGCCAGTGATGCCAGAGTACATAGGTTCATTCCCATAATAATTGTATCCAGCTTTCATGAGTTGATGTCCAAAGTAATCAACCGCAGTATCCTTCTCTGAGAATTTGAAAGGTGTAGAATCCTGTGCAAGTCCATGCATCGCTCCCGCTTTGCCAGCCAATGACTCGACGAACATACCAATCGTCATGCGCGAGGGGAAAGCATGAGGGTTGATGATAACGTCAGGCTGCATTCCGCTCTCCGAAAAGGGCATATCCTGCACAGGCCATTTTTGCGAACAGACACCCTTCTGTCCATGTCGCGATGAGAATTTATCACCAATGACAGGGGCACGAGGTATGCGAAACTTGACACTAATAGCTTGAAGTGGTGCATTTCCCTCTTCAGAACCAATAAGTCGGACTTCCTCAACAAAAGCTTCTTCCTCATCCTTGTACTTGACCAGTTCAGTTTCGCCATCGCGGTTGACGTATTCGCCTGTTGCTTGGTCGTAGGACACCGTGTGCATGGCGCACATAACATCGTCGCGTTTGAGGAGTTGGCCGACGGCTGGAAGACCATCGTCGTCAAGTTTGGCTTTCCACTTCGCATCCACGAAGCCGCCTGGCGCAAACCCAAAGAGCTTCGAGACATTCTTCGCTGAGGTCCGTCCTCGTGATGTCTCAGCAAGGTCAACCTTCTTAGTCTTGTAGATTGTACCATGACCAAAACCGCGTTCGTGTGCAGATTTGTTGATAATCATAGCGTCGTCCATGTCGTAACCGGTATATGATATGACAGCGACCACCGCGTTCATGCCATTGGGGAAATTGTCAAGCCCGTAAGCGTTATGAAGCGGCGGTCTGACTATGGGCGTCTGACCAGTCTGCAGTCGATACGACTTATTGTCTGTTCGGTATCTGGTGGCGGTTCCAGGTGTTCCCATCGATTGCTTACCCATCTGACACTGGTACATGTTTCTGGGGGATTGGTTGAAGTCGGAGAATGGCGTTTGGTTAGCGACAATGGAGAAGATGTTGGTAGGGTCGAATTCCACATGGGTTGATTCACCCTTGATGATTTCTGGGTCCGTACACGCGATTGACATGAAGGGCTGTTCGAAGGGACCGACATAATCGACTTGATTCAAGTTCAGGTATTGTACTGGTCTGTACAGCCTGGCGGCGCCAGAAAACATGTACACACCTGGATACTGTCCACCGTTCGAATTTGGGATGTATCCAATCTCGAGCTCCACAGGCACACCATGGTCACCCTTCACTTTCCACCACCTCAACGAGTCATGTATCGAGATGGCTTGTTTCGGCGAGCAGAATCCGAGCACCCGACCGTCTAGCTGCACAACCACACTGTCAGAGAGCAGAGCACCGGAATCACTTGTGACACCCATCTGTGCTACCAGCTGTGGAACTTTTGACGCATCGACACCGTGGGTTGCAACCTTGCACTGATGCGAAAGATGGTTCAACAGTCCACAAGGACTTCCATCGGGAGTGTGCACAGGGCACAGGAATCCCCAGCTTTCGGGAAGAAGTTTCCGAACGGTTGTCGTCTTCAGTTCCGCGAAGAAACTACCTCGGTGAACCATTCGGAAGTGGCTGATAAATCGGTAAAAGTTGATCTTTTCGGCCACAACTGTGTACCCGGAGACTTGCTGTAAATCCAAACCACTGGAACTGACAAGATTACCGGTAGAGAGGAAATAGTCGAGTTTTTGGCCGATATTCTCTCTCGTCCGCTTGAAAATTTTGGGGATTAGATCTTTGTCAAATTGAGTTGAAGTGAATGACGGCCAACTGTTTGAGCGACCCCATTCAGCAATAGCTTGTCTCAGATCACCCAGCCAGTCTTCCAGGTTTTCCTTGAGAATCATACCGTAGAGAAAGCCTCCTAGTAGTACCTCCTGGTTGGAAACCGCATCCGGATTGTCGATGGCGCATTCGCCTTCCACGAGCGCGTACAATTTCCTCACCATGAACAACAACATCCTGAATTTGTCCCGATTCTGGGTCTCTGTCACGTTCTGTGATCCCAAATGAGGCAGAACAATCTTTCGTAGGAACTCTGTGCCAGCATCATAATCAGAAGTGTCCTCGGGCACAGCAAGTACTGGCCTAAACTTGTTTCCCAGATGTTCCCGTGTTTTCTGTATGCCGTGTAGACTTTGCGCCTTGTACGTCCGGAGCAGGAGCTCAACCCGGTCCATAACGAACTGCTTTTGATCCAATCCCTTTGAGCCAGCGGCTCCAACTAATCCTTCGAAAATCTCCCGGTCATTAGTTTCCACCAAAGCCTTGAGTATCATGACCACCGGAACAAGGTATTCACTTTTCCGCCACGAAAATCTGAATGTGACATTTCCGTCGCTCAGGTAATGCAACACATTGGTTTGCGAGGTCTGGTCTGGGCGCACTGATCGAAGTTGGATACCGAATTTGGTGTAGGTGTTTCCGCGGTTTACGAATGAAGGTCGAATAATGGCCATGGGGTAATTTCGCTTTCCAACAATGAGCATTCGAATGAGCTTCTCGTTGCCGTTGACCACAAAGTATCCACCAAGCTCTTCCGTCTCTTCCTTTGCCTGAACGAGCTCTGCTGGTGCCATACCTTCAAGATGACACCGGTTTGAGCGTAGCATGATTGGCATTTGTCCAAGCTCTCGCGTCAGCTCCTTCCAGTCTGAACCATTCACCCGATAATCCAAGCGCGCCATGAGCTTTCCCCTGTAGGTCGCATGGCGTTCTCTACATTCTGAAGGGAGAATGTTGCGATTTGTTACTTTGAACTTGTTGCTCGGAGGTAGTATGGCCTTCTGGAGGAAGACGTCACGTATTCTCACACTGAGCCTGTTCCTAGCTGGCGCGTCTGCAGAGATGGCATTTGGGTTTCCGTCCAAGTAGACCTTTGTGCCAATGTCTCTGATAGCGTGTTCCAGCAGCCCGTTGGGTTCCCAGATAGCATTGAAGGATTTGATGTGCGGTTCGATGGTGGCTTGAAGCAAAGGGTATGCGGATCGATCGGTAGGAGGATTGGTGAAGAGATTCTGGCGGCGGACAGTCTCAAACTCGGTGGACCATTTGGTGTTTGTCTTTGCCGGAACGGTGGTAGCCGAAGGCATTGTGAGGGAAGGGGAAGTATGTCTAGTTGCGACGATGCATGTGGAACACCAGTAGCAATCGAAGTACTCTTTGGGCGATTGCTATGCTCACTCTGGTGTGCGAGGCTGTTGCTATGCTCACTCTGGTGTGCGAGGCTGTTGCTGGCTCTCTTCTGATAAACTTTTTTCCAAGGCTGCGATAGAACTATCCGCTAGGCGAAATAGGCTAAGCTCCTCAGTGCCGGGCTGCATCTCTCAAAAGCACTTCTCCATTCATTTATTACTAGTAGTGCAGACAAGCATTCATTGTCATATGGTCTTCTAAGCTTTCCTCTATAAACCACCTGATCTCCGCCTTCTCCTTGCCAATCTGCCAGTGGTGCCTGTAAATCTGCCCTCTCAAGTCGATACTTTGTCCATAGCTGCCCAAGCTCCGTCTCGTTCTAACCCCACAGCTGCCTCCAGCTTCAACCATCCCGATCCTCTGCACCGCCGCGCATCGACCTGTCCTGTCGACCTGCGACCTACGAGAACCTGAAGCGTGCGACTTCTTTTTTAGTGCTCTGCTCCGGGAACGCCCCGCACAGCCAGGAAATCCCTGGGACCTACCGACCTTTTCCTCGAACCATCTGCTTCCCCCCAACTCTGTTCCCAGCTATCTACTCAAACAGCGCCAACCATCCCCATCAACAACTCGGCAGCATGGCAGGCCTCTTTAGGCGCCTCTACGATTGGCTTCTTCGTCTCTTCTGGTGAGTAAGAGCCTCGTCACGCCCGGTCGCCTTACCCGCCCAGCAATAGTTCGTTGCCTTGCGAATATGCCTGTACCTGCTTTTCTTTCAACACATGGTATATTATCATCGGAGAAGATTCCTGGCTAACCCGTGTGTTCTCTGTGTGCATAGGGCGACCGAAATGGATATTACGATGATCGGATTGCAAAATGCTGGCAAGACTTCGCTGTTGAGAGTTCTGGCGGTGAGTACTTGCTTGTTGCGCACGTACCCGTTCGTGGAGGCTTTATTCTGACGATGAAATTACTAGGGCGGCGAGTTCACTATTGAGTACGTCAATGATCCGTGTCCCGAAACTTGCTACAATTGTGGCGATGCTGTCATCATATCGGAAAAAGAAATGCTAATCATCTTCCAACCAATAGCTCTATACCGACGGTTGGCTTCAACATGAAGCGTGTGCAAAAGGGCCATGTGACGTTGAAGTGGTACGTTAATGTCCAAGTCGCCACTGAATATGCCAGTGTAGTACAGCCAGGCTGACAATTGTAGCTGGGACTTGGGTGGTCAGCCTAGGTTCAGATCCATGTGGGAGAGATACTGTCGGGGCGTGAACGCTATTGTGTATACAGTCCTCCCTCCTATCTCTTATCTGACAATCAGCTGATGACCATGCTCAGTTACATTGTCGACTCCGCTGACAGAGAGGCGTTGCCCGTTGCGAAAGAGGAGCTCCAGATGCTGCTCGAAAAACCAGCGCTTGACGGAATCCCCTTGCTTGTTCTTGGAAACAAGTCTGATCTCCCAGACAAGTTGTCAGTCGACGAGCTGATCGAGGCACTCAACCTCAAGGCCGTCTCGCACCGCGAAGTGAGCTGCTACGGAATCAGCGCGAAGGAAGAGACCAACCTTGATGCCGTCTTGCAATGGTTGATTGCAAGATCCAGCAAGTAGTCGTCACTGGTGGCTGCGATTGGTACGTGATTTTGATAGTCCTTTCTGCTGGTACACCGCTGATTAGCCTAGCCGTGACAATGACCTTACGAACGATAATGCATGCGCCTGATGTTGTCAATTATAAAACATGCCTTACGACTTTTACGATTGCAGAAAAGACTAAGCAATGGCTAGCGATGGCCAATACAAAGATTTCCCTTGCTCGAAGCACCCTTTCATGTTTTCTTAGCGTTTTTTTTTTCTTGTTCGACGGGCTTGGGAGGAGGAATGTCGCCCTGTCACAGATCTCGATGAGTCGATTTCTCGGCGAGCGCTGTCATTGTTGATGCCATGAGCTGTCGACCATGGCTTGCATTCGTCGGCGAAATTGGTAGCCTCGATGATATGTGGGACCTGTGGATTGTATTGCTCTTTGATATCGCGTGAGACGGATCAGTTGAGCGAAGAGTCCCAAAATGCTATCATTCACATATTTTTGTTAAGCCGTGATAGAATTCTTTTGTCGAGCACAGTGGCTACATGTTCATTTTCCAAGTGTCTCAAACTCGAAAGTACCGGTTCAGTTTAAAGTCCCTAAACTTTAGATCAATGTTGATAAATTTCTGGCAATTCCAAATGTCAAGTTCGCCAGATGTTTGGAAATTTATCAGTCTCGATCACCATTTGAAAGTGATGAATGTGTTGTGAGGTTCTCATCGAGGGATAGGAAATCGATGAGGCCCAGTCCGAGTTTGCCTCAAGGCATCTTCGCTGAGGGCTTCGGTGGTCGAATAATGCGGTTCAAGTAGGTAGACAACTGAGCATTCCCTATCCACCGCCTGTGGGAGAAAGAAAGTCGTATAGTCACAGCATCCGGTTCGACGACGATGTCATGGAGGACCGGAGAAAGGCGCCGAATCTCTAAGACCTGTAACCAAATTCTTGTCAGGGACATTTGTTTGCCAGTGGTTTCACAGCCAAAAAGGCTTAGCTCGAGTATGCGCGTGCGATGGCGACGACTCCCCAAAACTCCGACTGAGCAAAGAAGATAAAATGAGGATAGAAGAGAGGTAGACTCGGGGATCAGATTTGAACGAGAGGAGAAAAAGATGAGAGGGAGGAAAGAGCAGCAATAGATTGCTGTCAGTCCCAAAATATTCCCGTTCAAAACGAACAACTCATCGTGCATGCAACCAATCAGGGGAGGGCAGGGTAGAAGTGAAGCGATGAACGCTGCTGGGGTAAGGGATGGTGATGATGGAGATGTGTCCGATTATTTTGGAATGAAATCCACGGGAATAGGTTCGTCACGTAAACATAGGCTTGAGAGTTCATCGGCTTATGGTCACTGAGATTGTGAGTTCAGTTTGAGATTGACAACTCCATATCACGTGACTGGGAATTCGCCGCCCAACTTGGAGCTTGGAGAACGTGGAGAGGACATTCGCCGGTAATCGACAGGACCGATCCCTACGTCAGCGATGAATTGCTACAATGCACCTAAGGTTCTGTCACCAACTGAGATGCCCGGCGAGATCCAGTGTCGTTGCTTCGACAATGCAGTGGATCTTAGGAGGTACAATTGGAAGCCATCCATATCGGCCTTAGCACCAGACGCGATGGTGTTTCAGTAGGCACGGTCCCTCCCCGCCACCTCCAGGTCCGCGTTCGTCATTTCTAGGCACCTGCACCAGGCTGCTCCTAGGTTACGACTTGAAGCTCTCTCCTCTACAACAACAAACAGCAAATCATCCATCTTCCACAACTCCATCTTCCAAACCCGTCAAACACTGCTTGCGAATAGTCAAGCACCGTCACTATGAAGACGAACTCCGTCCTCGCAGCAGCGCTGCTGGGCGCTTCAGCTGCGGATGCCGCTGTACACTCCATGAAGCTTAAGAAGGTCCCTCTCTCTGAGCAATTGGTGAGTGCCTCGGAAGCTGTATAGCCCGAGCATATGCTGACCATCAATAGGAAACTGCCAACATCGGAAGACATGCAAAGGCTCTCGGCCAGAAGTACATGGGCATCCGACCAGAGGGACATCGCGACCACATGTTCAAGGACACCACCTTCAAGGGAGGCGACGATCATGCAGTTCCAATCAGTAATTTCTTGAATGCTCAGTGTAAGCTTCGCCAAGGTCGACTCTTTCTATTCCACTTACTAACAAACTTCAAGACTTCTCCGAGATCTCGGTCGGTACGCCACCTCAGGTCTTCAAGGTCGTCCTTGACACAGGAAGCTCCAACCTATGGGTTCCATCATCAGAGTGTGGCTCTATTGCCTGCTACCTTCACTCCAAGTACGACCATAGCTCGTCGTCAACATACAAGAAGAATGGCTCAGAGTTCGAGATTCGGTACGGCTCCGGCTCGCTCAGCGGCTACGTCTCCAAGGACACCGTCACCATTGGTGACTTGACAATCAAGGATCAGCTTTTCGCTGAAGCTACTGCCGAGCCAGGCCTTGCCTTTGCTTTCGGGAGATTCGATGGCATCTTGGGTCTTGGTTATGACAGGATTAGTGTCAACGGAATTCCACCTCCATTCTACAGCATGCTCGACCAGAAGCTCTTGGACGAGCCAGTCTTTGCTTTCTACCTTAGCGACACCTCCGAGGGAGAGGACGCTTCCGAGGTTACGTTTGGTGGTCTCGACAAGGCCCACTACTCCGGTGACATCACCTACATTCCATTGAGGCGCAAGGCTTATTGGGAGGTCGAGCTCAATGCTATCACCTTCGGCGACCACAGTGCCGAGCTCGAAAACACCGGTGTTATCTTGGACACCGGCACTTCCCTTATTGCCCTCCCAACCACCATGGCTGAGCTGTTGAACAAGGAGATTGGTGCCAAGAAGGGTTACAACGGTCAATACTCTGTCGAGTGCGACAAGCGTGACAGCCTCCCAGATTTGACCTTCAACCTCAGCGGCCACAACTTTACTATTGGACCATTCGACTACATTCTCGAAGTTCAAGGATCTTGCATTTCTGCCTTCATGGGTATGGATTTCCCCGAACCAACCGGGCCACTGGCTATCTTGGGAGATGCTTTCCTACGCAAATGGTACTCCGTATATGATCTCGGCAAGGACGCCGTTGGTCTGGCAAAAGCAAAGGCTTAGATGTACTGATGAATGAATCGAGGACAGACATGGAATATTGGGTTCGAGCTTTGTCTTAATATGAAGCGCGATCAGGTGCTTAGTTTTAGTGGCGAAATTTGTACACTCGGGGTAGGCGCTACACGTATAAGTCTATTGTTTCCTATCCTAGCTTTTTTTGGTGTCATTGGGTAGTATCCTTGGAGTAACAATTGTGTCATTACTTCTTTCGCACAATGCTTTCATTGACTCCGCTATGTGTGGCTACTACTACACGATTGACATGATTCTTTATGTGAGAGGCCTGAAGAAGGCATGCGATGGACACGGCCCACTCCCCCGAGTTCTCTTCGAAGACCACAGTAAATAGATGTTTACACGGGTACTCCAAAAAGTGGTCCAAACCAATCGGCGTTCTCGCCATAAGCTTTATCGCGAGGCCGTGGCCATCGACCAAGGTACCCATCACAGCAGTCCACAGCCATCACAGTCACTTGACGTGCCCGATGAGCCTCACATGGACTATCGGGGCTTAGTAGTCTTGGATGCTGCCTTCGCCTAGACTTACCAGGCATCAGTAGGGCCATATGCACTGCAGTCCAAGAATGAAAGGGGGGACCTCGATGTTGATGGATGGGGGAGAACTGGGATAGGTATCGAATATGCTCTGCTGCACTATGCGCCGTATGGCGACAGCAGTCATAGATAGCAATGATTTTGAAAACCCTACCAGACGCTTAGTCAACTGATAGAATGAGTCTTTCATATAATAGGCCAGATATCCGAAGAGTCACGTTGACATTGTGGCTGATAGTAGGTAGCTGTGGATTTGCGAAGGGTTAGGAGACTGCGGAATACAGCTCCATCGAATAAGACGCCATGACACGACATGTGATGTTCGAAAGTCACTCAACGGGTCCCATCGCCTGCAGACAGTAACGAGTCCTCCGACCGGTCACTGATCCAGGTACCTCGCGCCTTTGTTCGCCGTGTTACACGCTCTTCTGCAAGCCGCATCTGGGCTTGCTACGGCAACCAACAGCAACAACCACAGCAAATGGCTCCTCATGATGCCGCCAAATTGAGGGAAAATTTAGGCCGCAGACTTGCAAACAGGAAGGGGCCCCGGAAGGTGTCGATGGATATACCAGAAAGACTGAAAGAAGAAGAGGACGATCAAGATGATGCTACAGCTACTCATATGAACCAGAGCATCTTCGCTATGGTATCGGCAGCATCTAGAGCTTCACAGACGGATTTCCAGTCCCGGTTCGACGAAGCTTCCAGCGAAAGCGAAAGTGAGGATCCAGAACAACTTAGCCGTACAACACCTGCCATCGGCTCACTACCTCCAGCTCCCATCACCCAGGAACCCAAGCCTAAACACAAGCGAGATTCTTCAGTTGGCCGCCTTTTCAAGTCCATGCACAAGGGATTTACTCCCAGAAAGAGCAGAAGCTCGTCCAAGGACATGATGTCTTCCTCTCAAATACTGGCACCACGGCCGCCTCCCCACATCGAAGCTGACGAAGAGGAGGAGTTGCAGCAGGACGCCGCCCAGTCTTCGGGGGCACCGATGATGAGTAGGATCCTGATGGGGGAAGCAGAGATGGCCATGTCGCGACACCTACAACCTGTAAGCGAGCAAGAGGATGGAGAATCTGCATCGGCACCAAAGCTTGGATCAGGAGATTTGGAGCAACGGCTCATGGACATCTTCAACCACGAGGAGCGAGAAGCTATTATAGGAGAGTACCCTTGCTGCCTGTTGTCGAGCGTACTTGTGCAAGGTCACTTGTACTTGACACAAAAACACGTCTGCTTCTACGCCTACCTCCCCAAAAAGGCAGCCAAAATCGCGCTCTCTGGACATTTGGCGAAGCGTGGATTACACAATCCTCGGTACAACAGATACTACTGCGAACTAAAGGGGGACGTCTTCGCATACTACGATAATCCATCGACGAAGTATTTCCCGAGCGGCCAAATTGATCTACGAGCTGGTGTCTCCGCCAATATTGCAGACAGAGAGAAGAATAAGGATGGGGCTTACTTCACCCTGGTTACGGACAAACGAGAGTACATGTTCAAGGCAGATACTACAACAAGCGCAAGAGAGTGGGTCAAGGCGTTACAGAAGGTCATCTTCCGAGCACACAACGACGGAGATAGCGTCAAGGTCTCGTTGCCTATTGATCATATCATGGACATTGAGGAGGTCAAAATATTGGATGTAGCGCAAACGATAAAGATTCGTGTGTACGATAATGATGAGACTTACTCCATAGATGAGGTATGTCTTATGGGCTGTTCAAGCCACTCATCACTAAATACTGACGTTTGGTAGTACTTTTTCTCCTTCTTCATGCTAGGAGAAGAAGCAATGCGAGTCTTGAAGATTGTGGTCGAGGATAATGCTTTGCACAAAGGTTCCGAATCCGACGTGCCCACAGATATTAACGCGAACGAGTCTGAAGCTCCTGACTCCGTCAGGCCAAGTCACAATCTAGAGAGGACCTCGATGGCATCCCAGCGGACACCACCACTCCATGACACTGTCCGTGCTACTCTACTACCTTACGCGCCGGTACCTGGTCAACGCGGTCTTTCGAATTCGAGGCTCAGTACTGAATCAAGGCGCTCGAGCATGGAGATCCGGAGACGAAGTTATGATTCTCGGAATAGCTCGGATGGAAGACGGAGTATAAGTTTGAGCAGACATTTTGATCGGTCGCCGCTTTCTCCAACTTCACCGGCACCGCAAGAATCACTCGGATCACCAACGACTACTTCCATGGACCGTGATACTGAATCGTCTGCTGCTATACAGTCCCTAGACGAAACAGATGCCTCCGCCAGTCAGATTCTCAATCGCAGTGATGTTTTCCAAGCCCCCACATTACACCCACCTCAGCGCTCTGGGTCGGTGGATGAACCACCGCGGATGTCATCAGATACTGCCCGGTCCACGAGGGTGTCTCAGGTGCCTCACACTTCAAGTGAACAAGGCAGGGAAAGGTTACAGAAACAACGCCCAGGCCCAACACCGATAAGTACAGTCCAGCCAACAGTTTCCGAGCAGGACATGACTGCGGGCTCTTCTTATAGTTTCCAGAACCTGGTTCGAGCCGGCACATCGCCTCTGCAATCAGCTGGCGCCTTAGGTAACTTTCTCCGAACACGCTCAAAACGAATGAGCAACCTCCTCGCTAGTGAGTCAATGGGATATTACGAAAAGGTGTCTGGAATGTGGGCAGGCGGTGGCCAGCATTACGGTCAAACAGACGGTATGCCAGACGACGACGACATTCCTGGAGGCAACGAGAATAAAGAGGAACGCGACGCTATGCATGCTCAACGCTTCAGGGAGCACTTTGCTCTTCCAGATTCTGAAGAACTAAAAGCAACTTGGTATTGCTTTCTCCACCGTGTGCTACCTCTATACGGCAAGATCTATCTTGGTTCGACATTTGTCTGCTTTCGACCTCTATTGCCAGGCGTTCGACTAAAGGTATTCTCAGAGACGAGCCCCTTGAATCTTTTTCGTCTAACTGACGGTTCTATCAAGCTCAAACTCCCACTGTCCGACATCGAAAATGTCACCAAAGAAATGGGCTACCGCTTAGGATATAGCGGAATGGTTGTGGCCATCAGAGGCCATGAAGAAATCTTTTTCGACTTCAGAGAACAGAGCCACCGGGATGATTGTAACATCACCATTCTGAAGAAAGCTGAGGCCATCAAGAAAAGACGGTTGAAAGAGTCCGGTTTTCTCAATGAAGAGGATCTCATCGCCGCTGAGATTGCCAGAGCGGAACACAAAGCGCTTCAAGAGGCACGAAAGAGTGGTCAACTTATGGGCGATCATGAAGTTGAGCTTCCTCACCACCTCAGTTACATTGGTACGGACCCCGTGCTATCCCTCCTTGACATCGCTGATATGTTGTCCCAAGCATCTGAAACTCGTGGTATCTTCGTCGATGATCCAAGAGCAGACCTTGCTAAATCACCCAAACCAATGCAGATCACTTGCTTGACAATCGGTTCTAGAGGTGATGTCCAGCCATACATCGCACTGGCTAAACGGTTGATGAAAGATGGTCACAAGGTTCGAATTGCAACACATGACGAATTCAAGGATTGGGTTAAGGGCCATGGAGTTGATTTTGCGCCTGTGGCTGGAGATCCTGCTAAGCTCATGCGGATCTGTGTCGAGCATGGCATGTTTACCTTTTCATTTATGAGAGAGGCTACGGGTCATGTAAGTGCATATTTACCCGTGTATTGGCTGTAAGCACTAACGAGCGTAGTTCCGCGAATGGCTCGAAGGCCTCATGGCTACCGCTTGGGAAGGATGCCAAGGTAGCGACCTGATTATCGAGAGCCCAAGTGCCATGGTAGGTATCCATATTGCTGAAGCACTCGAAGTCCCTTATTATCGTGCTTTCACGATGCCCTGGACCAAGACACGCGCATATCCACATGCCTTCGCCGTTCCCGAGATCAAGCGAGGAGGTAATTACAATTACTTGACTTACGTGATGATTGAGAACGTTTTCTGGAAGGCGACTGCAAATCAAATGAACAAATGGCGGAGAAGGTCACTTGGTCTTGGGAACACTAGTCTAGGCAGAATGCAGCCTAACAAGATACCCTTCCTGTACAACTTCAGCCCCTCTGTTGTGCCACCACCATTGGATTTTAGCGACTGGATACGCATCACTGGATATTGGTTTCTGGACGAGGAAGACTGGACTCCGCCGCCACAGTTTGCTGAACTGAAGGCCTTCATCAAGAAAGCTCGCGATGATAGCAAACGACTCGTATACATCGGCTTTGGATCCGTGGTTGTGGATAATCCGAAAGCCATGACCGAGGCTATTGTTGAAGGCGTGGAACAGGCTGGAGTTCGATGTATCTTGTCGAAAGGATGGTCTGACCGTCTTAGCAAAGAACCCACTGATGGGACCATACCTGAAGTGCCCCTCCCGGCTTCGATCATGCAGATCACCTATTCTGTACCACATACCTGGCTCTTTGCCCAAGTCGATGCAGCCGTCCATCATGGCGGTGCGGGAACCACTGGCGCCAGTCTGAGAGCGGGTATTCCAACCATCATCAAACCGTTCTTTGGGGACCAATTCTTCTTCGGCGCTCGTGTGGAAGATTTAGGCGTTGGTATCTGTATGCGCAAGCTGCAGGGACCTACGCTCGCCAAGACGCTTCGGGAAGCGACACACGATCAACGCATGATCGACAAAGCCAGTCTTCTTGGCGAACAGATCCGTGGAGAGGACGGTGTTGGTCAAGCTGTTAGAGCAATATATCGCGACCTGGATTATGCCAAATCACTGATCAAGAGGAAGACAAAGGATAGCAAAGCTGGAGGCGTTGAACTCGAGGAAGACATTGAGGAGACGTGGACGTTTGTTGGTGAGGAATCTGACACCGAGGAGCGGAAGCGGACGGAAGGTGGAAACTTTGCTGGAGGTGATGGTGTCATGGAGAGTTCTTTGGAAGAGATGGCTCGGGAGAGTTCCGTTTTAAGCGAGGAGAGGGATGAGACAGTTCCTTTTGAGGGATTTGATGAGGGCGATGCTGCTGCTGCTGCTACGTCTTCTCCCCTACCGATTTCTGTGAAGGCGAAAGGGAAGATGAAGGCATAGCGCGGCGTTTTGCTCTTTATTGCGACTTGATCTTTGAGGAGTGAGTATGATACCATATTTGAGCGCTCTGGATATTGCATGATGATGGGTTGCTTTGTACATGACTGATGGATTGAGACGCATGATTGCGTATTAATTTGATGGGAATGGCGTTTTAGATATTTAGACTTGGTAGCCACTCATGCGTGGCATGAAGACTATGCTATTAGAATTGAGATTCTACGGTTAGACATATTGCACCGCTCGCTTCCATGCGTCCATCATATGTATTCAACCGAGAGCTCCAGGCCTGATTTTCTCCTACGCTTCAACCTTGTCCTTTCTCTTCGAGCTTCAAGTGATCCTGACTTTCCGCCCACTTCACCCCCTTGTTCATGACGTCTGGACTAATTCTTCACACTCCATCAAGCTCATCAAATCGCCTGGGTGCCTTTGAGCCAGTCATCATTCAAGCTCACAGGCTTGCCGCTGAGAATTTCCCAATCTCATACCGATTCATATTAGGGTCCATAATCAGCCATTCCTCGGGCAGCTGCACAGCCGTGAGGCGTGAAATGAACGGCTTCTTGTCACATCTTCTTCTTCAAAGCGAATCTGGGCTCGAATCCTGGAAAAGCTGGGGGGCTTAGAAGGAAGTCTATTTCCCGGTGTGGATCTTTTGAGCGATGAGACTGGAGACGGCGACGGAGGACATGAAGATCATCAAATTATAGAACTAAATCCACAATCTCAATCAGTATTGCACTTCGAGTTTGCTGTTGGAGTTTGAGATCTTACAGCGGCTCTCGAGTAGGCGCTTTCTTCAGCTTCTGTTCGAGCTTCGACGAAGAGGCGGCGGAGATTTGGGAGGTTGTAGGCCTGAAGGTCAGCTGAGGACATCTGGGGAATGTAGAGGGGGGTTGAGTACCATTGTGGAGCCTTCAGTGTACTTTCTTGATGTATTGATGCCCTCCTTCTTCAGGCATCTTGTTATATAGGTATCAATGTCTCTTCGATCTCATTCGGATCTAGCGTATTCTCCATCAGCCGGTCTTGGGGTCGCTCCTTACCTCCGTACCAGCATCGCTAATCAACACCCTTCTGCCTCTCGGGTGGATATTCTACCTCAGCAAATCGCATGTAAAATACACTGTCCATACCCAATCGAAGAAGACCCGAACACCATTTAGACATCGAATCGGCTCCATTCTCACAACGATTTCAATCACAAGAACGATTTGATCTCCAAACCGCCACGTCTCGCTAGACATTCCACAATTCGATCACCCAGAGCCAGTACATGCGGGGAGGGCCCCAGGAGTGCAACTGTGCTGAAGGATGGCGGTAAACAGGATAAGAGGGGCCTTTGCGGTTCCCAGGAAAGGAGAAACGTTTGAGCTGAGGGCTGGGTTGGTGTAAGGACATGGAATAAAACAAGTCTCTCTAGGCCACCACAAACTGACAAACTACAGCTCGCAATATGCCTACGAACGAAAAGAAGCTATTCAGAAGACCATCATGTCCATGACTCTGGGCAAGGATGTGTCCGCTCTCTTTCCTGATGTCTTGAAGAACATTGCGACCACCGATCTCGACCAGAAGAAGCTCGTTTACCTATACCTCATGTATGCATACTAGCACTGCCTGCTTTGATGCATTAGAATCTGATGTGGCACAGGAACTATGCCAAATCGCATCCCGACCTTTGTATCCTCGCCGTAAACACATTCGTCCAGGACTCGGAAGACCCAAACCCCCTGGTACGCGCACTGGCTATAAGGACGATGGGTTGCATTCGTGTGGATAAAATGGTTGATTACATGGAGGAGCCTCTACGGAAGACATTGCGAGACGAATCACCATATGTCCGGAAAACAGCTGTTCTCTGTGTGGCAAAGCTATTTGACCTGAACCCATCTATGTGTATCGAAAACGGCTTCCTCGAAGTACTGCAGGAACTGGTTGGCGACCCAAACCCCATGGTTGTTGCGAATTCTGTCACAGCGCTCGTGGAAATTCAAGAGGCAGCACCAGAGACCAAGGCATTTTCGATATCACCAGCGACCCTGAAGAAGATGATGCTGGCTTTGAACGAGTGCACGGAATGGGGACGAATCACAATCCTGGCCAGTTTGGCTGACTACAAGGCGAATGATGTTAAAGAGGCAGAGCATATCTGCGAGCGAGTGGCACCTCAGTTCCAGCATGCGAATCCTGCTGTTGTGCTTGCAGCTGTCAAGGCTGTGTTTTTGCACATGCGGGCGATCGGTCCTGAGTCGAGCAAATCATATCTTCGGAAGATGGCCCCTCCTTTAGGTTTGTCTTATGCGCGTGGTATTATTGCATCTGGACTAACAAAAGCATAGTCACCCTGGTCTCATCACAGCCCGAAGTTCAATATGTCGCTTTGCGAAACATCGATTTACTGCTACAAAAAACGCCTGATATTTTGAGCAAAGAAATGCGAGTCTTCTTCTGCAAGTACAATGATCCACCGTATTTGAAATTGCAGAAACTGGAGATTATGGTTCGCATTGCGAACGAGAAGAATGTCGATCAGCTTCTTGCCGAACTCAAAGAGTACGCCATGGAAGTGGATATGGACTTTGTGCGCCGAGCTGTGCGGGCGATTGGACAGGTCGCTATCAAGATCGAGACAGCTAGTGAAAAGTGTGTCAACACGCTTTTGGACCTAATCGGCACAAAGGTCAACTATGTGGTCCAGGAGGCCATCGTTGTCATTAAGGATATCTTCCGCAAGTACCCAGGCTATGAAGGCATAATACCGACTTTGTGCCAATGTATCGACGAATTGGACGAGCCCAATGCCCGAGGGTCTCTGATCTGGATCGTTGGTGAATATGCGGAGAAGATTAGCAATGCTGGCGATATCTTGGCTGGCTTTGTTGATGGCTTCAACGAGGAGTTCACACAGGTAAGCTGTGAGGGAAAGTGTATTCAAGCTCTCGCTAACAAACTTCTAGACGCAACTCCAAATTCTCACGGCAGTGGTAAAGCTCTTTTTAAAGAAACCTGACCAGTCGCAAGGGCTTGTCCAGAAAGTTCTACAAGCGGCTACATCGCAAAGCGACAACCCCGATATAAGAGATAGAGCTTATGTTTATTGGCGACTCTTATCTAGCGATCCCCAGATCACCAAGAACGTAGTCTTGTCAGATAAGCCTCCGATCACCACAACTATCCAGTCGTTACCTCCGGCTCTTCTCGAAACTTTGATCGGCGAGCTATCGACACTTGCTTCGGTCTACCACAAGCCGCCAGAGACCTTCCTCGGCCAAGGCCGATTTGGTGCTGATGCTATGCAACAGGCCGCGATTGAGTAAGTGACAACCATCATACTTCACTCAACTTTTGCTAATATCTGTGCAGGGAGCAACAAGAACTCGCACGTGAGACCCCTCTGGCAGCTGCGGCAGCCGCAGTCGCCAGCGGAGCAACACCTCAAAGCAACGTCGAGAATTTATTGGATATTGACTTTGATGGTGCAGCACCGGCATCGATGCAGAAACCACCACCTGGCGGCTCGAATGGTCTTGAGGGTCTCGCTGGTACACCGCAAAGAGTTGGATCGCCTACCGTTGCACAGCCTACTAATAACATGGACGATCTGATGGGTATCTTTGGAAGTGGACCTGAGCCAGCGAATACATCAGTCGCGGCGGATGATTTAATGAATGGATTTGGTGGGTTGAATATGGGTAGTGCGCCGCCGGCTGCACCGGCTCAATCGCAAAAGCAGACTAATGATGATATTTTGGGGCTGTTTTAGGGAATGTAAGCTACCGAGGTCGAATAGGGCATTGCATGGGTCGGTGGATTCTAAGCGCATAAGTAGGGTAAAACGGACGAGTCGGTAATTACCACAAGCAGCAGTGGCCGTATTTCTGGCTACTTGACAATGCTCAATCTATACGTGCGAATACCCAAATCCTCATGTTGTACTAGTGTTTTCTCCACTTTGTGTTTTCTCAAGATGACGGGCTCATGAAAGCGAAGTAGACGATGGTCCCTCGCTGCAACAGATGATCGATCAAAAAGGTTGGAAAAATCCGAGAATCATAAGTAAGCCACGCCGCAACAGAGGGTTCGCATAAACGCACTTGATTCGGGTAGAGCATCTTCTCCCTACTCCCAGGCTTTTCGATTACTGCAGGATTCATGGCTTGTTTCTATCTATCCGTATTGTTGAGATTTTGGGTTTTGCTCTGTACAGGTTGGATACTTGATGATGGACAATGTGGCAAATAGTTGCATGTACCCATTCACACTCAGGAGTTCAAAGAATCTCTACCAACGACTTGGAGGAGCGAATTCAACGGTACTAGTAGTGAACAAGAACGATGAGGTAGTGTGATGAGATTTGCATAAACGCAGACATATTAGAGAGGCTTACATGCTTTTGTAGTTGGGAAGGATGCGTCTATCATTATGGTCAGTCTCTCTTGCTGTTTGTGAAAAGGATTTGATACTTCTTTCATTGGTCAAGCCATCGAAGCATACTTGATGTTTCGATGATCGCGCCAGGACAAGCAAGACGCTGCCTCGAATGGATACTGCTACAGAGTTTCTCTTCCCTCTTCCATATCAACGCGTCCGCTCACTCTTTTTCAATCTCCCTGACCGCCATCTCCAATATCTCAGGAATCTTTTTGCCAGCATTCTTAGGATCCTTCGCGATCCGCTGCCAAACCTCGCCGTGTTTCGGTTCGTTCAGTGCACATTGCCTAATAACCTCTGCTTTCTTCTCATCCGTACCATGTTGATTCAAAAATCGCATATACCAAGCCCATGTATCTCCATAATCCGCGTCCAAGAGAAGGGCCTTCTCAAACCAATTGACAGCCTTGTCCAGTTTGCGCTCAGCCCAGAAAATTCTCGCAACGGCAACAAACAGGAATTTATCATTTTCGACGACTTTGATAGCTTCGAGGGCGCGTGACTTCCGTTGTCTCCTGTTCTCGAGATACATGATCTTCTCCAGCCACAGAAGGCCAGATCTAGGTAGGACTTGAAGAGCTTGAGCCATGAGATTCTGAGCGGCAGGGATATTTTCTGCTCTCCTTTCCAGTCGAACTGATTCGGTCCAGAGCTCGTCGCTTTGTGGATTAGCTAGTCGCCCACGATCGAGGATCGAGCGAGCCTTGACGTTGAGCTTGTTTCGCTCTTCCAACCGCGCAGCCAATAACCAAAGCGGAATAGACTTGGGACATACTCTCGTACCAGTGTTGTACGCCTCGCGGGCTTTGGGGATTGCACCTTTGCCCTCGTAAATTTGTCCCTTTATCATCCATAATTTGGCATTAGCAGGATATGTCTGTAGTGCCGAATTGACAAGATCAAGAGCTTCATCTTCATTTCCGAGTTGACGCGCAAATGCAACGCTCTTGATCCACACACGGTCGGTGCCAGAACTTGTTCGAGCTTGTTCGAGAAGCTGCCCTGCTTGTTCCATGTAACCTCCGTCTGCCTCCAGCTTGACAGCTGCGAGCCAGATATTTTCACTCTCACTCTGGTTGAAGGCTTTGGCGAGAACGCGACGGGCTTCATCGACGTCCCCAGACTGCCAGTTCTCACGAGCAAGTTGAAGCCACAGGTCGTCAGACTTGGGTACCGCTTCAACAGCCTTTTCGAGAATCGCGAGAAGAGACTGTTTATCGCCAAATGTGCGCTCCAGATCAGCTGCAGCCTTCCAGACAGAGGTTTTGTTGACAAAGGTTCGAAGTATATATGCGTAGATGGCTCTTGCAGTGTGATACCGTCCTCTATTGGTGCTGTCCTTCGCATCACCCATCCATATATCTTTGCGATCGTCGTCTTCATCTAGACCCCATCCAAGAGTGTTCTCAATGATGGCCTGACATGTGATGATGGCGCCCTCACCTTCCACTTTTTCTGCTTCCTGGATCCACTCTTCTCGCTTAAGCATCGCAGACTCTTTAGCCAATGCTTTTATACCACGCTTCATGACCGAGCGTGCCATATCAGCTTTGCCTTGTTGTTCTTGAAGTCGAGTCGCAGCAATCCAGATCTCGTGTGAGGTTGGAATGGCCCTACGGGCTTGGTTTAGAACATTTGCCGCATCCTTCTCACTGCACAATCTGGCATATGCTAGCCATAGCTCCACACTGAGAGGAACGCACTCAGTCGCCTTCGCCAGAATGAGCATCGCATCCTTAGGGTCCTCTTCCAGGTTACTAGCTGCTTTCCATAATGCCACCGATCTCGTATTGTTATCCAGGGCTTGGCGCAAGACTTTCTTTTTCGCTCGTTGGTCGCTCTCCAGTTCCATTGCCGCGATCCAAAGTTTGACACTTTTTGGCAAGTTTTTAATAGCATCCGCTGCGATGATTTTCGAATTGTGATTGTTGCCTTCCATGTGTAAACGAATAGCCTCAAGCCAAACATCCTCGCTTTTTGGGCAATTTTTGCAACCTCTCATGATCAAGGTTCTAGCCGCCACAAACTTTCCGGCAAGTTCTTCTAACCGTGAGGCCGAAATCCAGCCGGGAGGATGGGTTGGATTACTGTTGGTCACCGACTCCAGCAATGACCGTGTACGTACAATATCTGCGACATTCATCTCACTGGCGCTGACCTCGGCTTTACCGAGACTCGTAAGGTAGCCTTTGGTGTCAATGCTTGTAGATGTTCCTGACATAGTTTCCGAGCCCGACTTCTCAGCTTGCTCCAGACGCAGTGAAAGTTGCTTCTCACGAGCTCTCCCGATTTGGGTAAAGTTTGTCATTGTGCCATCGGCGCTGTCGGCAGACGCAGTCTGTCCTCCCTCAGAAGCGTCGATACTGGTGTCCATGGCTCCAGCGTCTCGAGCACCTGCAAGCACGCTATCCGGAACGGCGTAAAATCGATTGTTCATTCTCTCGATCCTCTGCCGCTTGTTCCTTCCCGTTTGGTCGCCAGCTTCTGGTAGATTTGCCCATTGTTCTTCCGTGATTGTGGACAAGGCTCTTTTTGCGTCGGCGAATTGGTGTGAGATTTTGGGGTTCTTTGCTTCGTAATCTTCACGTTCTCGTTTCTCGCGAGCTTCCCTAAAGGCAGAATAGTCGGCAATCTGTTCTGATTTGTCTGATAAACCCTGTGCTTTCAAGAAGAGGGATAAGAGAATAGAGAATGTGTTGACTAACCTTCGTGCCCTTCTGCGCTTCTCCATCTTCTCATCTACCTCTTGGTAAATTCTGTCGGCCTCATCGTCGTCCTTATCATAGAGACCGTTTGCGAAAAGACCTACTTCGTTGTCCGGATCCTGGAAGCGTTCATCTTCTTCGTCATCATCCTTCTTTTCTGGAACCCCGTATGCGGTGGGAGCGCTCATCTCTAGCTGTTTGGCACGTTTGGCGAGAGCTTCCTTGAGCTGCTCTTCGCTGGGACCTTCTCTCGCAGGACCTAAATCGGATCGCGTGGTGAATCCAGTGGCACCACGCCCGAGACCAGCGACGTAGTTCTCGGGCGCAGGCATGCTGAGGAAATCTTTGCGACCAGACATGGTGGATGTGGGGGAGCTTCAGCTCCAGAGTGTTCGTCGGCAAAAGAAGATGACTGGTGAGGGATCAGGAGTTTGTACTGGGAGGATCGGTTGTTCGTTGTAGTGGTGAGAAGTCACGTCTTGAGCTGTTGCTCGTACCTGGATTCTAGTAGGGCATTCGTGATTTCTGGGTTTGCTGGAGGTGCTCTCTCTTCGATATTCGCTTGTCAAGTCCTGGTATACTCTTGACGGAGCAGTTTTACGGCTGTGATTACTGCGACAGACGAGTGAAGTGTTGTGTTGTGTAAGAATATGAAGTCGCAAAAGAACTTCTTGAATACATAGAAGTCACGCTTTGGCACGGGCCAGGTACTCGTAGGTGCGGAGGTAGGTCACAATCGACTCGAGATGCCACTCCGTCGTGTCCGTACTTAGGAACACCAAACTTCACCTTAATCCATCGAGAAACATCAGGCTTTCACTGCATCAAGCATTTGCTGCCTAAAGCATCAAAGTTGCCTTAGTACATGTCGAAAACGACGCATCTTGACATTTCAGGCTTCTATCACAAACAGCGAAGTCGAAGATGGTTGTTCGATACTTTGGCGGGCATCTACAACTTGAAAACGCGCTGGCCTCGATTCAAAGCCTGTCCAGTGTCTCTTCCTCGTTGTGAGGAAGGGAATAGGTGGTGATGTTCCATTCTTGCGTATGGGAAGAGCATGATTGCGGCTAGCTCCTGACGCAAAATGAACAGAGTTGGCTCGTCAAATATGGTGAACACCATGGTGTGAAATCAAACAGCTAGTCGAAAAGGTACTGGCAACTAACTGAAGAGACTAAATTACATACATCACAGCAGCTCATCGGCTCGCTGGTCTCAACAATGCGCATTGACACGAACCACAATCGCTGGGCGAGTAACCGTCTCGAACAGACCAAACGGTGACACAGTGCGCAAGCAGACCTCCTCCAGGTCTACTTTCACCTCCAAACGGTTCGACTTCACGGACCTCACAACAACAGGCGCTGCTACTTTCATGGGTTGCTTCGCAGACGATCGCCATCCGAAGAAGCCTCTTCGTTCTGGTTGTGGTGATGGCGACATTGGTGCAATCACAAGAGGTTCTGGATCCGTTCCCACTTTCGAGTCTTTGGAGAAAATTGGTGATGAGGCAAGCCTCTCTTGAAGCACTCTCTCGAGGTCATTTACGACGTCCTTTTGTTTCCAGAACTCGTATGTGTTTATTTGACCCTCTAGTCGCACTTGATTGATGTCTTCTTCGTCAGAGACGATACCGTGGATTTCCATGACAGCCACGGAGCTTTCCTCTGGATCAGTGATCAGCGAAGCCTGAAATCTAGATGGTCATCTGTGAGACAAATGTACGTACCTTCTGAGAATCCGGATTTTATAGTAAACTCATCTACAGCCATGACATTTGAAGGTACCAGTGCCAACACTGTGCGGGCTAGTCCTCGCTCTGCTCTTTGCTCGACAAGCGGGTAAATGTGTGTGTTCACTGTAGACCGAATATGTGTCGCCCGTACGGTCGAAAGGGAGTCGATTAGTCTCTGGCCGTCGGGTCTTTGGTCCTGAAAGGCAGTGCTCTCCTCGTATGAAGGTAGCGACATCTTCTCGTCGATTGTCATCGTAAAAGTTGAGATCCTTCTATCGTCGGAGAGGTCGTCAAGGAGGCGTTCAAAGCTGAGTGATTATTGTGAGAAGGGGATGCTGCCGATGGTCTCGATCTCAGGGTAGCTGCGGCGTGATACCAGGAGTCTGCCTGGCCCTATTCTTCGCGGACCAGCGTGTGGGCGCTTTGTCTAGTTTTAGGGGGCTGTTTTGAACACGGGAAACCGGTGTCTTTGCGTGTAAGCACCAAGGGGTATGGAGGAATGATGCGCATTGAACCACGTTGCTAACAAAACCTTAGCCCCGCCGTGTACTACACGTGCAGATGGATGCCGTGAACCGTCGTTTGCCAACAGTTGTCAAACGGGACCACGAGGCTATGGACCTGGTGTGGTGGATGGTTGGAGAAAGTTTATATGCGGTTCAACGGCAGACTAAACGATGGAAGCCCCTTGGAACAATCGTAGAAGGAATCCGCATGGCTGATCATGCCACCACCTCAACCTTAAGGTTAAGTACGAGGCTGTGCTAGTACGAGACTAGCCTGATTGGTCTGCGCAGCCAGGCATTCTTCCGGTGGAACCACCCGAGTTTTGACCTTTTCTGCTTCCTGTTACGTTAATTCCTTACGTCAATTCTGGTTGACACGGTGAGCAGGTCTTGTGATATCAGCAGTGCTGTCTGGTTGGTGGCGCAGCAAACAGCTAGATTTTTTTGATATAAGGTGATCGCAAACTCCGGATCCCAGTCTCTTAACTTCATATTCTACTTGCTGAACGATATCTGTCTCGTTCCTAATATCACAATCAAGACAAGACACTTATCTCGGCCTCACCAAACATCTACGATGTGGTATCACGTAGCTGAACCCAGTGAGTGCTCGTCTATACCTTTACATGTTCGCGACATCATCGAGCACGTCGTCAGTCCCTCGCAGTTTGTCTACGAAGAACTGCCAGAAATCTATCGATCGCGTTCCTCGATGCATCACTTCCTTTGAACACCAGCATACTGACAAATCCCGCTTTCAGATGCCTATTTGGCAATCACCGGTGCCGGTATTGACACGGTTTTGATCAAAAAGAAGGCCTTCGTCCTCCCACTCCAGAAGGTCTCGAAGTTCAGCTTGACGCCATTCGACTTCTCGATGCAACTCACAGCCATGACCGTCGAGAAGCTCAAGTTTGCCCTTCCAGCGGTATTCACAATCGGCCCGGACGACTCAATGGAGGCTATGCTCAAGTACGCCGTGCTACTTACTGGCGCTGATTCCGGAGCTGGCACAAGCGTCCGCAATGCCGTTGCGGTAGGCGAGGGTCGTGACCACGTTCAGGACATCGTCAAAGGTATTATTGAGGGAGAGACTCGCTCGATTGTGTCGACAATGTCCATGGAGGAGCTGTTCAAGGAACGTCGTATCTTCAGGGACAAAGTCATCAAGAACGTGCAATCCGAGTTGGATCAATTTGGACTCAAGATCTACAATGCGTAAGTCATCATCGCACTCGATTGAAACTGGAATTGCCAGAGATCTACTATGTATCGAGATCCATCTCAATGGGGCGCTGATGTGTTTCGTAGCAACGTCAAGGAGCTCCAGGACACACCCGGATCCGAGTACTTTTCGTACCTCAGCCGTAAAGCTCACGAGGGCGCTCTCAACCAAGCCAAGATTGACGTGGCCGACGCTCGTATGAAGGGTGAAATCGGGGAACAAGAGCGCGTCGGCCGTACAAAGCAGGAAGTTGCGAAGATCAACGCGGCAACTGCCGTTCTCGAGACGGAACGCAAAGCCGAAAAGGCCCAGGCCGACGCCGCGCTCAAGGATAAGGAGATTGAGATCGAAAAGCAGCTCAACCTCTCCCGTATCTCAGCCAAGCGCGCAGCCGAAGAGCGTGATGCCCAGCTACAGAAAGGCGTCGAATTGAAGCGCGCCGACATGGAGTTGGAACGCCAGCGGGCCGAGACCGTTACCAAGGCTGTGATTGCTCGAGAGTCGGCCCAGCAGAAAGCCGACGCAAGCTTGTATACCGAGATCAAAGGCGCTGAAGGTGTGAAGGCTCAGCAATTGGCGAAAACTGATGCAATGTTCTATGAGATTACAAAGCAGGCTGAGGCTCAAAAGCAGGCCAAGGAGATGGAAGCTGATGCACATTTCTATGCCCAGAAACGCGAGGCTGAAGGTCTCACGGAGATGGCTCGTGCGTACGGCGAGATGGGCAAGGTCCTGGGTGGGCCTCAAGGCCTCATGCAGTACATGATGCTACAGAACAACACCTACGAACGCCTCGCCAACGCAAACGCAAAGGCAATTAACGGCCTCTCCCCCAAAATCAACGTCTGGCACACAGGAAACCAATCGGGAGAAGGTGGAGCCGGCGCCGACCCCTCTGCACCAATCCGTAATCTCTTCCAGAATTTGCCACCGCTTTTGTCGACGATCAATGATCAGACCGGGATTACGCCGCCGGCATGGCTTGTTGGGATGCCCCCTCAGCAGGAAATGGGAGGAAACGAGTTGATTAGGAAGGGGGAGAAGATGGGGGTTTAAGAGTGTGTGAGGAAGAGGTCGTGATACGTACTTTGCTTTGTTCTTTTCCCACATGTCAGTTGTGATACCATTGCATGCTTCAGGCGTTCAGGCGGGTGGCTTAGAGTTTGTGCTTTGGCGATGCTCTCTAGCAATATTCCGCGGGAACTGCTAGGGATATAAAATGCGTGTAGTAGTTGAAGATGGGAGGTTGAAACGGAGACGCGCCACTCATATTGCTCCGTCGACGCTAACCTCGAAGATGCAGTGGAGGAGAGCTGAGCTTCTATAGTTACAGCACGCATCTCACTCTGTATCTTCCTCAATAGCCAGATCTGTACTGCTGTACGGAGTACTCACTCTTATGTAAGCAATTCATCTGCACCTGATCCGGTTCCGGTCTGGTTGCAGCGGCGCCCAAAATCGGCCTCACATGCTGTTATCTTTTGACCCTGTTCGTACTAGTAGTCGCCAAGATGCGATGATGTGTGATGTAATCAAAGACCAGATATCTCGTTTCTTGATTTGATCCCCAAAACCGTTGTTGTCCAAAAACCAAAGGCTGCACTGTGAAGAGTCTTGAAGGCGTGTCCGGCTGCAAGCTCCCCTGGTCAGATACTCCACCAGCTTCACCACATTGGCTAGACGAATAGCAAACGTCTTGAATCACCTCCGCCAAAACCTCCCAGGTCTGAACGAAGCTACGAATCAGCTCAATAAGGCCCCCTCAGTCTGGCCGACAAATCACAAATCCGGCCGGAGCCGGTTGGACACAGATATGTCGGGCGGTGAGGACAACAAGAGCTACCTCTCGGGCATGTCCTTCTCGCCATGGGGTTCGAGAAGTGCTACCCCAAAGCCTCCCTCGGCGAAAGATGGTAGTAGTAAGAGAGATGAATCCGGGATTGCTTCTTCACAAAGAGGAGGTGACCATAAAATCAGTCGCAGGCATAGACTGTCCCTGAGGAACTACCCGAGAGATTGTCCACCGCTTCAGGTACAATGGTATCATGCTGTAGATGTACGCTGGCCCATGCCGAAGTATTGCTCGGGGAGATCTAATGAACTTCCAGATCCCGAAGCGCAAACTGACGACCTCTCCGATCCCTCACGAAGTAGATAAACCTGCCGCTGTTGCCAAAAAATACGTTCCATTCTCCAGCGGAGACTCGAAAGCTATAGAAGCTTCATTCCAGAAACTGTCTGAGAAAGAGGAGGCAACCGATGGAGGAAATTTGAGACGGGGAGATCAAGAATCTGACGATGTTGGCATAGCAGGCGACAGCCTCGGAACAAAGTACCGAAGGAGTGGCAACGAGGCTGACAAGGCATTTCACGTTCCTGTCAACGAAGACTATCTCTTTGATGTAGACGTAGAGCGGCGAGAGCTAGCACCCGCATATTGGCTTGGTCCCGTGTACGATGTGCGGAGAGGCACTTGGTTCTTCCAAGGTATGCTCAATCCTATATTTTACAGTGATCATACACTTATCAAGGATCATAGAGGGAGCAACGCTCAGACCGTGTGACGAGAACCTTGCTACACAACTGGAAGAAGGGTTCCTGAAGCTTAAAGCTTGGAAGTTCCCTAAGGCCAACGCAGTGCCTGCTACTTCACATCAGAGATCTAGCTCTCAACCTAGATCTCGCCCAGCGTCCCTGAGACTAGCTGAAGACCCCACTCGAAACTCCAAACCAGGTTCGGGAGTTTTGACTCCCAAAGAGTCGACTGAAAGCCTAAAGAATGCTTCCAAGACCCAATCGCCCAAGGATCAAGAACCGGATACATTGCCACCTGAGACTGTCCAGCGAACCTTCAGACTCTTCGGAGCGCACATGAATTCTGTGGTGACATATCAAGACGAGAATAACGCGTGGATAGTGACAGACGATTTCCTCTCCCGAATTGGTAGCACAGTATACGAGAGATTTGCTGGTGGAGCACATTATGTTGGCACCAAGGTGGTGAGAGGATATAGCGAGCAAGCGAAGAAGCCTATAGCAAAAGACGACAGGAATCCGCTCAATGCCTCGCCGAAAGCCGCAGAACCTGGAGCGCCTGACAAAAAGAGTGAGGACCAAGAAATGCTAGACACGCCAGCAGAAACACGGCGAAAGACTTTAGAGCGACAAATTTCTACTCTCGTTGAATCCGCCAATCCTGCTGATCGTGAGAAGGAGGAGGAGGAGGTTCGTCGGCGACAGGAGAAAGAAATGGAGGACGACTACAAAGATCAAGACGATGAAGAGCAAGGACGTGAAATCGAGCACCTTGTTCTGGTGACTCACGGTATTGGTCAACGGTTAGGTTTGCGTCTCGAGAGCGTGAATTTCGTCCACGATGTCAATACTTTACGCAAGACCTTAAAAGGAGTGTATAGTGGCTCGAGCGATCTGCAAGCCCTGAACGGTGATCTTGAAAAGGACACGAAGAATTCAAGAGTACAGGTGTTGCCCATCTGCTGGCGTCACTTACTCGACTTTCCGCGGCAGAGTCTCAAGCACAATCGTAAAGAGCATGATCTAGGTATGTCCCACATGACTCACAGAAACAAAGCTGACATCCCCAGGCGATACTGACTTTGAGGATGAAAATTATCCTAGCCTTGAAGACATCACTGTCGATGGCGTGCCTGCTGTACGGAATTTAATCACCGATCTAGCCCTGGACATTTTACTGTATCAGAGTCCAGCATACAAGGGCCATATCACCAGGATCGTGCTCGACGAGCTCAACCGGATTTACGGACTGTTCAAACAGCGAAATCCTGGTTTCAACGGCAAAATCAGTCTCGCTGGTCACTCTTTAGGGTCGGCTATCATGTTCGACATCCTTTGTAATCAGAAGATGGAACGCTCAGGCAGTCGCTCAAGCAAGTATCAACCGCGGCCCGAGAACCCTCGAATCCAGCTCGAATTTGAGGTAGAAGACTTCTACGCCCTTGGCTCACCTATAGGACTTTTCCAGATGCTGAAAGGTCGAACGATTGCTGCTCGACAGACGCCGAACGTGAGACCTGCGCAAACGCCTTTTGATAGGATGGATGATCCATTCCTTGGATCTTCATCCCTGACAGGAAATACTGACGAAAAGGGCTACTTGGAAATTACGACGTCGTCTCCTAAATGCAGGAGGGTGTTCAACATCTTCCACCCCACAGACCCTATCAGCTATCGTCTTGAACCCCTGATCTCACCAGCTATGGCGACATTAAAGCCACAGCCACTCCCCTATACTAAGAAAGGCATATTTGGTGCACCTGTATTGACGGGACTGGGAGCTCGTGTCGGCGGTCTGTGGTCTAGCTTATCAAGCGGCATAGCTTCCAGTCTTCTCAATCGAAGCCTGGGTATCTCAGGCGATGAAGCTGGAAAGCTTAGCAATCCGATGTCATACCAACAAAACCGAGCGGCAGCGGCTGGCACAAATATTGTAGCCGGTGGCGTGGTTCCATCAACTCTACCTCACGACTCTGAACAACTTGCTCGGGGAAATCTAAGCGTGGCTCAGGGAGAAGATGGGGAGCACCCACCCACATTATTGGATTCCGAGATTGAGACGTTGTTCTCCGGCTTCCAGAAAAGGAAGAGGGCGCAGAGCGCGGTCAGCAGCGATGCTGCTGGCGAGTCGAAAGGGAAAGAGGAGCTTGAGGATGAAAGGAGAGAAATAGAGGAGCAAAGCAAGCGATTGAGAAGGGAAGAGGGTAAAGTCCGAGCGTTGAACTCGAATGGCAGGGTGGATTATAGCATTCAGGAGTGAGTCTTTTCCTCGGACGTATCAGAAGCGCAATGCTAACCCACTATATCAGGGGTGCTTTTGACATATCGTTGCTGGCTAGTATTGCAAGTCACCTCTCGTACTGGGCTGACGAGGATGTGAGCCATTTTATGATCTCCCAGCTGTTGTCTCGACATCGAGTATTGAGAGAAAAGAATGGGAAGCAACGGGGAGACGTTAGACCTGGTGCTCCTTTGAGGTCTTGATGATAGAATACCAGGCAGTGAGAAAGGCGTTGCAAGGATGAATTCAGGATGATACCTAGACTATTGGTGACGGGATAGAGCATTTGCATTGATGGAAAGACTAGACAATGTCCTTGGCGTACCCAAACACGCCAAACTCGTTTTCCATACTAAAGTGAACACAACCGGCAGACAGGACCCTGCCCTAAACCCGTGACCGTAGCCAAACATAGCCCTTGTCTCGAATCCGCCTCGTTCATGCGCCCTCGATAAATTCCCATTCCCATCCCCCGACCCCGAGCCCAGGACTGTCAAACCCATCAGTTGTACCACAGTAAAGACGCATTTTCCAGAATCCATCTCACAGTACACAGTATAACCCTCGCCGAGTGAGCCTGACAGCTTGGCGAGAGACGGGCCGTGTTCCTGATTGTTCTTCTCGACAGATTCCAACCTCCAACCAAGCCAAACCATCGAGCTGCCGTCTCTTGCCGTCGCCCCTCCTGCCGCCTGAGAAGGGTTCCTGATATTTGTGATACAGACTTCCCCATCACGAGATCACGGAGGTGTCTAGGGTGCGGTTTAAGCTTGAGCGTGGTGTTTCATGGTTGAAGGAGTCGAAACTAAAGGGGGGGGTTCCTGATGGGCCTTCATTTGATAAAGCTCGAGGGAGATAAGCCAGACATGTTACTTACGATGACAATGGTCTAGCTTCGACAAGATTGCCAGGTCAAAGAGCAACATCCGTACAAGTGGCATGCGAAATGTGCTCAGTGTTGGGCTTAATCTGCGAGGCGGGGGAGGTGGAGATGCTTCTAACAGTAGTACTATGGCACTCCGTATACTGTGTAAGATCTGGTGCTTCGATACCGACACATCCTTGTGTTGACCACCCAAAGCTACACAGTACAGAAGCGACTGCGAATCTCTTGCAGCAAAAGGTAACATCCATGACTCGCATCAGAACATCCTCGCCCTCGCCCTGCATCAGGACATCCTCGCCCTGCTTCAGAACATCCTCGCCCTGCACCATTGGCCCACTGGCTCGCCGTGTACGCTGTTTATCCCGTCTGTTTCCCCTTCCATAATGTCTGCTGTGTTGCATTTCCTGTCCGAGGATCGCGTATCACCTTGAAACCTTTCATTGTCCTGCACATTTTATATTCTTATCACCATGGCTTCCCATCAACTTTCGTCGCCCGATTATTCTTCTCTTCGGAAAATGGATCCGGTTGTCCATGAGTTTGCTCTGGGGAACGTGCAGCAGCAGCAACCGCATCTAAGATGGAGGGGACCAACGTTGATAAGAGATGTATTGAGGACTTTGCGGAAACAGCTTCATAGGAATGCAGAAGAAGATGTGCGGGAGCATTTGCACAGGAAGACTCATTGGAGGGCAGACCATAAGGAGATTGTCAAGCAAAGGGTCAAGATTCCGTCCAAAGTCAAGGTTTCGCCCGTTTCAGCAGATACTGTCTCGCAAAGAAGACCATCTCTTCACCAAAGCCGCTCGTTGAGCAAGACTCGACCCACGGCATGGCACAAACGAATGCTGTCAAGCATACCGGAATCGGGCGATGAAGAGGAGGAGGCAGAGGATACCAGCACATCGCCGTCTTTCCAGACACCAGAATTTAAGCCACCACTCGAAGGATCATTTCTGGGCCTCCCGATTGAACTACGCCTTCAGATCTATGATTACGTCTTCAACGATTGGACAGATACGACCTCACTCCAGCTCCTGAAGACCTGCCACCAAATCAATGCAGAAGCTTCCGACCTTGCCTTCTCAAAGACTCTCTTTCGCATCCACAACGAGCACTGGGCAGAACACCAGTACTTCCAAGCCTGCCACAGTTCTCTCCTCCCTCGCGCCCGTCTCTCTACAATCCGTCATCTCGCTCTCCGCTTGCCTCGCGGCGCTCCATACGACTGCTATAATTCGCGACATCTGGGTGTTGATCTGGCATCCCTAGGGCTACAATTGAAGACTCTTGTCATCTTCTCACACCATCCTCGCCCCTTGCCACGAAACAGCGATTGTGGCGGCGTGTTGGAAATGAGTCTCTGCCTTTGGCTGCGGGATGCATTATACTCCATGCCCTCACTCAACTCCATACGCATCGTAAATTATGAGTCAGCAACCCCAGGTCTATTCGATATTCCATCACCGCGTCTCGTTCGCCTGCTGCGAGGGGAGATCTTCAAAGATGTTATCAACGACTGCCCCACCTTCTCAGAAAAAGAATTCCAATGGGAATGTGTTAAAGGAAGTGACAGATCTTATCGCGTCTTCTCATCAAAATTAGGCAGGAACATCGATGTGAGATTTGAAGACGGGAATTGTCTCGGGAAGTATGGATTAAGTGAGATTCGGGAGTTGGAACACATGGTGAACCCAGACCATGTCATCAAGAAAACCACACACCCTGATCTCTCAATGGCTGGCTACGCAGGCTTGCTCGCCCAGAAAAACTCAAAGAAACAAAGTGTCGTTACTGCCAATTCGTCCCGCAGACGACTTGGTCGTTCGCCTTCTCGGAGGAGTAAACCACTGGAAGCGGACGCTACGTCTGGAAGTCGGTTTTCCCCTTCGCATAGTCCTGAACCGGAGAAAAGGAGGAGGAGATTGAGTAGGAGGATTAGTTTGCCGCCACCGCCGCCAGCGAGTAATCCTGTTCTTGGTGTTGGCGATATGATGGAGAATCAAAGTAACACGATGAAGAGACGGAGTTGGCATCCGTTGAGTCGGGCTGGGAGTGAGAAAAAGGGTAGTATCGTTGTGACGAGTGGTTAATATATTGACGTTGATTATTGAAATATAGGTTGTTGTGGAATGAGTTTTATCCGTCTGTTTGACAGGACGTGGGAATCTTACAGACTAGTTGTGACAATAAGATGTATGCCTTGAGCTACATTTATACAGCTTATGATCTTATTGATCCAATCCAAAACCCGTATTCTCAGTAATTGAATCCCTCACTTGACGAAAAACCATCGTCACCTGTTTCTCATATTCCCTCAACCCCCGTTTGTCCTCCCAGCCACCCGTACTCTCTCTCTCTCTCTCACTTTTCCTCCTCCCCAGTCCCCACCCACTATCACTATAACCACCACACCCATTTATCTACAGTACAAAACTCACTCATTCCTCAAAGACAGTAAGTCAATAGACACATCTCCAACCCTCTTCCAACATACAGCGTTCCATCCCATCTAAGAAGACTACAATAGATAATAAACCAGTAATGTGGAATCCAGAGGGAATGATTATTCATGTTTCTTACCGGAGGAATGATGATAGATGATAGTAAAGTGCGAGTAAGAGAACGAATTGACCAGTGTCAAAAATGAGAGAGGCCGCGAAGGCGACGAAGAGAAGGTATCTAGGCTATCTGTAAGAATAGGAAAGGGATGGTATAGTGGAGGGTAGAGGAAGGAGCTGTCTGGCTCGAATATAACGTGCCGATATTGATCAAATGGTCTGGGCAGATGGTTGCTTGATTGGAAAGCCTTGGGTGAAGATAGGAAAGAGAAGCAGCACTAGAAGCTGAGAAAATACCAGCGCTTTGGAGGGTGATAGCTCGCACTTTAACGGCTGGCAGACGCAACGTTCGGCCAAAGCAAGAGATGAGAGAAAAGAGGAAAGGAAATACTGTGGAAGCTTTTCATTGATTGGAGATCATCATCATCATGAATTCTGTCTGGGTCAGAACCAGCAGTCGAATATAAAATACTAGTTTCCTCATCACCACGCCTCAGACGTCAATCATGACAAGCATGTATACCCTATCATCGTCTCTTCATTCAACCCCCCATTTTTTGGTTTCTTCCACTCCCAACTCCCATACCATTTCCAGTCCAGCCGATTTGAGAAAACGAAAAGGGAAAAATTTGCGCTACAAGAGGGAGATTATTGTCAAGGAGATTCGGTTTTTTCGGCAAAAGGAGTGTGCGAGTGATATGTCCAATATCGAAAATATGAAGTAGATTTTACCAGATAAGAATTAACACCCCCCAGGTAGGGTTCATGTTCTAAGGTGAAGCCCAATTCAATGCTCAGCTAGCCAGCCAGAGCAGATCCATCCAACGCTGACTGTCCCGGGGAACTCAAAAAAGCCGATGACGATGAGTGGAAAAAGATCGTCAAGATGATGCGAATGTATGTATGTAGTTCATGGTCGCGATTTGTTGGTATCGTGGGTCGAGTTTTCGTGCATCATTTGAGATCAAGAAATCCAATTCAGGCAAAGGAGAAAATCAACGCTTGTTTCGCTACGTAAGAGAGCCTCCGTCATGAAAGGCCCGGTCCCGTTTGCGTTTCCGAGACACATGACTATGCGTGGTTTTCATTTTAGCGTTCATCGTGAATATAAGGTGTCGCAACAAGAAAAGGTTCGTGATAAATGGTAAAACAGGTTAATGGTAGAAAGGTCGTAAGCGTCGTAAAACCCCGTCGTTCAAACAAAAGAAAAGGAAGGATTTCGAAGGCTCTCCGTCGAGGGAGTGTGGCCAAAGCATAAACTTGCGAAGGCGACGAAGAGGTGGTAAGTGGTGGTCGGCGGTGGAGGCATTAGCAATGAATATCCAGACAGAACCCATCTAATAGAGATCATAAACTTCGTAACGCTTTTGGAAGCCATAGAGCCGCCCAGAGAATGCTTGCTGCATCACCGAGTTGCTTTCCGGGAGACTGCTTGAACGCGTGGCCTATTCGTAGGGTTGAAAGGACTGCTTCCACCACCAACAGGTCCGCCTTCCTCATGGGTCTTTTGACGCTTAAGGCCTTCCTCAACCTCGTCGTCATCAATCTCGCGCACACGCTTGGCTGACGGGAGGCCACCGTTGACATATGTACTTGGGTATTGAGCGTATTGCTGCTCACCATTGACAGCGCGGGGCTCCATGACTTGGTAGACATTGCTCGCAGTAGCTTGAGGGCCAGGCTGGGCAGGGTAGGCAGGTTGCCATTGAGCTTCTGGGGCTCCGGCTGTCCTTGGTGTAGCACGACCTGAGCCATTCTGATGAGGCGAGGACGTGACGTCGTCCGAAACACGAGCCACACCTGCATTGGGGTTGTAGCTGTACGAACCCTGCCTGGCGCCGTTGTACTGTCCAGGTGTGTGGGTGTATTCTGATTCTTGTTCGTGCTCGGCTTCCTCTTCACCATGAGGAACTTGCGATTTAACTTCGTGAGCGTCGACCTCGCCGGCTCGTGGAGGAGGCGCCATTTCGGTTTTCGGAAGGCCACTGCTGGGTAGAGGACCTCCGAATTGCTGCTGCCCTCTGTATTGTGATGGATACTGTCCTTGACTTGGTGGCGCAGTGTATACTTGGCGGGACGCCTCGTACGCCTGACTCGTCTGATATGGCTGCAGTCCCGGGGGGGTAGAAGCTGGCGTCGTCGGAACGGATCGCGTATTGCTCAATTCGGTGTTGATCGAGAGACCTGGCTGGGTTTGCTGGCCGTTCCAATAATCAGAGCTTCCGTGGCCACCAACACCGAAGTTGCTTGATGCACTTGTCGGTGGAGTTGGGAATGTGTGGGCGCGGTCCAGACCAGGGCGACCGCCAGAAGATGGATGAGGAGCAATAGAGTGCTGGGGTTGCGCATTCATGGGCTGACTCATTGAGTGGTGGTGATGCAGCGAGGGGGCTTGGGTGGTTTGAGGGCCAGCCATGAAGCGGGTGCTATCAGATCGTCTACGGTCTACGGCTGCCAAAGCACTTGCATTGGCCATGCCCGGACGTGGCTGATTGGAAGGGTGATATAGAAGGGCGCCAATGTCATGAACAAACAATGGGTACAATTGCTCGGTGATCTTCTCCTTATTTGCGAAGTCAAGGGCACGATCGAATGGTATCCAGACACCCTTGAGGTGCATTGGACCAATCTTGACAACGTGACGGGTCTTCTCACTCTTCAGGATGCCATCACGACGTCCCCGTGTCATTCCAGCAACGTTGAGTAGCTTAGTTCCATTGATCATGTGATTATCTGTGCGACAATTAGTGATGTGTGAGTGGTTAAAATGCGAAAGTTTGCTACCTTCTCGACGAGCAACGCAAACGCCTTTAGCCTCGACTTGAAAGCAGAGACTGCCCTCGTCTTCCCATAAGGTTGCGGTGACTCTGGGTTTCATGCCAGGTGGAGCTATTTGTCCACTTGTGTCAAACGTGTGTCCTGATGGGAATTGCGACGCGGTGAGCCCTGAAGCAACGCCCGCGCTCATGGCTATTAGGTTCATCAGCTTCCGTTTGGCGCCACAATCAAAAATCTTACCTGGAAGTGGCAGTGGTTGCGGCTGTGGAATCAATGTGCTACCCATTGAAGTCACTGGATGTCCCTGTTGCGTCGCATACGAGTAGCTTCCATATGGCTGCTGTTGAGTTTGGTATGCTTGTGGCTGCAACGGTTGTTGATGGTACGCGTAATGTCCCAATCCTGCCGGTGGGCCCGACATTTGAGAGTGATGAGCGGCGAGATGGGGTGGTTGTTGATGGACGTCGGCGTATGGCGCAATTGAATTCATGTTGTTGTAAGAAGTCTCGCTTCCAAAGTTGTATCCCGGCTGCTGAGGGTATGGGGATTCTTGATTCTCGTTTAGGCCGTGGCTATCTCGAGCATACGACGAAGGCGTCTGTTCTGGGGAAGGCGTCTTGAAGCCGTTGGCTTGGCCAGTCACGGAAGGTGTGTAAGATGTAGCAGATCCGTTGCTACCGGTGTAGACAGAAGAGCCGCTAAAGGATCCACCTCTAGGCGACGAAGAGGCCGAAGAAGGCGCGGGCTGCGATATCTGTCCCAGCGCAGGTAACCGCTCACTCGATACAGTCGGACGTGGTGCGTATTGGGGGTTATACCACGATCCGTCGACCGGGCCTCGAGAGGAGTGTACCTGGGAAATCGACGGGAGCTCCAGCTTTGCGTTTAGTATGGTGATGGACGTGAGTCCGGTAGCGTATCAACGATCAAGATTCGGCTCTCTCAAAATGGAGAGTTTCGAATCAGCAGCCTTAGATTAGCGAGACCTTTTAGAATAGATCAAGCCACGAGATGATCTGATCTTTCCGAACAGTGTGCAGGATCTGTGCAGGTAGCCGTAGGAGCGAATCGTGATGAATCGCAACGAGTTGACGAGAGAACACACAGTATGTAGGTAGAGCGGGTGTTTGCTTTGAGAGGCGTGTGTTGCACTGCTTAGAGGCAGAGAAACGGTCGATTGGGAGTGGGTAGGCGCGCGATTGGTGCTTATCCGTAACAGGCAGGCAGCGCTGAAGAGCTGTCGAGAGGATTGATATGTATAGGTAGTACAGGTGCGGGTAGTACGAGGCAGATTCGGGATCCAAAGAACGCGACGCGGTGCTTTTAACAATTGTGAAAATTCCCGAGCAACAGGAACACTGCAAATGCGATTCGGAGGCAATTACGTTCGTCAAAGTCGTCTCAAGTCGTAAACATCAAAGAGGGGCCGTAAGATGGACGTCGTTTCAATCAAGCGAGGCTGTGGAATGAAACGCGATTGACAGATGACAGGTCGCAATCGTGAATGGACAGGCAAATGTGCCAAAAACAGTTGCAGTGGAAAGGATGGCGATGATCTAAAGAGACGTATCGTGAGCGGTCGTGAGCGTCGTCGCACTGGGTCGTTTGATTTTGTTGGCGTGAAGCTTTGTGTGTTGTAGCTATCTAGACCCGGTTACCACCACCTGGGAGCGAGGTTAGCTAATGGGAAGGGTGGATTGATGGTCTTGCAGGAGGGAGATGCACGAACATGCGTCCAGTCTATGGTAGAAGGGGAGGGAATGGGTGCAATTGCAGATGCGCTCGAGGGAGTAGGCGCAAGAGCAGGTGGAGGGGGAGGGGGAATGGAGATTTAGAAGTGGAGGAGGTTGGGATGTGAGTTGCTAGGAACTTGCCTGGTGCGGAAGCCGGCTCGTGTGGACGAACATGGCGCGCCTGGCCCTCTTTCGATAGGCGAGAGCGGAAAGCCGTGCGTTGCAGTGGTCGTCGTAAACCCGCCGCGCGAAGGCTGGCAGAGAGGATACGGATACATGAACCAAGGCAGAGCGGCCAGATGGCAGGTTGTTTGATGACAGTGGAAGAGAAGAAGCGAACATGGACTGACCTGAGATGGCTGACTGGCTGCCGGACTTTGGATGAGGGCAATGGGATGGCTACGGGTACGGGTACGGCTATGGCTATGGCTATGGCTATGGCTATGGCTTTGGCGCGGGATGGGAGGTGATAGGGCGGAGGCTATTTTTTATGGAGAGCCGTGGAATATTGGGTGGTTGGGAGCGAGGGGAGCAATACCGGACGAGGAGGATGGATCGAGCAGCGATGTCTATGTGAATGCTGCTATGTCCCGTGTCGGCGAGTTCTGGAATGGGATGAAACAAACGTCCCTCTTGTCGTCGCCTGGAGTATGGTGATGGAGGTTTGAGACTGTCGACTGCAATTGCTAGCCGTTAGTGTGTCTGTGCAGCAAAAACAGAGGGCCACCCACAAGCAGCGGCCGGCTAGGTGCTTGCAAATGCTGGCTGCTTTGGTGGACTCAGGTTCCCGGACAAGCTAGGGCACTTGCTGACCGACAAGAGAAGAAGCACAGTCCGCTGAGTGGCAGATCCGCGGATCGAGTGCGTGCTGCTGCAGGAGAGCAGAGCAGAGCAGCGCAGCGCAGCGCAGCGAGCAGCAGGAACAGCAGCTCACTTACTCGCTGGGGGCAGTTTGCAAAGAGCTAGAGGAGGACAGTGGGATGGAAACAAACGTCTCAGGATATCGATTGAATGCAATGGCGGAACGGCGCGAGTGTGGTATGGGCATACATACAGCAGGCTGAGAGCATGGAGACCACTCGATGGGGAAGCACAGGAATCAGGTGGATAAACCAGCAAATGCAGAGACGGGCTGTGCCTAAATGGCTGGTGGGAGATCGCTGCGGCTTATCCAACGCTCCAACAGCGTCGAGAAAACTCTCTGCCAGCGACCTCCGAATTCAGAAGCCCGGCAAAAAGCTCAGAGCTCCTCATCAATCTCCCAGCTAATCGGGGTAGGCGGGGGAAACAAGAGAGGGATGGTGTGGCGTTTGAGAACGAATCAGACTTTGCGAGCCGCCGTTTCTCACTCTCTTCGCACCGATGCTTGCTTTCTTGTGGGCTGCAGCACCATCCATGGCTTTCGACAGGGACAGGGATGGGGCAGTACTACAGGGGCGCTCAAGGGATATTCCATCCATCCTCTGGAGCACAGGCGAAGACAAGCCTGATCGCCGGGTCTCTGAGTTCACCAAACTGTCCTAGCACTACCACAGAACTCAGCCTGGGAGATCAAAGCATCCGTGACCGCGAGCTTCTGGCGTGCTGTTGGCTGACATACAATCAACCTCGAAAGCACCGTACTCGGCAGACCTCAGCTCAGGTTCGGTGACCCGGTACGTCTGAGCACTACGAATGAACACTGATCGGAAGTGGGTGCGAGCGCCATGGTCAGATTCGGCCATTGGATCATCAACCTGAATGCCCTCCCACGGCCACCTCGCAGGAACCATGGACTGGGATCAGGCGAAAGGATGGTGACAACACGGCGGCTGAGACGCGAATAGATAGCACGAGTCTGAGTAGGCGGCGGCTGATAGCGCTGTAACTGTGGTGTCGTTAGGAGCTCTCGCCCTGCTTTCCCTTGCACACAGTGAGCCTCTTTGCCCGATCCGGCGCTTGGTATCTCTTGCAATGGAAGGATTATTTACGGAGAATCAGAGATTTGAGAGGGCCATGGGGCAACATTCCGAAAACTAAAAGGTCTGGACAGGCGCTCAAACCATATGGAGTCCGAGGCGACGTTCCCTGTTCACCAGTGTATCAGACCCGCCTTGTGGCTTTTGCGCTGACAGATGATTCGATTCCTTGCCACGACGATCCCAGCTCCAAAAAAGCAAGCCATCATTTAGCTCCAAGGTCAGCACGGGGCAAGTCACGGTCCTCAGTTGTTTTGCAGGCCTGTCTATCGCGATATCAACGGCCGGGAAGATACACATCGCGCGCAAAAAGATGGATGGAAACTGGCGGTAAGACCGTAACACGGGTTTGCGCAATAGGCAGTGTCTATATTCAGATTGAGAACCACGACACGCCTCACGCGTTCATGTGCTATGAAACACCAAATAAATAGTCTCCATCGTAGGCTTTCGTGGACAAGACGCCGCATTGACGATTACGTCCGCCTGCCAGATAAATCGATAGATGAATAGGCAAAGTCTTGAGAAGAGGAGAACCTCGGATTGATTCGGTGTGTGGGATTGGCGGCTAGGAAAAAGGGCCCCAACAAAGTCGGCCAGCGTGGTTCTTTTCAACACGGGCATGGGCCATGATGGTGGCTCCCATGGTCAAAGCCAACGGAAGAAGGATTCCTGGTCGAGTGATTGAAGGCCGGAACAGCTGACAAGGCTGGAGATACGTGGAAGTCTGCCAGAGGGGAAGTTCGGAAATCTTTAGCTTGCCGGCCTTTGAGAGGCTCCCTCCACACCTTCAATAATCATGTTCGCCGTCGACTGGATGGTCGACTTTGTGAGGGCGTCAAAAGTGCTTGCCAAGGACGAGCCGTGAGCAAGAACGGGGTGTCGGTACTTTTCCTTACTTGCGTGCGGGCTGGTGCCACGGTTCTGGAGCGACGCGGCAGATGGTTGGCTGCATTGTGCGGTCAAGCTTGTGTGTTGGCGGTGCTAACCTCTCGTGGAGAAGTCCAGAAATCTTGCCGATGACACACGAATAGCATTGCTGGGAGAGACATGAACATGGATATCGCTCAAGTCATTATCCCGATGGTGTGAGTACACAGTAGGGGTCCGATTGTGGTGAATTCGTGCTTCCAACTCCTCATGATGAGCTTCTCCAGCTGGCCGGCTGGGAAACAAGGAAGTTGCCAGCGGCCTTGATGGAGGCTTTGGTTGAACCTCACCATTCGCCTATCTACTTTGTGCCCGCGCAAGCCAAACGGAAGAACAAGAATCGAACGTTTCCATCATGTTGCCATCGTGCAGACGATCAGCCTGCAAATCGCGGCATGTTTCCGGCAAGGTCCCCATGCATCCCAAGCGCGCGTCTCTCCAGCAAAGATGCAGCTTCCTGTGTACTATTACACGTTTGAAACTCCAGCCTTGTGCCGCAAATGCACATGAGCGACTCGACATGATTGCTGTGCGTCGGGCGTTTCTCTGAAATACCTTCAGTCTCACCGTCCAAGATCTGTGACGCGAAGTCTTCAGCCATTGTTTTCCGTCTCCCTGTCCTTCTTCCCCTCAATATTGGCCCTGTCGTCGTACTTGTGAAGGCAACTCAGAGGTCGTTCAGAAGACCATCTCCACAATGTCACACCTGCAAGCGTTTCGAAACATCCCCAGTGTCATTTCGTGCATCGTCGAACGACGAGTGGCGAGCGAATCGTCGAATTCTGGTGTTCTTCTGTTTCTGGAAAGCATGTAGTGACACATGTTCGCGTGGAGACTTGCGTGCTGCGATGCACACGCTGAACAAACGTGCATCACAGCCGTCGTCTCTGGAAGCGAGAACATCGTGTTCCTGGGACTGGCGAAGACTCAACTCCTCACCTCACTTCCATCCTCCTCCCACAGTTCATCCTCCACCATGGAACTAACAGACAATGGCGGGCCCAGCGAAATGGCCGCAGGATTGGAGCCTAGAAGACCAGCGCCCCGGCAACCTTGTTTTACCTTCCTCGAGAGCCACTGACACAAGGTCTCAATAATGCCGTCCGTACTGGTGGACTCGTGGCCCTTCGAATTTTGAACTCATCCTCGGCCACTCGTCATCCCGAGTCATACCGTACCAGCCATCTCAAGGCGTCAGATGACCGAGCGGTTTCCTGGCTGACTTCGTATTCCGTTCCAAGTTGGAGAAGCGATATTTGTCAACACCTACTCGGATCAGACGGTACCATGTTTCGCTTCCACTGATCCTCTTTCAACATTCCATTTTAGGACCCAATATCAAGGATTACAATTACCCTCACGGCTATTCCTTCCAGAGCGTCGTCGAGTCTTGTTCAAGGACCCAAGGTACTGCTGTCGACCTGAAATCAAAGGCTGCCAAGGCATTGCACCCTGTCGGGGATTTTTCAGTTGCTACCAACAAGCAGCAACTGGCTGACGTCCAATCTCATCCAATCTCACGGAACCGAGAGCGCGGGTCATACTCTCAACACAGGTTACCCTAATCATTGGGTAGCACCGTGCTGAGGAGTTTTATGAGCAGCGATACCCAGTCATAGTAACTCAATTTATGGTTCTTCCGTGGAGTGACAGTGACAGTGTGGCGCATTGATTCCGAGAGTCAATCAAGGAAGCCCCTACCACATATATGAACTCAGCTCCAGAATACCTTGGGAGCTCATCTAAAGATATATTGACATTCACGGTATGTGGTCCTAGCAAAGCATCTTGGTATCGGAATGCATAGCGGCAGCAAGATCTTCCCGCTGGCATGTTGATGAAAGCCCGGAACCCGTTCCTGCATCTGCCGGCAGTGAGGCGGCATTTCCCTGTCGAAGCGTCTCATTCGTCCGATTCTATATGCAACAGCGGCTGAGTGCATATGCGAGTGTGATGATCGCGCCACCCTTGGTGTTTTGGGAGGCAGCCTCCGCGGCCGAGGCTGGTCATGACCGATGGGTTCATGAGAAGGTTGGGCCCAGGCAGCTTTACGAAAAGCCTCGCTTTCGGCCGTGTCACTTTGCCAGAGCTAAGAAAAGGACATTGCAAACACGCCACGCGAAACAAGGCTGTGGAAATACCGCGTTCAGCGCTTTGTTTTCACAAATTGAACAGGCTGGAGTAGCGATTTCTAGCGACTTAGTAAGTAGCCCTGGCGCTCCATTGCCAATCATCGATAACCACGTCTTCCAACGCGTTATCGCTCTGCAAGCCATTTTGTTCCCGAGACCTGCGTAACAAAGGTGGCCTTCCTTGCAGCAGTGTTTGCTAGTGTCGAGCCTTCCATTGGCCAGTGGTACTTGGCCATTGGCCGGTGATACCCAGGCGTGTGGATGGCCTTGCCGTGCTCACTTGGGCGTGTGGGGTCGAGACGCCTCTTCCCAAAGCCGGACGAGCGAGTATCACCAGCGTTACCTTTCAATTTTCTAGCGTCTCATCGACTCGAATTTCTTGGTCGAGGTTGGGCCATCTCGGGAGATTTTGGCTTCAATCTCCAATCTCATCGTCAACCATCTGTTGTAGCCGACTTTGTCAACTTTGTCAAGCATCTGTTCTAGCCGACTTCGTCAAGCATCTGTTCTAGCCGACTTCGTCAAGCATTTGTTCTAGCCGACTTCGTCAACCATTTGTTCTAGCCGACTTCGTCAACCATTTGTTCTAGCCGACTTGCCCCGTGATGTGATTCCCGACTGGCATTGGCATCATCTACCCGTCTCTTCAAAATGTCGGATGCCTCAGGTATCCTTGTCAGCCAAACCCTAATTGAATTGAGCAAACCTTCACCGCCATTCCCCACCACCACACCACAACCACCGCCCATCTCCGAATCACGTCGTTTCGTTGAAGGACATGGCTCTTTGTTGACGAGGGCGGCGGCCGGAGAGGGTTGGATTCTCCGACTTCCGCTTCTGATTCCATGTCCTTGTTCCTTTTGCTTGTGATTGTGAGACTCTCCGTTTGACTTGCCGACATGGTTACTGTGAACGAGTGCGTGTATTTCCATCCAAGGCTTCAAGGCATGTCCTGCTCGAGTCGGTGCCAAACATGTCTCGCATGAGTATGACCTTCTACCATGCCCTCTTCGATGCAGATGTCGTTGGAACTTCCATGGCAACACAGCGGGAGCTACTGGTATTCTATTCATGCTGCTACTACTCCTAGCATCCGCAGTACATGATGTACTCCACTCGGAGTATTTAATACAACCTCGCATATAGCCACATAAGGCTCTCCTGGCCACACAAAGCTCTACTGCTGCCTGCCGAGTTGCATCAAGTAGTCAGACGTTATGAGTGGTACAATGTACGACAACCACCTCAGCTACTCCAAACATGACCTGGTCTTGTCACGGGCGATGCCATCAGCTGGTCGCCTGAGCCGCTGATAGATGGCATTACTACTTATCACTCCTCAGCCTAGGAAAACACAAACGTGAGACATCGACACAAACTCCTTCCTCATCGTCCTCAGCAAACCTATCGAGTGTTCAATCTCATCTGGCCTTGGTAGTCAATGCTCTCCGCTCGACCACGCCAGTCTTACCTTCACCAAGCTATCAACTTGTAAGACAATTGAGTAACATCTCGCTCTTCCCTGGGCGGACGCGAAGCTTCTAGGTTCCGAAGCACGTTGCCCAAGTTTGATACTAATCCACGCACGGAATCCACCCTTACATGGTGTTCGCTTCGTCCCTGAGCTTCCATCGTTTTAATACTCGAGCAAAGTGTTGTTTTGAATTGTGATGTGGTCATGGCAGACTGTCACGTCGAACTGCGCCGCCTTCCTTCTTACTCTACCACACGCCCAGAGAAGTCATAGCTTATCGTTAACTCCATTCCATATTTAGCATTGAATACAACAAACCGCTTTGTTCAACCAGGATGGTGTGCCCTCATCTCCGAACCATCGCGATGGCTCAAGAACGTGTCAAAACATTGCACTTTATTCCATTGTTCGAAAAGAAAGAAAAGATCACAAGGTCCCAGAAAAGGAATTTGGACCCCAACCAGGCTGACTTGGATCTTTTGCTTCTTTGCGCCTTGCGCCTTGCAGCACGAAGCAAGGAAACAGCGGGACGGATATCCCACTTTCTGCACACCATCCGCTCGATCGACGGTTCGCTGTTCTCGGAGCCACCAACTCTGGTTGCTCGCGTAACCGCTTTCTAAAGATAAGATGTCGTATTTGATATCCGGTCTGAGCTGATGTTGATCTTCTTGGCCGTGAACGATGAACGACATGTTGTCGTCTGACTTGGTCGTGACTTGATGTGGGGATGTCGAGATGGGGTCAAGGCATCATCACGTCCTGGGTTTCTCATCATCTTTCATTTTTCACCTTTCTGTCATCATCGAAATCTCAGGTCAGAATCGGTCGAATATGGTGAGAGGTCAGCTTGATACTCCTCCATAAGTGAGCAGTTGATCCGCTAGTGCAGAATTCCGGCCACAAGCAAGCTGCGAAGGACAATTACTCACCTCCGATCTGCCCGTAGAGTTAGACGTCGTTCGGCAGAAGACGGAGTACAGTCTCTCCTGCTCCCTCGCTCGACCCTTATTAACGAGGCAGTGCTCTTGTCGTTGACCACTTGCGGACAGAGGAAAGGTGGAGGTGGGGCGTGGCAAAGACGATTATTCCGGTATTGCACACACGAGGCAAGTATTCTACAGCTTGTCACTTGTGCCCAGTCCGTGGTTTACATGGTACTTAGGGACAAGAGATCTTAAAGTAACCTCCCTGGCAAATTGCGATTCCATGTACATTGATAATAGTACACAAGAAGCCCAAATTCCCCTCCCCCCACCGGCCCCAGACGCACAAGTACCCTTCTCACGCACTCTGCACAGTACATCATGATCGTTCCACTAACCGTCCAAACACATGATAGATTTTTGACCAACCACCACATCCCATTCCCCTTGTCCCAGAACTTGAATGTATATATCCATATTCTCAAACCGGGGGTTGAGGCCCAGGCCCGCCTTCGGTACAGTATTCCCACGTCCCCGGTGTCCCATCGGATTTTTTGTTGCAGCAAATATGATGGGTTCTCGAGGAAGTACGGCCAGAACCACTGGCGCACCCGCCATTCCGACAACTGTTCAGGCCTACTCCTCCACACTATCAACGACACGTGAGTTCAAGCGTTCCAACAACTTTCATCAGAATGGACAGTGGCATGAGCCATCGAACTACTCACATCTATCCAAGTCGCGCCGCGGGCTCCACCCCCTGGCCAGCAAGCCAATGGTGGATCGTTACAAAACTCGGCGCTGCTGAGAGAGGAGAAGTTGGTGACGAGGACTGCGACGGCGAGATGGATGATTTGCATTGTTGCTGGATTTCGAGTGAAAATGGAGGTTTGAGTTTTACGATAAGGACGAAAGGAGATGGATGACCCAATTCTCAGCGGGTGAATGGTCGGCTTTATAGCGAAGAACCTGTGTAAGCCATTCACCTTGGCATGTAATTTCGTGGTCTGAAGGGTATTATTGTCATTCCCCAAAACACGGGGAGATGGGCGGTGGAGGCGGGGCGGAAGAGGACTATTCTGTCGCCTTGGGACGGAGATTGATTTAAAATAGAGGTAATAACATATTCTATCATAGATCTCCCTATAAATAAGTCAACATGAGGTATCTTCGTTGGAAGAGGATATGTCTTGGAGTTTCCGCCCTGGGCCGCCTTTAATTCACGCAATTATACTAGCATCATCTATTCAACTATTGTGTACACAGTAGCTTGAAGGTAGTGTTCACGGTGCGATGACCGAACGGGTCTTATAGAGTACAATACTCGTAGGTGAAGCACTTGGAGGAAGTCAGCGTAGGCATAAAAGCAGCATACTTCAAGATACGAGTATCCATGAACACTAGACTTGAATCCCAAATCGACATTTCCAACGATCCCACCGATCCCAAAACCCCGACGTGTTATCCCAAGTCCTGTCGGAGGAATCTAGTTGCCAGAAGATACCCAAAAGCACTAATGTTTTACAGACACATTCCTCGTAAGAAGCAGGGTGGTGACAAGCGTGAATCTCATACACAGTAGTTGAGTTACTGGGGCGCGGGTATAAATGATACTGTCGTTTTCGAGTCGAGCATTCGCACACAAACTCCAAGCCTTTTGCAGAAATAAACCATTCCACTCCTCATTGCACCTCGAAGGTCCATCCTTGTTTCCTCCCGTCACCACGTCACCCCAAAACAACTACTCATAGCAGCCTCCACCCCATCCCATCTCCACAGTTGCCTGACTCAACCCATACCCATAAGATCCTCACCTATTACAGGAAGCCAGGAACATAAAGTTGACGTTTTACCCGGAGAAGTTGGTTCGACGCTAAATAGATCTGCTGCAGGAACATTCAGTTGCATTGACAGGTTAATATGAACGAGACGACATCCGCGCTCGAAATAGCGTGTACGCTGCGACGTACGTACTAAGTACCTACTTCATGTTCCAGGCAATTTCTGTTTTCTTGGGGGTAATCACCGACAGTGTGATTCTGTGAGCTTTTCGGGCGAAGAGGTGATACGACATGTGTTTTGGGTCGAGTATAATTATCGTTGCAATCTTACTTCTTACTTGCCATCTCAACTCTACCTGCAACTTCATCTTTTCTTCCTTTGTGGCCAACATTGACCATGTACCGACTGAACTCGCAGTTACGAACTTTAATGACACCAGACTTTTCATAAACACGAAACCATGTGCTGCATACACTAGCAGAGTAATGGAGTTATTTTCGAAGGGCACTGGATTGATGAAGCCACTGTGCCATCCTCATCATCAAGGCTACCGCAGTCCTTACGAGTAGATCATATACTGTGGTACCTTTTCCACGATTAGCATGACATCACTCAAAGCTCTTTTGTTCGAAGGTCTTTATCTAAAAAAAGAAAATTACGAGCAAACGACCGATCCAGAAACCCATGCAAGTCAATCGGTTCTCACCTTGCGGATCCCGTTGCAAAAAGTCTTCTCCAATCCTCCTGGATATACTCAATCCGTACATACCCCCCAAACCCCAAGCCTTCAAAATGAAGGGCATCAAAGGAATCTTTTTTCTCCCAAAATGTCAAAGCCTGCTCGGGGCTGCTGCCACTAGGAATCTAAAGATCCAAAGCGGCCAGTCCATCGATCAGACATATGTACACGAACCAATCCTCCGATTTCTGATAGATATCTCCCCTCTAAATTCCTAGAAAATCCAAAAAAATAAACCCCTACAGACTAGAGAAGTTGCTATTTGTACAATAATAATTTCCTCACCATAAGACCCCCCTCCAAACAATCGGCCTTTCCCCTCAATTATTAAAATTATAATACCTCGAACCAACTAAACCCCTACATTTTACTCGTAAACCCCAAGACCCATCTCCTCAGTCGATAGATCTAGATATTAGAAGATATATCCTCTAATATCTTAATAAAAAAGGCTACTATCCAAAAGCCGGAACGCCAGTCTTTTTCGGGTCAATCAACAAGCACAAGAGCTACAACAAAATAACCTCCCCGCACATATCAAGGAATCGTTGACGTTGTCAAAATATCCGTATCCTAGTCTCTCCCCGTCTGCTCCCAGTCCACTCGTATTATAAACCCAGCGTCTCTGCAAATGAGGGTAATCCCATTAGTCCGTTTCGCGTCTAACAGAGATTAAAGAGTTGTCCATACTCATTGGGGCTGGAATTGTTGAGGCTAAAAGGCCCAACAGATGGACAATGCATGTGGTTCAGTACTCTTATGACGTGTTTAAGCATGCGTGTTGGAACTGCCAATAAACTGCCTTCTACATTTCTGCCCTTTTACATATCGTGTTCGTTTGCGCGGTTATGTCGATTGGGACGTCTTATTGTTCGGCCTTAGGAGCTGCTAGAAATGAACTACTGTCGATGTCCCAAAACGAGGTATTGCAGAGTCCTTTGAAGCCGGAAAAGTGTGTATGATTAATCACCCCGCTGTGGCTCTTTCCATTGCATGTCTGCTACCAAGAAACGGACGTACATGCCATCCTGGCCACTAATTTGCTTCCCCTTTCCTATACCGATACTCCATCTCAAATGTCAACGCCAACGCTTGCATCCAATCGCAGGATCTATATTGTCACATATGATACACAAGCAGTGTTGATGTCTGCTCCAAATCCAGGAACATCCAACTCTTCATCTTCTACTCAGGCCGCATCTAAAATGGTGGAAGGGAGAATGGGTAGCTGTCATTTTTGAATCGGAAAATGCTGAGGAGGAAGCTGTACATCAGGAAGGTGATAGCGGACCAGGCCATGACGGCGACTCCTTGTATTTTGGCATCGGCTATACGTGGGACCTTGATGGCAAGGGTGATTGTGGCAAAGGAGAGGACACCATCTGCATCACTGTTAGTGGATCGTATCTCAGTATCCGAACTGAAAAATCTTACAGATTGCAGCAATAATCTGTGTCTCAAGACCAAACTGATTCTGGAAACCGCCAGCAAAGTAGCTAATACCACCCTTTCCATTACCAGACACGTATGGGACCTTTCGGATGTGGTTGAACATGTGTCCACTTGTGAAGAGGAGGACAGCGATCAAGCTGATGGCAGCCCAAAGGTTCCTGTTCTGGATGAGAGGAGCGAGGTATGGTGCGGCAACAGCGAAAAAGGAGACAAAACCGAGCACAGCGGTTGTGATAGCCACAGCCTTGACATAGTTGAATGGTCGCGACACAGGGGGCTTCTTGCCCTCCGGAAGTGTTCGGCTGATCCAAGCGTGGATAGAGTCGGCGGTCTGTTGTCTGTTCTCTGTCAGTATTTCTCATAACTGCACGAGCAACATGTCTCACCCAGCGGAAAAGTCGAAACGTGCAGGGTTAGTATCGACCTTTGCGTTTGGTCCAGAGGTTGGGTGGTAGATCAGTAGTACGGGCGCATGCTGGAGTTGCAGCTATTTGTCTAATTAGCATGATATTCCATCTTTTCAACTCTTGAGTACGACATACAGATTGAAACGTCCCCCTTCCATCAGTAAAATCCAAGGTCGCGAAAACCGTCCTCGTTGATCCTGACCTATCTCCTTTCTGCCAGCTCTGAGATAGCAACTGCCATTCTGGTTGAAAGTCCTGACAAGCTATACATCCATATCGTGGTTCCAGCGCAGTTAATAGTATGACAGAGGCATAGTCTCTTGGTGCCTTTGTGAGCTCGGCGAACTTGTCGTCGTCAAGCTTTATGGGAAACGACTTCGCATTGGCTTTCCCGAAGACATCGGTTGGTTTTTTGGCGGCAAGAGCAGCTAGAGGTAGCAGAAGCGCTGAGAGTAATTGTGAGGCCCTCATTGTGTTGGTGGTAGAAGAATCTTGCTGAACAATTCTTCGTGGTAAGCTCCACGTTGCGGCTTTGGATCGTACGTGCCATTTGCAGGGGCACGTCCATTTAGTGGGTGCCCGCTAATCAATCACGGGGGAGCGCGCAAAGGCTTTGTTTACTGTTCGCCCAAACACCAGACATCTGCTATACGTACATCTATGAGAGAACAGTGATAACATAAACAAATCACTATGGCTGCAAAGGTTGCCATGGCCTTCTCCGGCCCCAGCATTTCAGAAGCTACAGAGGTACTAGATGCGCTTTCTGTCTCTACAACCATCCGTCTAACGACAATGCAGCTCATGCAGACCTTAAAAACCACAGAATTCGAATTAAACTTCGAACGCAGCTCGCGTATCGTAGAAGGTGTCGCCAAGGACGAAGACATCCGGAAGCTGCGATTCAAGATTGCAGTTATGGAAGACGAAATTGAAGAGCTCAACGAACAATTGGCTAAGGAAGAAGAACGCGCCGATCTAGTCGCCCAAGACTTGGAAGACGCTGTTGCTCAGACGGGAGAATTAGATGCTACGGTTCAACAATTGAACCATGAATTACGCATGAAGACTCGAGACTTAGAGGCTGCTGAGGTATGTTTTATTGATGCTCAATCGCATCCCTACTAACAATCTCAAGGCCGAAGTATCAGTCATGAACACATTCTCAAACGATAGTGCCAAAGTCCTACGCGAAAAGCTCGCCCTCGCACGAGAACTGGGTAACCTCAAGCCCGAAGTGGAACACCTACGATCCCAAGTAGCCTCAAACCAAGACCTTCTCGCCGAGAAGTTATCCTTACAACGCCAACTCGGCACAATACAAGTCGAGCTGGAGAACGCGAAGCGGACTGCTGACCGCACTTTCGCAAAGTCCGGCAAATCAGGAGAACAGCGTGCACAATACGAGGCACAAATCGATGTGCTGCAGAAAGAGCTTCGTGAGGCGAAACAGACGGCAAAGGATCACCTGGAAGAGGTGGAAGCACTGAAACAAGAGCTGAAGACGATTAAGAAGGCTGCAAAGAGAGCCGAGGCCAAGGATAACGCGTCAGAGGAAGCGGAAATCAAGTTGACATCGCAGGTGGAAGAGCTACGCAAGGAGCTAGTTGCAGAGAAAAAGGAGCGCCAACAAGCAGACAAGGCTGCGACCAGGCTCGGTTTAACCGCTGAGGCGGGCGATAAGACCAAAGCGCAGCTGGATGAAGTTCGCAAGGAGCTAGCTGCCGAGAAGAAAGAGCGTCAGCGGGCTGAGAAGGCCGCATCCAAGGATGAGTCTGTCAGCGAGGCAAATGAGAAAGCCAAAGCTCAGATCGAGGAACTTCGCGCGGACCTCGCTACAGAGAAGAAGGAACGACAGCGAGCTGAGAAAGCTGCCTCGAAAGACACTTCTGCAGGCGAAGTCAACGAAAAGGTCAAGGCCCAATTAGAGGAACTCCGCAAGGAATTGGCCACCGAGAAGAAGGAACGCCAGCGCGCTGAGAAAGCCATTGAAAAGGAGACAGCGGCTGGAGAGGCCCAGCGAGCAACCTTGGAAGATAAACTCGCCACTTTCCGTACGAAGCTCAAGTCGACGAAAGAAAAGCTGAAGGAAAAAGAGATGGAACTGGAAAAAGCCGAAGAGGCTGCCGCGACCAATTCAGCAGGAACTACAAAGGCGAAGAATCCTCGAAAGCGACCGATAGCGCAAATGGACCCAGATGCAGCCATTGGAACTCCCGGTGATGCTGTCGCGGCTAAGAGAGGCAAACGAAGCTTTTCGGTAGCCCCTGGTGACAAGTCGACGTTCTCAATCACGCCTTTCCTCAATCGGACGATGAGTCTTGCGCCCGAGGAACCAGATAGCGATGAGGAGCAAGCGGAGAAGGAGGTTGCGCCAGCAATTGAGTCCGAAGCCGAGGCAGAAGCATCTCCAATAATTCCAACCAAGAAGGCAAAGAAAGAAAAGGCACCACCAAAGCCCCGTATAAAACCCCTTGCCCCAGCATCCACAGACAAGCAGAACACGAAGCCCAAACCGAAGCGATTTAAAGCCGTTGTCCCGACACTGGAGAAGGTGACAGAGGAAGAAGAGAATGCGAGTCAGAAACAACCTACACCTATCCCTACCGAAGAGGCAGAAATGGAAGATGATGATCACCATCCCTCCAGAACAACACAAGCAGCCAAATACAAGGAAACAACCACGACTACCAAAGTGGCCCTAACGCTCAAACCCAAGACAAACAGCCTCAAAGATAAACCCAGGAAATCTCTCATGTCATTCGCCACGTTTACGGATGAACCGGCTCCCGAAAAGAAGAAGAAACGTAAACTTCTTGGGAACTCGTCCAGTGGAATGGGTAAGACGCTTTTTGATGAAGACGATGATGATAAAGTCCCTGCGAAACCGGTTCCTGGACGTGGGCTTTTCAAGGCTAGGGGTCTTGCGGGCGGGGCGGGCGCTTTTGGACCGAAGAAGGGTCTCGTGCAGAAGGCTGTGCTTCAGGATGAGGGATTTCAGTTTAGTCCGTTGAAGAAGGATAGGAAGGCTATGGCGTTGGCGCAGTCGATGATTGGAGATTGAGTCTAAATCTGGGAAGGTTGGAAAGATGACCTATTGAGATTGTTGAATTAGTAGTTCTGAGCCGTGGCACTGGCAAGGACTTCGGAGTAATCTTGTTCGTTTCTTTGGTCGAGAGAACCTATTGTTGGACAGGCATATACACACTATTATTTGGAGTGAGGTGTCTTGAATTTGAAATTACATTATTCTAATATTTCTTGTCGTGTTGGTGTCTCTTTTCGACGTATGCCTACGAAGTATGCTTCTTTCGATTCCTGTGAGTGATCGTCAGTGGCTCTCCGCAATTGAAGACGAGGTGATGGAGAGGCGGATGCCAATGAGTTCGAAATATGTTGTCCTAGCTTTTTGGATGGTTGGAAAGATCGAGTCTAGGTTTAAAGAATGGACTGATACGGGTCCTATCTTCAAGGGATCTTTCAAACCTCCGTATGTTGCTTAGGCCGTAAGAACTGACTTCCGAGATGTGTTGGAGCTCAAATATAACTACAGAGTGGTATGGCATCGGTTAAGAGGGCTACGTGGGAGAAGGCCCAGGCTTTAAGAGACGGACCACCTCTCAAATTCTTGCTGGTAATCTGCTTCTTGGATTGCAAACGAGAAGATAGCGAGTTCTTGAACCACCCTTGTCAATCATAGACCAAGCACAAGGAGTTTGAGAGATGGTCAAACGCTTCAAACCGAGCCTACTAGGATCTCAAGTGGCGATATTGAGAGCATTAGATGAGTGGAGACTCTATGCGATTGGGTGACATTTGAACGGAGAGGAATTGGGATACGTACATTTCTTGAGGATTCGGGTTTCTCTCTGTGGACCTTCTCGAACAGCTTCTTCAGCCGTAGCTCAAGATCTTTCTCTTCATTTCCTTGGTAGTATTTGCACACAAAGTGTCCGCCGGTTCGTAAGGTATCGAAGCAGAATGTGAGTGCAGCCATGCAGAGATCCTATCCGGGACTTGATCAGTAAACAGCTCTTCCACACCTGGTACAGACAAGTTTTGAGCAAAGGGATTCGACCTACCATACTCCCAGCATGATCCTTAAACGAAATGCCACTCGTATTCATCATCCTATGATATGGGTTACTGACGCTCTTAACCCACAACGCAGTCGTCTGCTCCCAGGGTGCTGACATGTCACTCAACACTACATCCACCACTCTCCCCTTCTCCGCATCCCTCTGCTTGAGCGTCAATTTCTTGACCTCACCTCCCTCTTTCTCTCCAATCGGCGTCCTATCCGCGAAGGTGTCTAGACGTGCATGTCGTTCTGACTCGAGATAGCTCCTCTCTGCCTCTTCCAATTCCTCCACTTCGAGTTCTTCTTCAGCTTCATCGTCTGTTTGAGACACTATGGAGCGCTTCTTTAGACGGCCACGGGTGGGGTCTTGGACATATGCTCTAACTTCTTCTTGAACTGCTGGACTCAGGAAGTTGCCTTGTATTGTGCTTACGCCTTTTGGTGGTTGAACGGGTAGAATGTCTATGCCCAATACACGACCATTGGGAGCTGTTCTGGCGATGGCGACTTGAGACCAAGAACCTGGTGCGTAGCCGAGATCGACAACAGTTTGGGAGGAGGAGAAGATGTGGTATTTGTCGCTGATCTATTAGTACTCATGTTAGCATGGAAGCTCTCTGTACTCGTCTCAGAGGTAATTATACTTCTAGTAGTTTGAAAGCCGCTCTAGACTTCAGACCTTGGACTTTTGCCTCTTTGGAGAACCGATCTTTGGATTGGCGTGATTTCCAGCGGGTTGAGGAAGAGGAGGAAGCATCGCGAGATTGAAGTACTCTACTATCTGATCGCTGTGAGAGGCGCAATTGCGATGGAAGAGCGAAGAGGCATTGTAGTTGATAAGGGCGATTCAGCAGGATACTGTCCGTCAGCTGCTGGAATATGCGGCGGGTGAGCATAAAGAGCTTGGCGAAATTGTTTTCGAATCGCAGAGGATTCGTGATTCCGAGATGGGCATTGGAAGTTATTCCGAATGTGGCATGCCGTTCTCAGATATACGCGATACCCTTGAATATTGACAGGCTGGATTTCAGCCTCCCAAATTACTTGCGAGATCAAACGACTTTGCCCGCAAGATCACTTCGGGTTCCAGAAGGTAACACAGGGGGCCGAATTTTCAGTTGCTTATGTCTGTGAACTGAGCAGCTTGACATTGCAGACTATGGCTTCCGACTCGAATGGCCCAGTTCATGTACTTCATGGGCGTTAAGCTCCGTTGCGGCATATTAGTACTCCTATGTATATCATGCACCTGCTTCAAGCATCTCGTGAGCCCCGGTATACCCCATCTGCCCTGCGCTTGTATAGCCACGTTAGCAGCAACCCTCTTCTTTCTCTCTATCATGAACAAGTTCCCCAATGCTGCAGCTAGAAGTGCCAGTGGTATTCCAACCCCGACACCAACTCCCATAACATTCATGGCCAGCTTGGGTGAATCACTTGCACATGTTGAAGTGCTCGCTGGGCTGCATTGGTCTTTGAGGGTGCTGATGAGGCTGATGAAGAAGTAGTAGTGGAGGTTGATGTGGATTTGCCCGCGATTCCGCCAACGTTTCCGAATGCAACAGTGAATAACTCGCCTTTCGCAGTGTTTTAGACTGCTATCTAAAGACGAGCATGGTAGCGTACCCTCTGTTGCAATCGCGTGATCAGGTCAACAACAAGCATCTGCCGAAAAGACTAATGAGGATATTGAGTGAAAGTTGATGAGCGGACGACCTCTCTATTATCCCGATTCGGTAAGTCTGTGATCAGACCAGCTTCTGATCCCTTGGGTATTCAATGCCATCGCGACATCCAAGGACCCCTTCCTCACTCTCTGCAGTCAACTGTCACCACCCACGGGTCACATCTGGCCTTTTGTACCATGGACCGGGAAACTTGGCCTGCAATGGTTGATTAACGTCATAAACCAATTGCTCTTGCGTTGAGACTCGTGGTTTCTCTTTATTGTTTTCAGATCCAATTGTCATTCAAGCGATGAGTGCGGAACGAGTTCAAAAAGGTCTCGTCGTTGAACCGAAATTCTCAACGCTACGTGGACCAGTCTTTCGGAGCAGGCGTCCAAACTGAGAAGCCCTTTAGAGAGATGAAAGCGGTTCGCTAACAACTTTCTATATGTATCCTTCACACATTTGATACACGGCAGACAAGGAAAGGCGAGAGTCCAAGACTTCTCTTTTTGTGGCCATTTCGCTCTAAGGTCACATTAGTACGGAGTATAGTTTTCTACCTCCAAATCATCAACGTGGTGGTCATGAGCAAGATTTCAACGAAGGATCAAACGTCCATGGCAGAATAGTGGTTGCCCCGCAGCTGCTACCATCAGAAGTATAGACCATGAAGCCAGGTATTCGCTCGGGTGCTCGAGAACGGAACAGCACGTTACTGCACTCTCAGCATCACAGTGACTGGGACATTATCTGCCTAACATGGAGACCATCCGCCTCCAATCGACAAAAGGGTCGATGCTCGACATGAGCCTAATGGGATATTCCAAAGGAGACCCAACGCGAACCCCATCACGAATGACTCTTTCTCGAAAACTCGATACATCGCGCCTACCTGACCCAGGACCACGGTGAGTTGTACGACTGCATGAATTATTGCATTGGTCTCATTTCGATTTTAGGCAACCATGCGAGCCTCTAAGAACCATATACTCATGGATGTACGACAAACCATTGCCAGTACCATCAGTCAAGAGAGCTTCCAACCCCAATAGCTCTCCAGGTCACACGCTGGAGGCGCGTCCCAGCTCTGGACTCGGGCGTGATGCACTGTTGAATAGACAACAACGGTACGAATTCTGGGCGGTCCAGGTCGAACGAGAGGAAGAGAACATCAAGAAGAACAACGAACACCGAGCCCTGGTCGCCCTCGAAGAACCTAAGATGACAAAGGCAGAGAAACGACAATCCGCCAGTATGTTGAAAGAGGCAGAGCGATGCTTGAAGAAAGCCCAGGAGAGGGGTGCGGTACAAGATCTTAAGACGGACGCCATGACAAAGCGTCAGCAACGTTTCATGTATGAAAGCATGGCGAAGCAATTTGCGGAAGTCATTGAGCTGATGGATGCGAATTCTTCCATGCTGAAGGATCCGGTCTTCCGCGACTATGTGTATTTGCTCTGCGACTCGGATGATCTCATTGAACAGGAGAGGAAGATCATGGATAAGATGCAGAAGGAGATTTGGGCGAAGAAGCTTGAATTACATTATATCTTATATGATCTGCACAAGGAAGAGCAGAACGGCGCCAGTGATGAGGAGTCGGATTTCGAGGAGCTAGCTCCTGTACCTAGAAGGAAACCATTGGGTGTGTCTGTCAAAGAGATCTCGGCGAATCTGCAGATTGATTCTGAGTCTGAAGAGGGCGAGGAATAGTGTGGTGGCGCTTAGGATGATGTTGGATGTGGAATTTCTTTTCATCTTGTTGAATTCTGCGGAATGTCAAGTCCTATCTTTTATGCACAGTAGGACTGAACTTGCTTCGTGAAGCAGAGTAAATCATGTCGTTCTAAAATCCTCTGCCCAAATTCTTTCTGTGATTTTTCGACTGGCTCCCAAAATCTTCAGTTGGTTCTTGACAAGACGTACCGAGGTCCGGAAGTGCAAAAACCTAGTTAGTGCATATATAACGCCTAAATAACCTAAATTCAAAAAAGAGGGCTGATTTCCCCACATTATTGCACCAAAAATCGACAGAAAAGATAAAAAAAAACCGTAACTGGACAATCTGGGAATTGAACCCAGGACCTCTCCCAGGGAGGAAATATTCAACGTTGCTAAGGGAGAATCATACCACTAGACCAATTGCCCGGTCGATAAAGTTGAGTTGTTTAACAATATATATTCTGTCAACTGATATCCGCGTTTCGTGGAAACTCCCAACAGGCACAATAATTTGATAGCAAGCCCTCAGCCTTCCACGTGTCATTTCATACTTCATTCTAGAACTATTTCCAGCAAGGATTTACTAGCAATCGATACTAACAGAGCCGTAAGCTTCAATAACTTCAGGTGTAGTGTTGGCCGCGGTATAGATTTTGGAGGGCTGGGTGGTGTTGCAGACCCACTTTTCCCTTTTGAGGCCACCGGATTCACCACCAGCTCCAACCCCTCTAATGAATCCCAAATTATCAAGGACATCATGTCCGCTCTCGCCGCATCTGCAAAAGGCGCTTCATTTCTCATTCTACTCCAAGTGGCATCTCGGGCATTCACATTCATTGTTAATCAAATCCTCCTCCGTTTTCTCTCCCCTGAGCTCCTAGGACTATCTTCACAACTCGAACTCTATTCCATTACAGTCCTTTATTTCGCGCGGGAAAGCATCCGAGTCGCAGTACAACGAAATCCAGATCAAAGTCAGGTCGTTGCCAATCTAGCATACATTTCTATATTCTCAGGCATTCCTCTCGCCTACGTCCTGGCAAAACTCTACTTGCGTACAGAGCTCCCCCCAGTTCCGTACTTCACCGAGTCATTGGGGATATATGGGCTCAGTTGTATGATCGAGCTACTTTCGGAACCTGCCTTCGTTGCTGCACAGCAAAAGCTTCTCTACAAAGTCCGCGCTTCCACCGAAGCATTGGCGACGCTGACACGATGTTTGGCAACATGCGGAGCAGCATTTTGGGCGTCCAGATCAGGGCTTGACATTGGTGTGCTACCGTTCGCTTTGGGCCAGCTAGCTTATTCTTCTATCATTCTGAAAGCCTATATTTTGCAAATGTGGAGTGTTAGCAGCCAGGGAAATTTCTCGTTGCTTCCGAAGCGACTGGTTTCTGAGTATGACTTTGCAGCTTCATTAGCGATCGCACACTGATTTGGGTGACAGTAAAAATGACCAGTACATCCTAGGCTTCTTTTCACAAACGCTTAGTAAGCTCAGCATCAGTCTACTGGTTCAAAACAGCTTCAAGTTCATTCTCACCCAAGGAGATGGGATCCTGATCGCTGCACTCACGTCACTGCGAGATCAAGGGGCCTATGCTCTGGCCTCCAATTATGGAGGGCTCGTAGCTCGAATGTTGTTTCAGCCCATCGAAGAAAGCAGTCGAAATATGTTTGCCAAAACGTGTGCCGCTGATTCTTCCACTGGAAAAGTGTCAAAAACAGGGCTTCGCGAATCGAAGAGCCTGCTTCAGAATATACTCAAGCTTTACAATATCATATCACTTCTTGCGCTATGTATTGGCCCAACAGTTGCGCCACTTTTGTTAAGAATCGTGGCTGGATCCAAGTGGGCTAATACTGGAGCCGGAGAAGTGCTATCGACATATTGCTTCTACATTCCTTTTCTGGCAATCAATGGGTTGACAGAGGCCTTTGTTGCTGCAGTGGCTACCAACGGTGAATTACACACTCAGTCAGTCTTGATGGGCGTGTTCTTTGCCGGATTTGCTGGCGGTTCATATCTCTTCCTGCATGTATGGCAGATGGGAGCCCACGGACTTGTATATGCAAACTGTGTCAACATGCTTCTTCGAATCATCTTCAACCTCAACTTCATCAAGTCTTTTTTCAGGCGTAATGAAGATGTAAGCATTTCCGTCTTGAACGAAGATGGCACGCTAACGTTTCGATAGTCATTTCAATTCAGCTCGACGCTGCCCAGCGCCCCCAGTTTTGCAACTGGCGTCGCTGTAGCATCTATCTTCCGGTCTCCAATGCAGTTGTGGGACACGGACGATTTTCTCTTCAATCTCGTGTGCACTGGCGCTATCTCTGGTATCCTTGGAGTTTCACTGTAAGTAAAAGCAGCTGATTAAAGCCATTTGCTAATACACACCGCAGGCTTTACTTTGAGCGCGATTATATCATCTACTGCTATCGAACACTGCGCCCTCAACGTGTCCAGGACACAAGTCCTTTGGAGATGAAGAAATAGAAAACACAAAGACTTTGCAGCATACGAACTCAGTACAACACAGCGACTTCCATTGTCGATTTACCAATTTTTTCGATCCATTCTTGAAAGCATTGTTCTAGGAAAATGTAGCCATTCAACTCAAAAATCACATTCATCTAAGCCCTCGTCCAATATCAAATTCGACCCGAGTCACGTCTTCGGACCTTCAAATCTCACCACCTAATTGACCCCAAGTTCAAGCCACCAAGCAATCGCAGGCCACGAACACAAGTAAGTGCTCTTTTTGACTTCATGGAAGCGTAGTAGTAGCTGATCCAGGGCAGTGACAATCACGAAATATACTCCGACCAAGAATAACACTCAAGTCCGCAGGATCGTTTCCAAACGAAACCGCACTCAACGCGTTCAATTCCGATGGACCAGACCCCTTGCTCGTCGGAGACTGAGATGCTCACGTACTCAGCAGGGCAATCGTGACAAAAAGCTTCAATCTCGAGTCGGCAGAACACATGAAAAGACAAAGGTCATGCTTCGAAAATTCAAAGAAATGAGAATTGGGAGTAGAGGAGGAATTTGAGCAAATTTGGGTTGAGTTCTGGCCACTAAACATCCACCGGGGACCATGATTGGTACAAAAAAGAAAGAAATTCGACGAGGGAGAAGTCGAATTAGCACCCACGAATTGGGAGGCAATTCCTCGCCTCTTGGACCTTGTTTTAAGAGCACTTGGGTGGTAGCCCAGGTGGGCATCAATGAGATGGATCATGTTATGAGACCAGTATGGCCTCTCCGTATATAGTTGACAACCATTCATTACCCCAGACTCCATATCAACAGAGCCGATTGTGTGGTGAGTTTCAAGGTTTACATTTTCAAAAGTTCATCAATAACAATTGGAAATTGATAGCCTAAACTCGAGGTCATTCCCCCTGGCCGTCCAAAGGCAGGACGCAGGACGCGGATGTGCGTTTGACATACGGAAGTGTGCACAAATATGGAAAAGCAAGCGATGACATCAGCAATATGCTGTGAGAATCTCTAAATGGTTTTGTTACACATGCCTACAGCTCTTCAATGCCGTCCATCGTATTCGTACATGTCCTACTACCCTCCCATTTTTACATGTCCTACTACCCTCCCAATTTTACTTGATATCCACCTTCCCACTCTGCACCGTAGCATACTTCAACGTCGTCGGATTCTTCGTCGGCGTGGGTACTGTCAACGTCGAGCTCTTCGCACTCTCATCAATCTTCTTCGCACCAGGGGAAACGGCATCTTGTGCCACGCCCGCGGGCGAATCAGCCATCTCATTGATGTCTCGTGTTGTGAGGGAGTCGCTTAGGGGAGCAGCACGGGATTGGAGGAGGAGGGTGGTTGGACCTTTGAATTGGAGGAATAGCTTGAGGTACTGTTAGTTGAAATCTTGAGAATACCCAGTTGGAGGAGAGATTTACCCTATCGCCCCAGACAGATCTCCTTGCCCACGTTCTCATTGAAAATGCCGTGTTTGCGAGGAATTGCCAGACCGCTGATTTCCTCATTTCACGGAAAAACCTCGTGTCCGGGAAGAGGCTTGTGATAGAAGGGACCTGGAACCTCAGTGCCGAAGCCTTGAAGCGATATGGCGTAGGGAGATGCTGGGTCATCGTGTACGCAACAACATTGCTAGGATGAACCACATATTCCTCTCCTGCTTTTAGACTGATTTGGTAGATTTGTCCTTTCCCAACGACTGCCATTAAACCTCGTCCAGTGGCGTGTGTAGTTCCCCAATGAGCTACGCTCTGTGCCCATTAGCATCGTATCTCTATAACTCGTGCCAAAGGGAAATTACCATTCTAGAGTTCACTCGAGGAGTAATATGTAATCCATGTCCACTCCACGCCAGTAACGCAGAGCGTTGAGCTATTATCCAGTCTAACCTCCCATCCAAATGCACTGTTGCGAAACTCGTGAGAGGGCTCTTCGTGGAAATTAAAGCTGTGACTGGGGATGTACTCGATATCTATACCCGATATTAGCCATGCTTTTTCCACTGTCAAGTCCGATCAAACCAACCTTCTGATACAAGAACGGAATCCCCAGCACCGCCCTCGTCAACGGCGCCAGAACCGAAAGCGTAGAAATCGCCTATCCCAAATCAGCACTTCTATCTTCCAATCTCTTTCCAAGGAATTGGTAAGAACTACATTCTCCGCCTTTCCACTCAGCGCAACCAACGTCCCTCTCCTCGTATACAAATTCTGACTCGGCGAAAGCTGAACACTCAGTAACGAGAACGGGGCACCGAGGACTTCAAATCGTGCATCTGAATTCCAATTAGCCAGATCACTTTCACAGCTCCCAAATCTTCAAACCCCCAATTCTCTCTCAACCTCCTTTCCAATTCCCTACTCCTCCTCATCCTCACTTTTCCCTCTCCTTTCCTCACTCACCAGGCTTAACACTCTCCACTCCGACCTCCAAATCCACCTCTTCATTCGCCGCATCCGTCGAGCTCGGCGTGGCGTATATTTTCACATATCTCCGTCCAATGACTTCCGAAATACAATTCCGAGGTCGTAAAGAGGGTTTGAAACGGGCGCCGCAGCTCCATAACGAGGTAGCTTGCCGGCGCATTTTGTGGGTGACGCGCTGAAGCTTTCGGGTACGAATCCTGGAAGTTCGGATTCGGTGGCTTGGCGGCTTTGGGGCCTGAGGTTTTGACGAGGCTCGACTCCTATTTTATTACCTATTTTGGGGAGGGGAATGAAGATTTTATGTGGGGAAAATGGGAGGGGAGGTTGGAAAAAGATGGTTTTTGATCTTGGATTATATAAATACTACGATGGTGTTGTCTTGATTGGGGGGAAAGTTTGAAAGGAAGACTGATTCTATTTGGTTTCAGCCTTCTCCATGTTTTGGTGATGAAGATCACAAATCATTGTCATTGGCACGGACAAATGTCACCATCGATCTTGTTGATGTCCAAAGGGCTCCTCTGTCAACTCTATCCGCCACTTCTATCTCTGCTCACTCGCCTTTCAATATTTATACATCTGAGAACGCTACCAAGTCGCCACACAAGGCCATATATACAGAGCCCACCATCCAAAGGCCAATGAACAGAGCCAAGCCATAAAACGCCACGGTAGCCTTATTTACTTTACTGCCAAAAACACAATTTTCCACTCGCACTCCCAGCAGCAACCCAGTCATTCGTAGGATGAAACTGCGCAACAGCTGGAACAGCCGTAATTCCTTCACCACCAAGCTGTGCCAACTGTTCACCCTTCGAGGTATAGATATCCACAAAACGATTCATGTTTCCTATACAGAATTTCTGTATTCCATCCGAGGGCCGTTCGTGCCATTGCGGTCGGAGACTATTCATGTTAGCTAGATACAGAAAAAGAGAGGAAAAGGTAGGAGAATAGGAGACATACATCGTAACCCATCTACCAGTCTGGTTGTTATGTTTGATTATAGTTTCTGGTTCCATCTCTTCCTCTTTCACTTGATGTCCAGCAGCCCAACCTTTACAATCGCTGAAATCATAAACTTTGATAGTATCATCATACGAACTTGTAGCAACTTGTCCAGCTCCATTGAAGGCAGCATGGCTGACACTCAATCTACTCAGATGTTCTCCGACAAGCGCCGGCATCTTTTCTCCCGCTTTTCCAGAGATCTTGCGTAAATCCCAGAGCCGCATATACCGATCCAGAGACGCCGTGACAATAAAATGTGGGTAGGCGGGATGCAAGGTGAATCCGCCAATCTTCTTATCAGACAGTTCGAAAGTCTGGGTTTGTGGTTTTGTTGATTCTCGCATGTCGTGAATGCCGAATGTGCCATATAGACTCGTGAAATAGAGAATGCTCGGATCTTGAGGATTTATTTGGAGCCCGGTCAGTCCTTCATTCGATTTTGAATCTGCGGGGGCGTAGACTTCGACCGCAACGCCCTTCGCCAGATCCAACCGACGAACCGAGGAATCGTGAGAGGCCATATAAACAGCATTGGAATCTGTATGAGAGAATTGGAAAGCCGCTATAGCACCACTATGCGGTTTGAGAGTCGTAATCGCCGCCTCAAAAGTGTCGTCGTCCTCATCGTCCTCAGCCTTGACAGTCGTAGACTGACTACTATCAAAAATTCCCAAGTTGCCCTTCTTGTCACCGGCGAAAACGAGTGCCTTCTCAGCCGTAGGATGAAAAGCCATAGAATATATCCTCTCAGGCGTCATCTTAATTCTATTTGGTTCCACATCCTCCCACAGTTGAAGCCCACTCATCCGTTCCCTCAACGCCCTGAACTCTTTATCCGTAGTTTCTTTAACATCCTGCGCCGTAAATGTCCGCTCATAAGGTACCGCAGATCCAACGCCACTAATTGCATTCCATGTCTTGCCAGAAACCAAGATGTCGCTAACATTCAAATCCCCACTGACCCTCTGCCTCTTCGCGCTCTCAGCCTGTTGTAGGGCAACACTCTCATCCTCGGCTTTCCTCTTGTGCACCTCACTATCCGCAACGATACCCTTCAATCTCGATGAAGTCCTCAGAGGTACAATCTCTTCTTTTACTTTGGGGACGGCCTTCTTCTTGGGTTTCGTGGTTGTAATGGCCTTTTTACGCGTCGAAGGGGCGAGGCCGGTTTGCGCTGCGTCGAGGGCGAGGTTTCGAAGGAGGGCTTGGTTTTTGGCAATTGTTTCCTGTCTTTTACGCTCATAGTCGCTGAGTTCTACCTTAGGAGGCATTGCGAATGGTTTTGTGGTTGGCAGTTGTGACGAGGAATTGGCAAGGAAAATGATGATGGAATAATTTGGACGCGTTGGCCAGTTTCGACATCGCGTCGCGTGCATTATTTAGCGGGCTAATTCGTGATTATATTCTTACATTTTTGCTTCATCTTTCTTCTATAAGTTCTATAGCAATGGATCTCTCGGTAAGCATGATCATGGTAAAGTTACTAGCATACAACTCCGGTGACATCTTTGTCCCGTCTATACAACGATTAAGCATTTATGTGCAGGTTGGATGTAGAATTCATCTGGGCTGACGTGCAGGAATCCAGCATTGTTCGGTTGTAGAGGAACCATGACGGAGTGGAGTGAAGCCATGCTATGGAGGTGCTCGAAACACATGTACACTGATTCTCATGGGAGAGGCAGCGGTTGACTTGGTTGATGCTTGTCTACACGCGTACCATCGAAACTTGTGAAAGTGAGAGTTGGGGTGGTGAAAATGGTAGGATATCAATCATTCAATATAGACAAGCTGTATACACTTGTGCGATCAACAGTCCATAAATCCAACGCCATGCTATTCAAATCAGTAGGAACCTATAACAAGGATCCAGGGGTATCAAATGACAGGGACCCTCATCGCCATATTCCCAAAAATTGCAAAAGCTAAAACCATGAACGAACCGGAGCGTTCACCCTTCTCGGTCCTGCTGTCCCTCTATCTTCGGACTCTTCGTCCTCAATCTCTCACCGGATGAACCCTCCTCCCTCGCCCTCTTCAAACTAGGAACTTTCTTCCCAGCGTGATACAACTGTGGAGAATTAAATCCACTTCCGCCACCAGCAGTGGCTGCGGAGCTACCAGCAGGAATCTCCTCGGCAAGTCTGTCAGCAACACCCCCATCGTATTCTCTTTCCTTGGCTCGGATGAGATTGGGATCGATTTCTCGGGCGATAGCAAGCATATCGATGCTACCATCGTCATCTCCATCTTCGCCGTCCATGCTTTGATCATCAGCACCATCTTCTGAATCGTCACTAGGGCCACAGTCGACATCAGAAGGAGTTGCAGCTGTCCAATTCGTGAGTTGAGGTGCCGATGTCGGAACAACGCGATGTGCTAGATCTGGGGCGGTGGTGGAGGCCGTCGAACCACTCGATTCTGAATCAGAGTCATAAGCAGAATCTTCAGAATCTTCTCCATCTCCGTCGAAATGGAAAAATGATGGGTCAGGTAATCGCGAAGCTGGTAGATCCCTTCGTTCGGATTTGATAATCTCATCAACGATGGCATGCCGTTGGCCTTGTTTCGATTGTGACGGGTCTAGGTGAGTGTCGGCGAGAATGGTTTGGATGCGTGATGTATAGTGCTTGATCTTTGCCTCAGGTATAGTGGGAAGAGAGGCTTCAGCTGCTAGACGCTGGCGACTTCGAACATTGATGGAGAAGTTGTCGGAGGGATGCACACCACCGATCCCCGACACTTCGAAATTGATGGGACTTTTCGATATGTCCTCGGTTGACGAGGTCCGGCTCGAGGCTGGTCTTGAAAGACCAGTGACTACGTCGCTAGTACTCGACTGGTCGGTATCAACAACATCGGTCATGACAACACCCTCTTTTGAAAGAGGCCCTCTTTTATCGCGGGAGTCGTCCCCATCCAATGAGGCATCTCGAGAGAGTCCGACCGGTCGCAGGCTGTTCGTGGAATAATGTCTAACATTTCCCATATCAAACTTCGATCCATGATTATCGCCGCTGAGATCGGTGAAAAATTTGGCCTTGTTGTAGAAAATAATTGGTCCATCGTCACCGCGACGCCGCCTTGGTGAAATCTGAGGCTGTCCCTCACTGTCCATACCACCTGATCCTCCATTGATCCTCTGTGGTGAAGTCCATGCTGCAGATTCTTCTTCTTCCGAGTCGCTGGGTTCTTCCTGCCGGTAGAAGAGCGGCTTGTACGCGAGTTTGTTGACCGTTTGTTTCATGGCGGACTGGGAAATCATACCAGGAAATGTGTCAGGAGCGTCCATAGATTTACCGGTGATCGCCATCGATCCACGAGCCGCATCGTCTGGAGACCCGTCGGAGCTAGTCCTGGTGAGTGATGCACCTCCTTTCCACCTGACCTTGCGACCATCTGGAGAGAGCTCGAGCTTGTCGCTATATTCAGATATGGACCTCTTAACAAAGTCCACGGTCACGTTGATGGTGTGAAGCTGAGCCATATTTGTGAGTACGTTCAAGTACACCCAGCCATGATCGTCTGCTAAGTTGGCGTTCGCGCCTACCTCAGGTGGAGAGAACCCAAGGTGCCGCATATATCTAATATTGTCTGAGGGCACTTGTGCTCGGTGAGGGTCCAAATCAAGAGGTCGAGTGGGTCGTTGATCTGGAGAATCATCGGAACCGTCGCCTCCGCGGGGTCGTTGCCGATCAACGTCCATTGATTCACCATACTGATCAATCCGAGTTACGTTGGACTTACTCTCTCCATGGTGCTTTGAGATGGGCACAATCCTGGCCTCACGTGAACCTTCCAGGTCGTGCTCCCTTCCTTCTCTTCCTTGATCCACACGATCGGCGTGGGCTGCCGAGTCAGAGACTTCTTGCTGTTGCATCGGCTGCTGATGTCCAGAACTCGCGGCGCCCTTGCCAGCGAAAATTTGTTCCATTCTTCGAACCACCAACTTCCTTCTCGCCTTCTCGGTCATCGCTGTCCTGTGCTGCGGAAACAACCCCACCGGTATTTCGTGGAGATAACTCTGGATGTTCTGTTGCTGTTCCTGAGACATCCCAGGTTGTGGCATTGCTCGAACATTGTTTCCGTGCCCTGACTGAAAAGACTGGTTCTGTCCTGACTGCAAAGACTGGTTCTGTCCTGACATAGAAGCATATCCAGAGTCTGTGTTGGCCAGAGATGATGCTGTCTGCAGTTTAGCGGCGAAACGCTCAGTAGTCTTGCCTGATTGATTCGAGCCTTGTGGTGTGTCAAGATCGGCCGCAAACTTCTGAAGTGTCTCCTCCAATTCTCGTCGTTTGTCGGCGGGCAATCTGTGTATTCGGATTTCAAACAATTTATCGGCCTGCAGATGAGTATCGTGTAATTTCTCATACCTACGAAGCTTCTTCCGTAGCTTCTTATTCTCAATGGTGAGATCGTCGATTACGCTTCGAAACTCATCAGAAGTGTCATCTTGACTGTGCGGTGGGAGACACGGAGCGCGGAATGGCAGACTCAGCGAAGCGTTGTGTGGTTGGGATCGTGCATCATTGACCATGTTGGGAGACGCTTCGGAGGATGAGGAATTGCGAAAGAAAAATGGAGGGTCATCTAAGGTTTGTTAGACGAGTGAAGGTGATTAAGATCAGAAGAGCTGGCTCACTATCGTCTAGTTCGGCCGCTCTCGGTTTCACATTGTTGTTCGATTTCTCAAACCACTTCTCGGCATTGCTGCTCTCGCCAGAACTGTTCTTTTCGGGGCATGTCGGCTGCGATAATCTAGCAGAGATGTCCGCAGCGAAGCCCACGGTGGGTTTCTGGCGGTTGCGCCTGTGATGCGAGGACGGCCGTGGTGAATGCAACAAGGAGACGGATTGGTGAGCTGGTGGCCTGCGGTGGCTCAGGGCCGAAGCTTGAGAATCGGACGATGTGTTTTGATCTTCCACATCCAACATTGTAAGAGCTCTTGGAGGATTAGATTTTACACGGTCAAATCCATGCAGTCCAGTGGGAACAGTGTCCTATTGAACTTTGATGCAGGTGTCGATTCGGAGAATAGGTCGAAGGCACCGAGGACCGAATGGTCAATATGGAACGTTACACTCAGAGGTGAATCGTGAGAAGCTGCTCCAAGTGTAGCTATACTGTCATGGAGGAAGGAAGTGAGAAAGTGTGGGATTGGTGTACTGGAGAGAATTTGCGATGTAATGGATTGTGTGTATGGTTGGTAAAGACTCGCCCTCGCCCTTTGGCATTGAACACTTGGTCGGAGTAGTGGCCATGGCTTTTCGATGAAGAAGATGTTGTTCGATCTGGAGGGAAAGACAAGGGTACTGAGCATCGCGGCTGTATTAGGGTGGAAATGGAAGCGCTATCCTTCGGAAAGTTTCGCTGTGGACATCGCTAATATCAGCTGAGTATTTCCATAGTTACCAGGGTTAGGGCTTGTAACCTACCCTAGTCGCTGGCAGGCAGGGTTAGACGCCGCTGTATCAAATGCTATGATTTGTGTGCCTGGGATCGCCGCTACTTAGTCAGCTTGTTATCCTCTTTTGAAACCGTGTTTTGTGTAGTACGATTGCGCCACCCTAGTGGCAGCCGGGGATCGGATCGAATCGTTCAGGTTCTGGAATCTGGAAACGAATCGAGACCCTGAACGTCATTTAGCCGTCAATACCTACCGCTCCCCCTCGCAAAGTCTCGACACTGCGTAGAGGTCTAGCCCCTCAGCGGACGAACGCTTCATCTGATATGATCTCAACCACTCATTCACGTCTACTGCGATCGGGGCAAGTTTTTCACCATCGTCGATCTTGCGGTTCGAATGAGGCTTCACGAACTCCCCCGTTTGGAATCCCACCTTCTCACCTTCTCAGCCTTGCCGCCACATCGTCGATTGTCCATGCCACTCGATGGTCTTAAAAGGGCAGATCTGAGCAAGCATTTGAACGCCCCACCAAGGGACAAGTTTCAAACCACTACCCCTTACAGAGAGGTGTCGAACAACCTGTGCTGCCCCGATCGCGACTCGCGAGGTGACTTTCTTGTTCAGGAGCCTGCTCCCTCGTTGATCACCGTGTGTATACATTCACAGTAGGAGTATCCGGGTATGCATCTGTATGGCACAGGACCTCGGGCCGATGATCGTGTGGCACGCGCGTATGCGACGAGCGTTGCACAGAGGGACCCCTCCGCGGAGCGCCTTCAGGAATCAGGATCGAAAAAAGTGTCACTCCGAATTTTCGAAATTCTGTTAATGTGTTGCAAGACTGTCTCAGTCATCCTCTTCGACTTCGAGATCACCAGACGGATTATAGGTGGACATAAAACTCCATCTGGCCAAATCGGCGATTTAAGAGCCAGAGCTGGTGCAAACGACCACTCAGTATCGTGAAGGAGAGAGTTCCGGTTTGCTCTACCAAATGACTCGCTTTGTGGAGATTGCCGATGGCTGCAGGAGGCGCATGAGCATTGTGAAGGGGAGAACTCCTTGTAGCTTTATTTGGATCCCTAGGGTGCCATTGAATGGATTCCTAGGGTGCCATTGATGAATGGATTCCTATGGTGCCATTGAATGGATCCCTATGGTGCCATTGAAAGGATCCGCGCTGTATTTGAGACGTCGGATTTCGCGATTGCGCGATGGTCGTGGCAACTTGTGCGAATCGATCGAAGGTTGTCTTACATCAGGGTCCACGTTTTACATCAAAGGTTGACCACTACCTCGCAATACTGTGCACATTCGTCTGACTTCCACGAAAAGAGCCAGCATGCAAATTGATTGTGAGTCCCCCGATCCTGGAACCTGGAGGGTCCATTGGATCATTACTACAACCAGCTATCCGGACCTTATTATTTGCTGTGGTAAAAGTAGGTACTTGATGAAAAAGGCGATCTGTCTCACATCCTGGTTGAGTTGGTGGAGGAAGGCTGGGGTGGAGGAAGGCTACGGAGGCAGGGGGCTGGAAAAGCCACTCTGCATCAGCCGCGTACCAACGAAACCAGTCATGGATTGGCGGCAAATACGAAGGGAACGAGCCAACAACTCGCGAAGCGAAGGATGCCGACTGCAGTGGTTTGGTTGGCTATAATTGGCTTCCAAGGTCGAGTGTTTGCATCTGCAGGAGAAAGCAATCGTCGATGCGTTTCAGGAGCGATCTCCGAGCCCTATGGGAGACGTTCAAAAATTGAGTTTCTCGCATTGCCTACTGTGGTAGAAATTGTGGCTGCGCATCCATGCCATACATAGTAATTATCCCGTTTACACTGGACTGGACCCTCCTATTAAACCTCGACGGGGGAAGGATTGGGCTATTATGGTATTTCTTGGCCGTCATCGATCGACCAGACTACTTTGAGGGTCGAGTCAAGGTCGTCCAGTCGAGGGTGAAACACACTCGAGATCAACATGGAATTGACGAGACAGATTCACCACAACATCTCAAGAACACGAGAGCGCTTTATCTCGAATCAAGTCTCACCCTTTGCGAGAAGCAGCGTCGATTCGAACTCAACCGGACAACGTTGCAGGTCTTGGTGTCCAACAGTACAATGACAGGCAATCGTCGATTGATCGTTCCGTCATATCCGACGAGATTCGCACGACCTGGGCGGCAGGAATGCAGCAATCAAGCCTGCGTGCACGCTCAGTTATGGTAATGTTCCCTTTCCATGTACGAAGTATGCACGGAAGTATCTCTGGTCCTGTTAGTCGTGTTGTCAGAGGCGGCACTGGTCTTGTTGGTGGAGGTGTTTTTGTTCGTATCGCCGGCGCTGCTTTCCACGCTTTCCATGCTTTCCATCTGTGAACTTCCAAGCTTGTTTGATATGCTTGGTCATTTTTGGACGCCGTTTAGCTGTCGTGATCTTCGTTGAGGAAGACACGCGCCGGAAAGTTAGAACATTGCGCGTCCTCGCTATGGTCAATAGCATCTTCATCTGACAATACGCGGCAGTAACTGGTGAGTGTGTGATAGATGTGAAGATAGTTGGTTCCATACCTGACCATCGAGATTGAGTGCGATATGGATATGGATATACTTACCTAATCAGATGGTGCCACACGCCAGTCAAGCACCACTATCGCACCATTATCCATCGGCCTGTTGTCAACCTACAAGCGCCTCTTACCTTACAATCACCCCAGATCTTCACATTCAATCCCTTCATCGAGCCCTTCCTCCTGTCACTCTCACCACTAAAGTACGCGACAATGCCGGTCAAGTACCAGGTACAGAACAATGCCGGTCAAGTACCAGGCACAGAACAATGCCGGTCAAGTACCAGGCACAGAACAATCCCATTCATTGTCGTGAGTGGAATACGTACTCAGAACAGAGTCGTTCAAGTCATGTTCGACTGGCAATGGAACCATTGAACGTTGCCAGGGTCCTTGAGACTTGATCTCGGAGTGAGCATGCTAGAGTTCTATCCGTCATTCGTCGAAGAACTGAATTGTCATGCACATCATGATATCGTCCCCGACGTAAGACACATTGCTCAGGATTCTCCGATTGGAACTTGAAGCCGACGAGATGGGGATGGAATTAGCCGGGCGAAAGGCATACATCCCTCCTCAGTCGCGAAGTAAAGTTGATGTTGTGTTTCTTCTGTCATCGCGCCCTACGGAGGGTGTTGCCTGGGGCATGATGGAGACGCGCGTGAAGATCTTTTACGACGTGATGTCGACGGTCAAAACGAGGTTGGAACCGGGTTGAGCCCGACCCTTAGTAATCGGCAAGATTTGCGCGGCGAGATGAGTTGAGACAACCCCAACTCTGGCCTGTCCTCTCCATACCCCGACTTTTTTCTTCACATAGAGTCTCGGGTAGAGGGGAAGCTCAAGGCCGCCCGAGTGTTTCCCACCCATCTCCGACGAAATGGAGGGAACCGACAATGGCCCGGCATATCCGCCAACCAACAGGAAAGCCGATGCCACCATTTTCGTCGAGGCCCCACAAGACTTTACCCCCTTCAACTCCCCTCCCCATCCGCATAACCCTCAGGCTGCTGTTAAGAAGAGAAAGAAGACGATTGATCATGAGCAGTCCACCTCTGCCGACGCGGCGTCTCAAGGGGGGTTCACCGTTCTTGATCTCAACTCCCCTGTCCAATCGAATCCCGATATCGATGCCTTTATTCGCTCGCGGCGAAAGCCTCGCGAGAAGAAGTCGTGCCAAATTTGCAGGTACGCGCTTCGATCTGACCGACCTTTCATGGATGTCTGTTAACCTGTTGGGATCAGGAAGAGGAAAGTGGGTTGTGACCAGCAGCAACCCTGCCAGAATTGTATAGGTAAGTCGTTCATCTTCCGATGTACTCATTGCCTAGCATCAAGGTTCTGCTTCACAGTCGCTCAATGCCTGGTTGACATTCTTCCTTGCATATGTTCCAACGCAGTCAGCGCGGGCAGTACATGGTTGGCCGTGATACTGACGAAACACAGAACGAAGATATCCTGAGCTGTGTGTGTATTCAAATGAAGCAGCTCACTCGAATCGAGGGGAAAATGCAGTTCCGCATGGTCTGGAACAGTCGCGACAACAACCCAATGTCACCAATGTCTACGAAGACAATCGTGGTACATCAGGAGAAACAGTAACCGTCCCGAAAGAATACTTTGACCTGCTGCTGGCAAAGTTGGACCATTTTCAATCTTCTTCGGCCGCGCTCAATACGGAAATCAGGACTTTAATTTCGCAATCTTCAAACTATGCGTCGACCTCGGAAAATGGCTCAGCTCACTCTATGCACACGCTTCAGACAGCTTCGAGACTTCGAATGGAAGAGGAACAAGGACTCGTTCTCAACGAAGGTATACATACTCGCAACGCACTTACGGGACAGACTGTACATGTGGGTGGTAACTCCATGCCAGCTTTTGTGATGACCTATGGCAATCACTTGGAGGATCTGCTAGGAACTAGCATCTTACCTGCCTTTGGACTGGAGAATGAAAGCGCCACATACCCATTCGTTGGGCTGTCGGATCTTAAGCAGGGACGGCTATCACGTCTGGTAGACCTCTGCAAGACACTACCCCCTGAAAGTGAAATCAACAAGTTCTTCACCTGTTTTCGAGACATAGCTGCAGTCGTTTACCCTTCGATGGCAGACATCGACAAGTTCGAGGGTGAATTGCTCCAATTCCACATTGCTAGAGCCGAAGCAAACACAAGGACTGGCGAGACTAATGGAATCGACGAACAAGGCGCCTGGGGTAAAAACATCGCCTGGGTCGGACTGTTATTCGCAGCACTTGCATCCGGCTGTCAAAGTGCAGACTACTCAGCGAAAGAGCTCGATCTGACTTCTCGCGTCTTCGTTTGCTGCAGTTTCGAGTGCTTGCGCTTGACGAATTTTCTGTCCAATCCTTCGCTTGAGAACATCCAAACTTTGCTGATTTTGGGCAATGTTATCAGCAACACAATGAATGCTGGAGTTGCTTGGGCACTTTTGGGCATGACGAATCGTCTTGCTCAGGTTTTGGGACTGCACAAGGCGTGCCGAGAGTCGACGCCATTAACAACGAAAAATGAACGAACAAAGACTGCGTGGACAGTCATGTGGCAGGAAAGTCTTCTGTCCATCACCTTTGACCGCTCGCCATCGTCAACAAGTCTTGATATACCGGATGTGAACGAGATACCTTATGACTCCTTCATGGAGAATAGAACACTGTCATACTCTGGTTGTATGTATCAAGTCTGCCGAGTTGGACTTGAAATGGTGCAAGATCGCAGAAAACCTCGTGATGCCAACGAGACTGTGGCGCGCATGGGGAAGTTCGAACAGGAACTCCGCCAGATTATGGGCAATGCGGCAGCTCACCTAAAGAGCTCAGCGTTGTGCACCTCATTTCGAGAGCAGTTGCAGCATTGGGCACTGTATCTGCACACATCTTACATAGTAAGTGATTCTCATGCTAACGGTATAAGACGAAAAGACTCATTCCGAATAGATGTCGGAGGTCTGTCGAGAAGCACTCAAGCCAAAGATTATACAGACACCACTCGCAAAGGCTATGAAGCAGACTTGCCTAGACAGTCTTACAAACACAGTCCGTGCCTTTCTAGGCTTAAATCGTCTCACGTCTTTCGCTTCGCACTCGTGGGCGGCTCTTTCGCGTGCGCTGAGCTCAGCCTTGGTTCTCGGTGTGCTTGGAGAGGCCGAGGGTAAAGAAGAGGTCCGCGATCTACTCAGTCAGCTTCAGATCTGTCTGCAAGACATTGTGGCGAAGAACTCGGATGGTGCTGAGATCTCTGCACCGATCAAGCGATGGATTTCCAGCTTACACAAGCTCACGGGTGGTGCTGATAGTCGTCGGGGCAGTTCAGCTGGCACGTCGCCTACACTTGTTTTGGATTCAGACGATTCTCCATACGCACGAGTTGAGGATATTATTTGGGGGCCATTCTCATAAGCACTCTATGTTCAATTTTCATTTGTAGATGGAAGGGAGCAATTTTTTCGATCCGATACGGATTCTGTTTTCCAGTTCAGCCAATGGGGGTGTGTATTTGAGCAGTCTCGTCTTCTGGCAGGCATGTCCTGTTTTCAGGTTGATTCCGCAGAGCAATGGTGTTTCTTTCGGAGCTATACCATGTATTTTACGCACTCTGTTCTTTAGACGAAAACTTGAAGCTTCACCCTTTGTATTCCCTGTCTCCCGGGGATGATGTTTTATCCGACAGCTTTTCTCCCGGATAAAGGACTCGGAGGGATAGTCATCGCGTTCGATGGGATCCAGTACCGCGTGTAGAGCATGGTCTACTATGGATGAAGTATGTATGGTAAATGGATATTGGAAGAATATGGAAGGATAGATGGATGTCAGGCCTGAGTGTATATCGAGCCCACAGCCGAAAACGCGGTCCAGTTCCGTCATTCAATTCCGAGCTTCGTCCTTGGAGCGGTACTCGTACAGCTGTCTGCCGAATGTTTTCTCCGCGTTCACCAGGGACTCGAGCTTCAGGTCCTGGGGCAGAGAAGGTGCTGAAGTTCCTGCTGGCCCTCAACAAACAAGTTCTGTCTCAGTCTTCCATTGAAGCCGTGATATGTAACCAAGCTCCATTCTACCTTTTCACATCCCCTCAGTTCCTGTTTACACTCTGCATACATACACCATGCCTTCAGCAATAACGCTATGTCTACGGACAGCGGCGCAAATGCCAAAGTCCCCAGCTTCGAAAGTATTAGAACACCTTCTCTAATCCCCAATTGATACACCAAGAAACGCCGATTGACAAAATCCAGTCCCTCCTGTTCGCCCGCCCCTTCTCCTCTACCCTCCACCGCCGCGAAATCAACAAAGTCCTTCCCTCAGCAGCCGAAGCAATCAAGGACATGAAATCAAACTCCACAGTTCTCTGCGGTGGCTTCGGCCTCTGCGGTGTTCCAGATACGCTCATAAACGAAGTAAAAAACACACCCTCAATAACTGGTCTAACAGCCGTATCCAACAATGCCGGAGTCGTAGGCTCAGGTCTCGGTCTCCTCCTCGAAAGCAAACAGATCAAGAAGATGATTGCCAGTTATGTGGGCGAGAACAAGCTGTTTGAGGGGCAGTACTTGAGCGGGCAGATTGAGCTTGAGTTGACGCCGCAAGGCACGCTAGCGGAGAGGTGTAGAGCTGGCGGGGCGGGTATTCCTGCTTTCTTCACGCCTGCTGCGTTTGGGACTGTTGTGCAGACGGGCGAGTTGCCCCTGAAACACAATTCGGATGGAACAGTGGCACAATATGGAGCGCCGAGGGATGTGAAGGTATTTGATGGCAAGAGTTACGTTATGGAGGAGGCCATAAAGGGTGATTACGCTTTAATCAAGGCATGGAAAGCTGACAGGCTGGGTAACGCCGTATTCCGCTATGCTGCCCAAAACTTCAACGGAGCCATGGCTCGAAACGCCAAAATGACAATCGTAGAAGCAGAAGAAATCGTCGAACCTGGTGACATCGACCCAGCCCACGTTCACGTCCCAGGCATCTACGTCAAGCGTGTCATTAAATCCACAACCAAAAAGGGCATTGAAAAAGTCGTCAACGCAAAGACACCAGAGGAGATGAAAGCAGGTGCCCTGGGCTCAGGCGAGGCAGCCAGCAAACGCGAAAGAATCGTCAAGCGGGCAGCAAAGGAATTCAAAAACGGCATGTACGCAAACTTAGGCATCGGAATGCCCATGCTTGCTCCCTCCTTTGTCGGCCCAGAAGTAGAGGTCCAATTGCAATCCGAAAATGGCATCCTAGGACTAGGTCCTTACCCCCAAAAAGGCGAAGAAGACCCTGATCTCATCAACGCCGGTAAAGAAACCGTCACACTTCTCCCCGGCGCCTCATGTTTCGGTTCAGATGAATCCTTCGGTATGATCAGATCTGGTCGTATCGATCTTACCATCTTGGGTGCCATGCAAGTTAGCGCCAAGGGTGATTTGGCCAATTGGATGCTACCCGGTAAGATTAAGGGCTTTGGTGGTGCGATGGATTTGGTTAGTAATCCGCAATATACCAAAGTGGTCGTTACGATGGAGCATACGGATAAGAAGGGGAGACCGAAGATTTTGAAGCAGTGCGAGTTCCCGCTTACTGGGAGGGCTTGTGTTAGTAGGATTATTACTGATTTGGTGAGTTGACCTTTTTTCTCCTTTCCTGGTTTGTGTCTGTCGCTTTTGGGGATGGATGCTGATCATAAATAGTGTGTCTTTGATGTCGATTTCACAAATGGCCTTACCCTCATCGAATTGGCCGAGGGCGTCACAGTTGACGAGGTAAAATCAAAGACAGAAGCACCCTTCTCCGTCGCCGATAACATTGGATCCATGGAATAAACACGCACCGTTGTTGCATCTTGCTTTCTAGCGCCGTTTTGCATTTACATGTCTGGGTATCTTCTGTACAAAAAATGAACCATCCATCCATCATGACTCTCCCTCCCTAAGCCTTCCGCCGAAATCCCATGGCCCATATATGGCTGGTGATAAGACTACTTGATCTTCTTCTTCTTCTTCGCAGCAGTGGCATTCGCCTGTGCCTGTATCTTCGGCCACATACTCCCCATCGCCAACACTGAGGAAATAGACATGAATATCCCCACCGATAACGTTTCAATTGGGATCCAACCCACCGCCGCCCCGGGAACGAACAAATCACAGCCATCGATCAGGATTTGGCGGTAGAGATCCTTATTATTCCTGCTTCTTGCTCCATTCGGGTTTATCTTCTCTTTTGCGGATGTCTTTTCGGTCGTAGATACATCTATCTTCTCTGCCAAGGAGTTCTTCTCCCTAATCGCAGATGCCGTAAATGTTGCCGAGGTGGATGTGAAGAACAATTGATAGAATGTCAATATAAGGGAAGTGGCGATAGCATAGAACCAGAATTTCTGGGATTCAATGAGGAGATGGGGTCCCCATGATGGGGATGTTAAACCCATTACATATGTCTTCAGAGACAATGAGAGTTAGCAACAGACATCACACGAACAAAGAAGATAGGAAGTCGTTGAGATAGCTTACAATCGTTCCCATCTCCATGAAGAAATAAATTCCCAAAAACCCGTTCTTCGTCACGTCCAATAATTTCACCAGTGCGTTTTGCTCTTCGGTGTTATTGAATTTTTGCGAGGCGAGGGAGAAATGATCGATCCATTTGTGGAGGCGGAAGAAGCGACGTGCTGGTTGTTGTTCGTTGTTAGTCGTGAGGAAGAAGTGGCCGAAATTGGCACCATTGGATTTACTGAAAATCTATCTATTTCGACAACACAAATCGGGTATGCGCAGTTTTTTTCTGTTGTAGATAGACAATGGAAAGTATCGGCCCCCTTTCCCTCCTGCAGATATTAGGTCGTGTACATTCGTTGGGCGGAGCGGAACGTGTAGCCGAACAACCATTTCTGATGAGCGATGGAAAAGGAAAACGATTGAATACCGTAAATAGAAGGAATGTAAGGAACAGCGAATCTCGAATTAGAGCGGAGAAGAAGATAAAAACATACACAAATTGAACTGCCCCCTAGCCAACAACCAAGGACTCTTATCCTCGTTCGTCGTAGCCAGCGAACCACCAACGGTGGAAAGTGCCTGTGCCAGCCTCAGTGCCTTCTCCAAGCCAGCTATTCCTGATCAGTATTACTTGTAGAGTTTCGAGATATCTTTCCCTACCTGCATTATTTCCGAAGTTGGAAATGGAAGCTAGCATGATTCGATTTCACCTAGGCGCAATGTCGGTGTTGTTATTGATGTGCAACAGGCAAAGAGGGAGAGCGAAGGTCCCCGGTGAGAAGTTTCCTTATCGGGTAAGGAGCCGATTGGAGAAGAAGAAACCAATTGTGATTTGTCAGAATGAGAACTCCAGGAAGGACGTCTAGTTCTATTATTAGAAAAGTGGATATCAGCGTAGTTGTCGTGACCCGGTTCTGACTTCCATTTGGAACCTACGAGGCACTAAGAACACTTCAAGCTTCGAAAGGTGAACTCAATACTACGAAAGTACACGGAATAATCATCGATGCCCAAGGTTATTCGAATTAACTCTATTTTCATGTCCAGGTTTTCTCCGAGCTTCATGTCACCAGACGCGCAATCACGACTTTGAACTGGTATCAGAGATAATAGCTGGCTCAGCGCCTCGACCTGATTTGGCTATCCCGAGAGTCTTGACGCCCTCACTAACAAGCCTCTCCACCATGTCTACTGACCTATCATCCTAATCAAATTCAAACCAAACTCAACTCGAAAGTGGGTTCAATTGATTCCCAACAATGCCAGAATGAAAACTTTCCATGAAAATTGTGACGACCGTTCGCAACTGCAAGAGTATGGAACGTTTGCCAGTTATGCTCGCTGTTTTCGGCGCCATCACGCGAGACTCAAAGATATCGTTGTCGTTCTGAGCGCTCTTGGCCTCGATTCCTTGGGCTGCTCGGATCTCAAATTCGCTTCCTCAAAGTCGTAATCAAAGCTGTTCTATTCGAAGTGCTGTTTGTGAGCTACCGATCGTTTTCCAATCAATCGATGGCGATGAAGGGAGGGTTTGGCTGCCGTATCACGATCATCTGGGTTGAGGTATTGCTTCCGCCTAGACCCTTGTTCTTCTTGAGCGAAGGACAAGGGCCTTCTTAAATGAGCGACATGAATGCGATGATAGTGACGAGCCTACTTACTTCTGCGTGAAATCATGGTCCTCATTCTGCTGTAAGTTGTTGACGTTTTTATGTTGAAGATGAAGCGTGAGTTATCGTCTATAGCCAAGAAAGAAGTGAGACAGAAATCATTACATGGTAGTGCTTCTCAATTGCAGTGACGATGGTCTATGAATGCAATGAAGTCCTGCCTGGCTCATCTCTTGTCTCCAAAATCAGGACTTGATGTCGGTTTGCTGGCTTTGAAGGCACTGTAGACGCTTCCTTGTCCATGACCCCCAAGCCTAAGGTTCTCAAATCGTGCTTCGGGCAATCGTTTGCCAGCTTTGATACTTTCGAGGACCCTGTAGATGAAGATTATCAGAATTGCACCTGAACGTAGGAGAAGTGAAGATATATACCACTCGACACTGACAAACTTGATGCCTTTGCCACCGATACGAGCAACTTCTTTCTGTATCTTTGTCCCAGCGAGGCCCCCTCCAGCTCCTCCCTTGCTGTATGTATTGCCTAGTATGACATGAGTAACACTTCGGCGACCAAGTACAATGGACATTCGTGCTCCATGCTGTGCTAGCAGATACTTCAGCTTGTGATCTGACACGAGTGGGCCAGTTGTGCCATTTAGATAAATGCAGAGGTTCTCAAAGATCTGTTTGCTCGACACTGGTTCCTCTTGAGACTGGTTGTCGCTGAGGGTCGCAGGCTGATGGCTGGGTGGGATAGACTCTGGATCATAGTCCTGGTTGCCACGTCCGTCAACTTTAGGGGGTGGTGGAGCTTCCGGCGCTTCCGCAGGATAGTCTTCAATTCCAGGTGGTGGTGAAGGTAACTGTTTGCTGACAGAAGCTGCAAATGCCTCCCTTATGCTTCTTTGGCCATTCCCTCTCAAACCACTGGCACCCTTCACCCATCCACCATTGACTTTCCTTCCATCTTTTCCGAACGTCTCGCTGCCTACACCAACGCTATCCGCGACGCGTTTGCCTCCAGTAAATCCGCCATGGTATTGAGCGGAGAGCTTTTGATTACGAGAGTCGCGCCATGATGTACTCCCCGACAGTCTGTTTTCTGCGCGTTGGTGGCCTGTCGATGCCGTGTTCCACGGATCGAAAACGGTTTTAGTTGGTTGTGCGATTCCAGATTGTGTGAGTTCAATCCTTCCACGAACTGCTGGAGGAGAGGGTGCTGCGACTGTGGCGTCTCTGGTGTCGTTTGAAGATTTGCGAGCTGGAACTGAAGCCATTATAGATAGCACGTCTCCGTCGGTTGGGTTTCTTCGACCAAGGCTCTTGATGTATTCGTCCTTCCGGGAGACTCAAGTTCGGCGCTGTCATTTTTGAGAGAAGTTGGCGCGTTCCGCCTCATTTAGGTTCCACCTTCTGGTTTCTGGCCGGCCAACACCGAAACACGAACTTGAGGCGAGATCACGAGAAGCACAAAGTGGCTTCAACCTCAGGCTTCAACCTCAGGCTTCAACCTCAGGCTTCATTCTCCCTTGTCCATCAATCATCAACTAACCGCTTCATAGCCATTCAAGCCTCTCGACCAGGTTTGATCCCGGCACGTCCAGGCTTTCTGCCGGCTCATCGTTTCTCTCTGGAAAAGGCAAAATCCTCAGCCAACGGAAGATCCGGTTTCAAGACTTCCGGAAAGGCTGATATATGGCCTGCTGCCGCGCGAGGTCGTTTGCTCGAGCACTTGCTTCACTTTCTCCCCTCTGAGCATCCTCCGTGTGGCTGTCATTCGAATAGTTTGGGAGTCCCGGATCAAATCTTTCATTCACGGATTGGAGAGTGGAGGTAAGACTCTTCACGAACGGACCATATCATCACCAGCAGAACATTATGGATCGTTTGTGAGAGGACTTAGATACTGGAAAGGCTCCTTCCATTACTCAGAAGAACATAGCGCCCCCTTTTCGTCCTCCGTACCTCAACCATCGTCAGCCGCCAGCGTCTAGCTCGAGAACGGTTGTGCCTTGTCCCGGTCATTATTTACCCCGATCGACTTCAATTCTAGAAAAGAGCACAAGGTGAAATCATGGGAAAGATAGAATGCGCCAGTGCAGAGACTGGATCATGTGTGGGATGCCAATATGATCAGCTACGAATGCTTTTCGGTAAGGCGACAGTCCTTTCATTTCTTTCCTACTTAGTACATGAAGTATTCTATAAGGTGACAATTTGCTTCTATGAAAAAGTGAGAGTACATTACTTACGTCTTCAAGTTACCCCTTAAGCCACTGCAAAAATCTCGATGACCAGGGAGAGAAGCACGTATCCGCTCGAATTCTCCGCACGACACTATCCGCACGACACTACCCGCACGACACTATCCGCACGACAAGTGCCCGTCAGAAACCCCCTGGTTGTTTAAAATAGTGATCTGCCAAGAAAACCCCCATTGGCTTTGCGTAGTATCACTCACTGTCTATGCGTAGCAGGACATCATCTATAGAGGATGGTAATCTCTCTGGAAGGGAAATCATAAATCGGTACAATATGCTTTTGTGTCAGAAGATCGCGGTGTCTTGACCGGTCGACTTCATCGTGGGCTTCTCCGGAAGACGAGCCATAGGGGGCCTTAACTGTAAGTACTATACCCTGCCTGCCTCTTCCTTTAGCGCACACCCTCACTGATCGTGGTGGACTGATTGGACAGGTTCGCTCAACTGATACGCGAAGTTTGCTTAGGAAGGCATCAAGAAAGATGTTCGCATGTGCAAAACCCACAGAGCTCAAGATCCTGAGACAGATACTGTGGTCATAATTTTTTGTGTCATTCATTTCAAGCTATATACAAACAGACTTAATTGTCCATCAGTTTGGACCTTCGGTCCTTATGGCTGGTTTTGCAGGCGCAGCTGCTTCGGCTGCTGGCGCGGCGGCTGCGGCTGCTGGTGCGGCGGCTGCGGCTGCTGGTGCGGCGGCTTCGGCTGCTGGCGTGGCGGCTACCGGTGCAGCTGAAGAATCCCCTGGCGCGGACTTGAAAGCAGCAGCAGCTTTCTCTAGCTTATCCAAGATTGGCTGGGCAGCAGTCGTTCCAATGATTCCTGGCAGGTAGACTGGCAGTTTACCAACAACTGCTGTGACTAATGCCTGCGCAGCTGCCTTCTCCTCCTCGAGTCTGTCCGCAACCACAAGGGTGACACCCGCTTTGTCAAACATGCTTTTCTTGTCGAGCAAAATCTTGACCACTCCATCGACGGCAGTGTTGAGATTGTATACCGGGAACAAAACCTGGATGGAATCGGTGAGCCCAATTGTCTCTGTGCCGGAGACTTTCGCTTGGCCATCTTTCAGCATTTGGAGAAGTTCTCCTGAAACGTCAAGCTGATGAGAATCAGTATGGTCGTTCACATTGAAGGTAAACTATACTCACAATCGGAACGGCATCGATGGCTTCGCCGTTGAACTTCCCCGATGTAGCGACAAGCTTCTTGCATTGTGAGATAATATCGTTAAGGACTTTCGAGATGGTCGCATAGTCGGCAACAGCCTTGACGTTTGCTGGTTGTGTGAATATCGGTGTGGCAAGCGCCGTCAGAGGAAGCAAGGAAACGAGTGCGCTGAGGAACAACATAGCTGAATGAGTGTAAAGTGTAAGACTTCGTTCCAGCTTATGGTATGTTAATGGCGACGGCCCGGCTAATATCTCTACTCCACTAACCACGGTTCAAAACTTTATCCGAGGTGTTCAAAATGATGCAAAGTCTTTACGGCCCTAGTGGTTCTGATAGCAGAAGTAATCCCCCGCATTTTTTGGAAGGCAAAAGAGGATTTGGCTAGTAACCACAAGCGAGGAAAATATTTCATTTCCCTGGAATCTGACAGGAGCTAGGACCAGAAAAAATCGAATGACTAGGCGCAACTGTGGTCATTCATGCGTCTCCATTAACGTAGACCTTGAGCAGTCTCATAAATTTTGCGTGGAGAGAGGTTTATTAGCGGAGGTAAGTATTCTCAGAATTCTGTTTGGTGATTGGACGAAGTCCATTTATGTTCCTGATCTGCCTGCTGGTCTCCAGATGGGGTTCGTTTAGTTTAAACAACGCCACTGTATGAGCAAACCACCAGCCTTGAGTTTAGCGAGTTAGTCGGTTTCACATGGTGGGCATCGCGGAGTTAACGTTTTAATAGATGGCGCATAATCCAAAGCATTGTATAGTTCATCTAGGTAAAAATACAAATTTTTGGAGAGTGAAGGATGCGATCTATAAAGGTATCGTAACGGCGCATCATTGCCCATAACCATCCAGCATCATCATCTTTCAGCAGCACCATCAGCCTCACTCACTCACTCACTCCATCAACTCACTCCATCAACCCACTCCATCAACTCACTCTTTCCAACAGTCAAGATGAAGTTCACTCAAGTCATCTCCCTTGGCATGCTTTTGGGCAGCGCCGTCGCATCGCCAACTTTTCAAAAGCGAGACGCGAAGCCACTCATCGATGCCTTGACCACCATCTCCAAGACCACCCAAGCAATGACCGCATCAGTCTCTGCATTCACTGGTGATGCCGCTGAGGGAGCCAAGATCTTGACCCAGGCTGAAGGCCTCCTCAAGGTTCTCGACGACGCCACTGGCACTCTAGGACCGCTCCCCGTCCTCCCCCTCAACGAGGCTGTCCAGGTCCTCGCCCCAGGCAATGCTCTCATCGCCGATGTCTCCAAGGTTACGGATGCTCTGATCGGCAAGAAGGACGCTTTCGTCAAGAACAGTTTGGGCTCAGTTGTCGGCGAAACGCTCGGCAAATTCAAGGCCTCGGCAGAGAAGCTCGTTGGTGTTATCACCCAAAAGCTTCCACCTAACGTCTCGTCCGTCGGACAAACCATTGGAAAGCAGATCAACGCTTCTCTCGACAAGGGTATTGCTGCTTACAAGTAAATGATTTCTCATTGGGTTCTAGGGGGAATCGGAGTTTGTAGCTTGGTGGGGGGGGAGTGTATGGAGTTTCTAATGAAAATTTTGTACAGGAAGATTGGTGGCAGTGGTAGTGGCAGGGAAAACAGGGTGCAGTTTAGCAGTTGCTCGATTCAATTCAGTCCAAACCAACATTCATGATTCCGTCTTGTTCAACCTCATGTTGTGTCGCATCCAAATGGACATGTTGGACTCGGAGCTGTTGGAATGCGAATCTCGTAACCTAATATTCAACGTGACGTATCCTCATCTACTCGCAATATCGACAGGAAAGAAGGTTCAAAGCAGAAGTCGATGAGGACCGTGGCGTCGATCAGGACCGTGGCCGTGGCGTCGATCGGGACCGTGGCGTCGATCGGCACCATGAGATGTCAGCACAGACTCCCGCAGCACTCGTGATTCCCGCTCCCTGCATTACGTTAATTACTTTGCGTCAAACGACTCGTTCTTTACAGTCTCAACTATCACCATGGATAGTGAGTACATGACGCCACCATGACAAGATTAGCCGTCCCTCAGGCATCCTGTCACCAAGAAATTTGAGTTTCTTCAATTCCGCTTGGAAAAGGGCAATACTAATGGCCGAACCCTCATTGGATAGTTTTTGAAGCCAGCCGCGTGATCCAGAAGCTTGGACCCCAAGATTCTCACTAGGAGTACTATAAGAGATCCATGCCCGTCCATCGTTCGCACGAGACAACCTTCTACCAAACCGCCAAACCCTCAATCTCCGTGCCCATTACAGATCAATGCCTTCTGTTCTCGGGACGCCACAACCGAGTCTCCGCAGATCTATTTGTGTATCAAGGCCAAAGCCGACTGTACGACCAATGCTTCAGCTCACCAACGTACATCTCAGTATCCATCTCTTCGAAACACGCCCTGCACATGTCGATAGCGTTCGTCTGAAGCTAAGCTGTTGACCCCACTGCATTCTTGATCAGAGTATTTGTTTCACCATTCCGTGTGTGAAGCTCTTCATTCTTCTGCGACTTTTCCTCTTTCGGAATCCTGGCTATGCGACTCACTATACTGACGTTTACCAATAACAACCTGATTCAATCTGGCCCCAACCTGGTGATATGATAATCAGTCCTATACTCTACGCGAGGAGAGGTAGTCAATCCTCGTTAAGATGTCCAAGTAGTACGTCCGTTGACCTATTCGTTGATATTGTTTTGGCAAAGTATCGCGGTCAACATGTGCAAATCCTCTCATCCCTCGCACGGTCAAATCTGGAGGCTCTTCTATTCCACTCATCACTAATTTTTCTTTTAAGCCTGTTTCGTTGCCCCATGTTTCCTTCGTCAGTCACTCTTTCTCTTGTGCTGCCGACGAGTCCTTCAAAGCACACTCGTTATACTTGAAGGGTTTTGTGAGTAGCTGAAAAACAGCAAAATGTTTTTCTTCGCTGCCGCCTTGTCGGCTCTCGTCGCGTTGGCTGCTGCATCTCCTGTTACCCAAAGATCGACTTTTGCGATTGGACAGACCCTTACAACGACGAGTGGTGTCATCACGGGCCATGCTGCGAAGAATAGGACTGAAGTTGGCGAGTACTTGGGCATCCCTTTTGCAAAGTCACCTGTTGGCGATCTGAGGTGGAAAGCTCCTGTCAAGTACGTTGGAGATGCTCCCATTGATGCTTCCAAATATGTAAGTCTGATGCTCGTTGGAAGAAAAACATAACTAACCAAGATCTAGTCACCGTGAGATTTCCACAAGCAACGACTTCGTAACCCATGGCCACTAACAATCACATTCAGAGATTGTGCTGCAAAGTTCCAAAGCCCCGATCTCGCTGTTGGACTCAATGACGCTAACGTGCCTGGTATCATTCTCCTCACAGAATTGATGCAGTTGGGCCATCAAACCTCAGAGGACTGCCTCACGCTCAACGTATGGACGAAACCGCAGACCGGAGAGAAGGGCAAGGCAGTGCTTGTCTGGATCTTTGGTGGAGGATTTGCGACTGGAAACAGTGCAAATCCCATCTACAATGGTGAATTTATCGCAGACAATGAAGACGTAGTTGTTGTGTCATTCAAGTATGATCTAGTCCTCACTGTCTGTTTCGAAGGGTTGCACTGACCTGTCTAGCTACCGATTGGGAGTTTTCGGCTTTCCAGGAATCCCGGGCGTCGACGGATTTGAACAGAACCCCGGTCTTCTTGATCAGAGGGCTGCCATCGAATGGGTCAGGGACAATATCGCTGCGTTCGGGGGAGATCCCAAGCGCATCACGATATTTGGGTAAGTCCTGCACATGTTTCCATGTGATGTCAGCTAATCGATGTTTCAGTGAATCTGCTGGTGGCGCAAGCGTCGACTTCTATAGCTACGCCTGGACCAAAGATCCCATCGTTTCGAGCATGATCGCCGAGTCTGGTTCCGTTTCCAGTTTCGCAGATCCTCAACCCAAAGACAACATCGGCTTCTGGGACGTTGCCGCGAAGGCTCTGAAATGCCCGACCGCAAAGGAGAACCCCAAATCCTCGGTCGATTGCGTGCGTGCAAAGAACACTGAAGAAATCCTCGAAGCAGCAAAGACAGAGAATCCGCTCCAAGCAGTCCTAGGCCACTTTGGACCCACCATCGACAACAAGGTCGTCTTCGGCGACTACACAGAGCGCAGCAAGTCTGGAAACTTCATCCAAAAACCCTTCATGAACGGCAACAACGACTGGGAAGCCGGTCTCTTCATCCTGATCGGCGAAGGTGCAAAAATTAAAATCAGCCCCAAAATCTGGGACGTCTTCAACGCCGCCGTCTTCACCTGCCCCATCCAACGTGCCGCAAATGCCCGCGCAAACAACAAAGTCCTAAACTACCGCTACAGATACTTTGGCGATTACCCAAACACCTACCTCCAAGCTAACAACAAGGGTGCCTGGCACACTGCCGAAATCTCTCAAATCTTCGGTACCACGGAAGCAGTCACTGCCGCTAAAAACACACCCTCGGAAGCCAAACTATCCACCTTCATGCAAAAAGCATGGACATCCTTCGCCAAAGATCCCGCCTCCCTCCAAAAACCACCCTTCAATTTCCAACAGTACAATGCCGCTGATGCGAATGCGCCGACGTTGATTGCGCTTGGGGGCAGTGCGAACGAGACGCATAAAATGGTGGCGCCGTTCCAGTGGGATATGTATTGCGATCCTATTTCCAGTTTGACGAGTACGATTCCGGGCGGGATCCAGGCGGCTATTAATAATGTTGCTTCGGGTGGGGAGTTGGGGGTTCCCGGGTTGAAGACGGATGAGTTGCCGGATATGAAGCCGGCGCCTTTTTGGACGTATTCGGGGGATGCTTAGCTGTATTCAAAGGGAGAAATGAGAGGAGAGTGGAGGGGAGTGGGAGGAATTATAAATGTAAGTAGTTGAATTATCTTCTTAGTGCCTTTTGCTCATACACTTTTTCATCCTGGATCAGGAGCAACAAGAATTAAGGCAAGCATCAATTGGCACGACTCAGAATCAAGTTGGATCTTCAGATGTCCGCGGGGTTACACGCTGGTGCCCTCTCAGCTGAAAAGGCTCGGAGAGACCTTGGTGCGCTGTCGACCTTGGATCTGATATGCCAGCCATGACAGCATCATGTCTTCAATGGTTCTTGGGATAAGATGCGAATATGAAGCACACTCGAGGCGCACAAGGAGTGGTAGAACCTGATGTTGGACGGAAGTTGAAGCGGGCACAGTCCGACAACGAAGCCACCATAGAGGCAATCCCAGGTACTTTTGGCGGATGGCAGTTTTGTTGTTTCTCCACCGGAAATGGATAAATATAGATTTGCTGCAACACGCGTTGTTGCTTGCGTTGGTCGCTCAGAAGGCATTGGACGTGCGAGACTGTGTACAAGATCTGGAGATATACCTAGCATATCGATGCCTTTGCTGGCATTAGATCCCGTCACCGCACTTTACGCCCTTTCTTGATACCTGCTCAACCAGATGCCTCATTGGCCGGATCTGGAAGAGAGTATCATGACTTTGAAGGCCCTCTGCAGGTCGCACGACGTACGAATCTTCGAGAGGCTTTTCGATATGTCAGATTGACCATATTCCCCTGGGAATGGCAATCCTGTTGTGTTCCAATGATGGAAATGGGACGTCGCGATCAGGGCTTCGAAAAATCCGAGTCCTCGCCTGCAGTTGGGCATCCTAAAACTCCAAGCTCTTGAACACCTACTTGAACATCAAATTTCCCATGAGACAAATCAAAGTCATTTCGAAGCGAGATCAAGGCCATAGCCACGCCTTGGTCAAGGAAAAGTGGTTCGGCTGCCGCAGCGGCTTGTGTAGGATTCGCTTACTTACTGCATGGCATGTCGAAAACAGACGCATCGACTGTTGTCTATATTCCGTCAGGCGCATGAGTGGCTTCGATGCAGCTGGCCGATATCAGTGTCAAAGCTGTCTTCGGCAGAGGGAAAGATGACAGGCGGTCCGCATCTTAGAAGCTTCACGCTACCATAGTACGCTCAACGGTCGTCTAAACCCAACTCCAAGGCACACCAACACTCCGCGCTTCTAAGCAAGGTCAGTCACAGCACGAACTGATTTCAACTTCACTTTCCACCACCTCTCCCCTTCTCTCCTCAACTGACTTCTTTTTCTAGTCGAAGAATCATCGTAAACAGCCTTGTACACCAACTGCCTGCAATTCCTTGTTACCCACCATCAAAACATTCCAGAAGCAGTGAGACACGCCTACAACCGCCTTTTCCGACCCTAATCTACCTGCTGAGCTCTGTCACGCATTATCCAGCACGTCAATTACTCTCCGGATTTAAGGAAGCTCACACCGCTTTCTTCTCCACGTTCAATCAACTCCGGCGCAAACATACTCGACTTCTTGAGACCTTTCGAACCCAGCCGACATCACCATGCCTACCTACCTCCTCCATGGCTTTCGATGGCCACGGCCCCTCATCCGCATTCACATCATCCTTCAGAACCTCGACGACGCTGCAGCAGAATGGCTGATGGCACCACAAACGGGAGAAACACTCATGGCGAATTTCACTTCTCAGTATCCCGATATAATGCCCTCGTTACCGGACCTGCGATTCATTGAGCAATACGATCCCACAGATGAGAGGACGGAGAGTAAGAGTCAGCCGTACGCATATGTGGCAGATACTGTGCATGAGATCAAGCTAGGAGTGGATGTGGACGAGGTAAGGGGTAGAGGTGTAGGCAACGAGGCTTGGACGTCAATGGTAGAATTGAGGGACAAGCTTGCGCCAGGAGAGAAGGTGGCTTGGTTTGTGGTTGTTTGTGGAGACATTGAGAGATGGGCACCGCCGACAGAGGCCGCAGAAGAGACAAATGGGTTTCATCAATACCAGGCCAATGGAGGATCGGTCAAGAGCACAACAAGTTACGATAAGAGATCGAGTCAAGGAGAGGTATATTGCGATTGTGGCAAGCTGAGAAAGGAACTAACAACTGGACATCAGAGCAATGGCAGACCGCCCACCTCGAAGGGGTTGAGAAAGTTCTTCAGCGTGAAAAGCTTGCGCAAGTCGAAGAGGTACGTCTTGAGCTATCGACCATGAAAGCTACTAACAGGATCAGCACGAAATCTCTAAGACAGGCATCGGATGGATCAGAAGAACCACCACCACTACCAACGAGTCATCTACCGACCAGTCCTCTTCGTTCTCCTTCATCCCCCAACACACTTCCTCCACCCCCCAACACACTTCCTCCACTCAACCGAAGACTACCTCAGTCCAGGAATGGCCATATACCCCAGGGTCTACCTTCTGTCCCAGGCACTGCCGTCTGAAATCCATCTTGCCCACTGTCGTTTGTTCATGTTCGCATATTGTGGTATCCTCTGGGATGTCAGTGGGGCTTGGTGGGAGATGCATTCATCCATGCATGGGATTAGCGGAATTAGCAAAGACCATAACTATTTGGGCATCAGGAGCATACGCGCAGCGCGAACGAACAACGGCGTGTCGAAGCTCTTAGTGTCGAAGCATCGAGGCACGAATCTGTATGAGGATAGGATGATAGCAGCCAACATTGTTTAATTTCGGATACTTGTGCTATTCAGAAAAAGCAAAGTACCCTGTTCATATACCTTGCCGTGGTGAGGGGCAACGGTCAAAGCACGGGGCTCTCTATGATCTGCTGAAGATGGGAATCTTGGTTTGTGGTACGGAGTATATCCGTACATAGACAGTAGTACCACAGTACTGTTACCACAGTATACAGTGTGCAGTAGTGATTTTGCGTGTTTGTCTTGGCACGTTGCTGTGGCTGGGAGTACCAGCCTTCCTTGCCGTTGGGCGTCGACCCAACCACTCTGCTTTCCTGGTATTCTATTCGTATGGTTAATTGCGTCAGGCAAGCACCTCGGCGGGCTCCTGCTGTAGTTCTACTACATAGTACAATCTACATTCAAACATAAGATTCCAATCCCCACGGCGAAGACTGTAGCTGCTAACTGTGGCACTGTAAACACCAACTGTCAGAAACGTCAGGTACACAAAACACCCGTCGCAATCCTGGCGCGCCGTGCCGGACATCTCCACCTGCACTCCGCCCGAAAACCGCAACAACCCGCCAGCATTCACCAAAGTCCGCGATCGCGCCCGATAGCACTGAGGCTGGAGAGCCTCGAGAAGGAGAGCAATGCCTCCTACACTACCGATTCCCTCGTCACCGCACGCAAAACCGCTCTTTCGGCGCCTCCCCTCATCCTTGTCAAGTCTCACAACACTCGTGCGTCGCAATCCCTTGTCGAATGCAAACCATGCAACAACAACAAACCCTTACCCCCTACAACGCCGACAATCAAATTCAGAAAACATCGCCATAATACCCACAGCCTACAAAGTTGATGGACCCGCTCCCGTCGCTGTAGCTGGAATCGTCCTAGGCTCCATCGCAGGCTTCATCCTCCTCATCCTGCTTATATATTTCCTCAGTCAAGGCGGGGTCATGGGTGGCGGCACCTTCGTATCAGAAGAAGACGAAATCGTCGTTACGAGACGACGTTCGCGATCACCACGTCGCCGTTCCCATAGATCCATGCGCTCAACCGAAATTCGGGAAATCAGGCGTTCGCGTAGTCCAAGGCCTCAGAGGATTATTGTGCAGGAGAGGCGGACGACGATTCCGCCAAGGGAAAGGTCGCGGTCGGTGGTTAGTGAGAGGATTGTGGAGGAGAGGAGGGAGAGTGTGGCGCCACCGCCACCACCACCGCCGGCGCCCCCGAGTGTGAGACGTGTGGATGGGGATGATCTTGTCGAGGTTATCGAGGAGGGGAGTAGTTATGGGGGTAGTGCTGCGGCACCGCCACCGAGGAGAGAAAGGAGGAGGAGGAGTAGTGGGTACAGGCAAGTGGATCCGAAGCGATATGCTGGAGGGGATTATCCGCAGAAGCCTGTTGGGAAACGTGATTCCCGGGATTCTTGGGAAAGATGAGATATCGTTTTCCTTGGAGATGTCTGCTTTGTGGATAGTCTTTTTCAGCCAGGCGTTTGAGGAGTTTATGGGAGTCACTAGATCTTCTTGCTGACTTTTTTGAAGCAGAGATCGATACTAGATTCTGCGATAGTTCGGTCGATTCGATATCCCGTTCGCTTATATACGATTACCCCCTTTTGCAACAATATCCAAAGTTCATTCTATATACACGCCATAAGTTTTGCGCCAATATTATCGAGATACCAGAGGTTACGTTTTACCATTTGACAGGGGGCGACAGCGTTGGGGATAGATTTCATCTTAGAAAGAGGAGGTAGCATGCGCGCATTGATATCCAGGCACGGAACAAAACAAAGAGAAAGGACATATTCGGGATTTACACGATAGAGGTAAAGAACATATGCCATGCCTTAGATGTATTCTAAGGAACGCTCAAGTTTTTAAGTGCCTAGTTTTGGTCCGAGTTTGATTTATAGCTTTACTCACCATTTTTGTTCCTTCAGACGCCCTCATGCTTTTACATCCCGCTTAGACTTGCTTGCCATAGTCTCTATTCCAGATTTCAACAAATCGAGCCTTGTTCACAGCAAATTCTTCCAAAAAATCCCGTTCCAGATCATGTCCTCTCCTCCCAATAATGACAAGACTATGCAACGGAGGACCCAAATCAATTCCGTTATCCTTCTCTCCCTCGCCCTCCTCGTCTTCTTCCTCAGCCCCAGCAACATCATCACCTCGCGGCAACGTCCTCCCCAACTCCCCCAACGTCCCAGCCACAATCTTCATATCCCCCGCCCCAACCCTCGCGACACCAACCGCAAGCACATGCTTTCCACAAACCCCCTCTCCTCCCTCTCCACCTCCCTCAACCTCAATCATCTGCCTCGCCGCCCGGGCAACAGTCATATACCGTGGTGGTAAATACCTCATCTTCCCCGTCCGTGTCAAAACATCGTAGTCTGGTTCCTTCACCTTTATATCCAACAACACCAATGTGTGCAACCCTATTTTGGCATTCTCGACGAGGCGGGGATAGAAAGAAGTTGGACGCCATGTTTGCGTGAAGAAAACCATACTTAGGGTTTGACCGAAGTTGTATAATGAGAGGCCGGTTGATCCGATGCCGGTTAGGATGGAGGCGTTTGGGAGGGTTTGGGTTGGGATGTGGAGATGGCGGGCGCGTAGGAGGAGGTCGGTGTGTGTTGTTGCTCTGTTTTTTGTGCGTGTTAGTAGCTATGATGGCATGGTGGGAGGAGTGGGGGGTTGGGTTGAGTGAGGTAGGGAGGGAGGGAATGTTACCCAAATGGATCGCCTACTACTAGGAATGCGATGTCTTTTTTGTCTGCGTCTGCTAGGATGGATTCGGAGGAGGATTCGACCAGTTCGCGGTCGGCGAGGATGACTGGACGGCCATAGAAGAGTTCCTACTGCTAATGATCAGTGCTTGGTCGCTTTTCTGTGTGCGATTCGATCTGGGTGTTTCGTCGTGTTTGCGACTCGACCTGTGATGGAGAAGAGGTATTACCAATTTCTCTTTCTCGACAAGAAGCACGGCGGTGTATGCTTCGAGGTAGACACGCTCGGCTTGTTGAACGATTTCAAGACCTTTGACGGTGATATCTTTCTCATCGGCTAGGCCGAGGCCAATGAAGTAGAGCATTTTGGCGCAAAGTTGTTTGATTTTTCGTGCTGCGATGGAGGGGTCGACTTTGGAGTTTTGACGATGTGGGGTAGGTAGTCCAATATTTTTTGCCCCTGCATTCGTCTCTGCCATGTGATTGAGTTCCATTCCATATCAATTTGTAGTAATATCCAGTTCTATATCATGGTCCCATAACTGCTCTTACGTCCCAAATAAGTACTCTTTCATCCCACCCACAACTTGCGCACCACCCTTCAGCTCCAAAGAGACACCAGTCCACTCCAGTCGCGAACTCAGTATGCCGCCCCATTCTTCCCAACTCTCTTCCTCCTCCGTACGCCATGGGATTGGCGAGTTCCGGCTGTACGCCTATTGCAGTACCATCTGTCCAGACTCGACATGTCATGTCATAACTAGCACTCAACAACACATCTGAAAGATGCGGACTCCATGTTAACTTCCGCACTGCGTAGTCATGCCCCGGCAGCACAGCCAATGGCCCTTGCCCTGGCGCTCTTATATCGAATGTTCTTATTATGCGATCCACGCCAGCCGTGGCTACAATCGTGTCTCGATATTTGTTCCAATCGTGTGTAAGAGCTTCCGAAGGCGGTATGCCCATCGGAGGCGCAATGCCTGGTCTCGATTTCGGAGGAGAGTGTATCGGTATTGATTGTATAAGGTGGTTCGAGGCGGAAGCTGGTGTTCGTAGATCAAAGACCCGAAGATGACTATCCGAACTTACGGCACTCAATATACTGGGTGAATGCGGCGAGAATTGGGCGCTGTATGTACATGAATGTGTTGGCAAGGTAAGGATACTCGTGGGCATGTTCGGGTTCCATATCTTGATTGTGCCATCCCAAGAACTGGACAAGAAGGTCTCTTTCGAAACGAGGTTCCAATGGACCGAGAAGACTTCGCGAGCATGCTCGCTCCATGATTGTATTGGGAATTGGTCTAACGATATATCAAAGAGCTTGATGCTGCCGTCGCCAGATCCAGTGAGAATTTGATTCTCATGCGACTCGGACCAGGCAATATCGTAAAGAGAGTCTTGTGTATCGAACCTGGTAGTGCTAGTTAGCCATATCCTAGCTCTTCATATTCCGAACTGTTGTACCATTTCTCCGCCACAATACCATTGGCTGTGAGACCCAGAATGTACAGCCTGCCGTTTCCTACTAGCCCAAAGTTCGCCGAAGAAGCTACGGCAATGCGCGAATCGAAGAAGGGCGAGTATTTGACACTGTAGCCCTGGTACCCTTGGGTTCGGAACTCCAGCATGGTAGGGATACCGTCTCGTAGACGGACAAGATGCGTTTCCTTAGGTGGGATTTCTCATGGCTAGGTTGTTGGAAGAGCACAAGGAGTTGTGTTGCGAAGAGTTAAGAATAGGGGCACTCGCGAATGGACAGGATGATACCTCCTACCACAGTAGTATGACCGCTGGCCGAGGTCTGGGGTAAAGTGGAGGGAGCAGATCCTTGGATCGTGATGATCCTAGAGCAGAAGCGAGAAGTGCCACATCAAACATCCAGAAGCCATATTCCTTCAACAACAACACCATGTCAGAACTCGATGTCAAGATTCATCATGGACGCGTTTGTGTCGCGCAAAAGACGCCGCCTCTCACCCGAGATCGAAGCTGAAGCCCGCCTCCCGACAGCCATCACCAACGAGCCAGATGACGAGTCCACGGATTTCAAGCTTGCGATGCTTGCTTCTGTATATCCGGATATGGACCATGGCCTCTTGCTAGACAGATTGCTGGCTGAGAATGGTTCTGTGGAGGCAGCTCTGGAGAAATTGAGTAAAGACTCCAGAACCTCACGGAAGAAGCAAAACACATCTGGGATAGGATATCAAGCTTCTCTTACATCCTTCAACATCGGGTCAAGCTCCATCAAGAAGCAAACGCTCACGAAGAAAGGCAAAACCCTTCACTTGTACAGCCCAGAAGACATAGCTGCCCATACTCCGTGCTCTATCATCCACAATTTTCTTCATAAAGGGGAGGCCGACGCATTGCTTCAGGAGCTCCTTCAGGAAGCACCCACATTTCAGAGGGAAAGATTCAAAATGTTCAACAGGGTTGTCGAATCCCCTCACACCATGTGTTTCTACGTCGATTCGGAAGATGCAGCTGAGATTCAGCGGACTCAATATGTCTACATGGGCGACCGAATCGCAGACGTTCGACCTTCGCTGCCAATGATGCGGGAAGTCTCATCGAAGGTTCAGATGGCTGTCAATTCGGAGAACGAAAAGCGGATTCGCCATTTCTATCCTTGCGGTAAGAAGCTCCAGTATCAATCACCAGATGAATGGAAACCGAATGCCGCCTTTGTGAATTGCTACGATGGAGGTCAAGAAAGGTGAACCCAGGTCTACGCCAGTTCAAGAACAATGGCTAATAGACAATAGTGTCGGTTATCACGCTGATCAACTCACTTATCTGGGTCCGCGAGCGATAATAGGCAGTCTAAGCCTAGGAGTGTCAAGAGAATTTCGCGTCCGCAAAATGGTCAGCAAAGACGAAGACAAGCCTGCCTTTAAATCCGGGAAAAAGGACGACACCAACGCCGACGCTGAGGGCCAAATAGCTATTCACCTTCCACACAACTCCCTTCTCGTGATGCATGCGGAAATGCAAGAAGAGTGGAAACACTCAATCGCCCCCGCTCAATCCATTGATCCCCATCCAATTGCCAAGACCAAAAGGCTCAATATCACGTACAGATGGTACAAGGATGCCTTACACCCGAAGTACACGCCCAAGTGTAAGTGTGGTATCGCGACAGTCTTGAGATGTGTGCAGAGGAAGAAGGAGAACAGGGGGAGGTATATGTGGATGTGTCATGCCAGTTATACACCTGGGAAAGACGGCTGCTCTTTCTTTCAGTGGGCTGAGTTCGATGATGACGGAAATCCGCCGTGGCAAGTGGAAATTAATCGGGAGAAGCTCTCTAGTTGAAGATATTTTGCGAATGAGGTAAGCTATTATATACCATCAAGGAAACGATCATGCGTTTGAACCTTGAACAAGCTTTAGCATCATGGACACTCACGGATCGCTCTTTCTGCACATGATGTGTCCCAACTCCAGCTCGTCCTTGGCTAATTCAGCCTCTACATCACTAGTGGCGCAGTGATCGATGCTTAAGGTTCCCGTGCGAGCTTCACACTAAGTAGGATTCAATATCCTCCATACCATCAACTCTGCCACGGAACATTGTCCTTCGAGCTTCTCAAGTTTCATCGTCGGATGTTCGTAGTTTGCTACACTTATCCATTGGCCGCATAGTGTGGCTTTGATGTTTGGTCAGCGTTCAACATCGGGTGGCACCTTTGCATTCATTATGTCCAACCCTTCTCGCCCATATCATCTTGTCGATCTGTACGGCATTCCTGGAATCTTCCTATGGTTATTTGGCAGCCGTACTACGTGGAAAGCAGAAGTTCAAGTCCTCAGCCAGGCACGAGATGACGACGCCATGCAATTCAAAAAGTCAGTCCTCGATGAGTGTAACATGGTCTCCATCGCGGTAGGTAAGCTATGTACGAACTGCTTCTACCATCTCTTACAGGGTTTTCAGGCAGCTATCGTGGCGGAGATTGCAATCACGGCCTTGTCACTCGAAGGCTTGAGCCGAGCCCACTGGCTCGCGAAGGGGTTATTTTTGTTTAGCCTAGTAGACGCCTTGATGGCTGTTTATTATGCAACCACTCACCAAAGGTCTATGGGACGTCTCCTACGCCCCCAACAAGTTCGATCCTGGATAAGAGGAGGCGTTGGGCCCAAAGAAGCACCAGGACATATTTGCCCTCTCTTTACTAGAGCTAGCATGGATGGCAAAGATCTTGTGGATGCAAAGGATGTTCAATTTCTGCTAGCAGAGTGCGTATCACGAACCATGGACCTCGCGTTACAAAGCCATGGGATACAATTAGACCTCAGTCCATGCGATCCGCAATATCTAAACCCTACACACGCCAAGATGCTCATCACCTCTCCACTTACTCTACGACGCAAATGCTTCACACCAAGCGTGGCATCTGTAATCATGATCTCCGCGCCTCAAGCTCTCCTCACGGCATCACTCTTTTCTTTACTCATGGCTCTGTTTATTTACCGCGGCTTCAAATGCGTTTACGAGACTGACGGCCTCTATGGGACCTATGGCGATCGAAACGTCTTCATCATGTTCATTGTCGGCCTGGTCGTTTGTATCTTGGCGTACTCGACTTCTGGACTTATACAAGATAGAGATGCGCAGTCTGAGGAAAAGACTTTGGATTGTTATATGAGTGATTGGGCAAAAAGAAATACTCCGCTACTCTCTAAATGGGGTTTGAGGGCAGAATTTGATGATGAAGGGGTGAGGAAATTCGTCCAGTTCGACACGGGTGTGCTTGACAAGCGGGTTGGGGAGCAAAGTGTCCCGTTGAATCTGGACGACCATGTGATACAGTCTTCCTCAACGATGGAGGTCTAAAAGGTTGGGATCTGAACCGGAGGCAAAAATGGGAAAACCCACCTTTAGGAGACGAGCCAGAACATTGTTGAATAGAATTTAGCAGGCTTTTATCCTCAACCACTTTCGATGTATTGAATGCTATGAGGAACATGCGGCCAGATACAATAGCCATTTCCGTCATCAACGCCCCCTCCTCTTTCGACACTATCATCACAATCCCTTCGCCAGACCCCTACTTTACACCCCCCTTTTCTCGTCAAACCCATCGCATTATATTTATGTAAAGTACTGGCTTAACCTGGCATCTTTTCCACGCTTTGCGCTCACTTTTATGAAGGTACATAACAGCAGTAGCAGCATAATCAAATTGTTGTGGTTCTCACTCAGTCGAGCCAATGGTCACTAGGACTCTCGCGATGCGAGCCAATTGAGTGACACGAGAGACAACTCTGCAGAACCATTAAGAAAATATACATAGGACGCTTCTTGTTCGCAGACTATGTTTTTCCATGGCTATTATCTACCATACTTTTTGTAAAATACATACCGCAGACCATGCATTCATACCATACACCCAGTCATACCCAGTAACATACCATTTTAATCCGATGTCGACTCCCACCATGCTCCCATACCATGCGCAATGACATAAATTTTAATCCGCAGTAGCTCACCACCCTCACCTCCCGCAGTATGCCCACTTCACGTCATCATCCTAGTATGCGTATCAAAGACCTCATTCCTCCATCCACCCTGCTCATACTCCTCTACCCTCTCCCCAGCCCTACCAGCCTCCTCATTCCAAAGCTTAACAACACTGCCCGGTGCATACACACCCTTGAACACGCCTTTGCCAGGTTGCGCTACACCAACCCGAGAATACATATCTGGATCCTCCTCAGGCGTCAACCTAGCCAACACAGCCTTGAAGAATGTCTTCAAATCATCCGGGTCCGCAATACGTGTTGCTCTCAATCGCTCCCTCGCGAAGAGCAATTCACGATTCGCGGCGTGGATGCCATCAGCGATGGCGTTAGCGAGTTGGATTTCCATCACCTTTTTGATGACGGGACGGAGGAGAGGACGGAATAGCCATCCGAAGAAGGAGAATTTGCTCTTGCGCATTTGGTAATTGAGTTTGTGGATATGAACACGGACAGCCTTCAGCGTGAGGATCTTTTCCAATTTCTCTTTTCCAATTTCAACGTCGAGATGGATATCCAAACCGCGTTCATCGAGCTGGAAACTGGCAATTCCCTCGTCTGCGAGACGGAGGAGACCAGAGTGGGCGCGTAGCCAGAAGCCGATCTCGTCGGCTCGCATGGACAGACCGTCGATTTTGATAGTCATGAGGGACGTCACGCTGCTTGTTGTTCTGAAACGAGCTTTGCGAATTTCGAGGTCGTTCTGGGTCTCGACTCGCAAGCGATATGGGAAGAAGGAGCTGTGGTTGACTGTCTTTCCTGGCTCGATGATCAGATTTTCGAGCAGAAGATCAACCTCCGGGGTGGATAACTCGAGGCGAGGAATAGGTATGTACTGGATGGCTTGAATGGCAAGAGGGATGAAAGTATTGATCGAGTCTTCGATCAACTCGCCGTTGGTGTAAGCACCCATTGGAGATAAAATCTTGAAGATGTGCATGGATGTTTTGATGAGGTTAGCTACGTCTGAGTCGTGTAAAACGGACTGTAGGGTCAGCTGGCATTGTTCAAGGAAAGCATCTGCGTCTTGGCGAAGTGAAGAGTCGGTTCCCACTTCCTTCGACTTCTGGCGCAGTTCTTGGAATTTCTCATCGGCGTGATCGAGGAAGTTCGGGTCTGTAAGAAGCTTCTCCAACGAATTCCCAACATCGTTCATGAGACCTTCAAACTCTGGGTCATTATCGCGATGGCTCATCAACTGCTTCAGTCGCCCCTCCAGCTCTTTCCACTGTTTGTTGTCGCCAAATGAGGCGATGAATGTGTAGAAGTTCTTGAGAGCCCGATCTGTGGCTGCGTTCTCGTTCACATCTGCCTGTGCCGTGTCCACAGTCTCCTGGATGGCGCGTGAATACACATAGGCATATCGCTTGATGAGTAGCGAAATGGTCGAGACTGAATCCGAGTAGTCTGGTCGCTTCCTCAGCTTTAGCACCGCCTGTTTGAGGCGGTATAACAAGGTCTCTTTCTCTTGTCCTGATAGTTTATCGACCAAACTGTCTCGTGCAGTCTCCGACACCTTCGCAGCTCCATTACCAAGTTCGGATACTACCTCGGCTACCTGATTTCCAAGGTCGTCACCTGATGGGCGTGGACCCTCATCAGCACCCGGTTTCTTGAGTGCTTGCTGTTCTGCTTTCGATGGTTCCAACTTCTTCCCTACCTCCTCCGCAACCCCAGATAAAGTGAATGCAGTATCCTTGAAAACCTCCCGGCCGACAACATTGAGATCGGAAAGAAAGAGGCGGAAGTCGGAATTGGTCAGCAGGAGCGATCCCACAGTCTGGATGCTCTGGTAGGCTAGTGCTGATCAGTACAGCCCCATGGGGAAGATGGTGTGGTTGCACGTACCAGCGGCGGTATCAGCCTTTGCTTTCGACTTGGATGCCTTGTGAGCAATATGGTCAAGGTCAACCGAGATCCTTGCTTTTGATAGAAACCAAATGAAATCCTGAATTTGATCATGACTGTTCTTGTGGAGCAACAATTGGATGAACTGATGGAGCCATTGCTTTGAATACTTGATCAGCAGCCTTCCAGAGTCGCTCAAGTCGGGGTTATTCGGGTTCAGAATGTCAGCGGCCAGCAAAGTGCGGAGATTGATGATGAGCTGCTCGTTTGATGGCATGAAACCCTTGCCAAGGGCGCGAACCATTTGGTAGGAGTGGAGTTTCTGGTGGACTGTTCTCTGCATGGCCGTGTCATCGTTGTAGCGGGGCAGGAGAGGCTCCTGGTCGGCGGCGCGCTGTTTCCGGAAGCCAAAGCACGACGACATGGTGGAGGTGAAGGTTGGGACAGACTTGCGAATGGATTGTTTGGTGGTTGCAGTGACTGGAGGGTTGCTCCACCAGCCTGTTATGATGGCAAAGGCAAATGGAGGTCGAAGAAGTGACGATGCATGACATCATGATGGTCAATTGCTTAAGGTTGGACTTGGAACGCGGAGTAGATGGGCAGGTGGAACCAGTAGATGGGCAGGTGGAACTACCACTACCAGCGCCCGTCAGTCTTGTTTCAATACAGGTCTCTAGTCGGGATGATTCGCCAATCAATGACCTCAGATCTTGTCGATCAGCTTACCAACCAATGAATACCAATCGAAAAGTTGGAATAAGACTGACACGCGCTGGTAGTTCTACCTAGAGTAGAAGCAGGTGGAACTAGTACCTATGTAGAACTAAGAATACGACCATGACGCGGTCCCACCGTTCTTGCAAGTTTTGGCGCTTCGGGCAGTCCCCAGATATGATGTGATTATGTCAGCCTCGATGATTATGTCAGCCTCGATGATTATGTCAGCCTCGATGATTATGTCAGCTTCGATGATTATGTCAGCCTCGATGATTATGTCAGCTGTGATGATTATGTCAGCCATGCTCGCTCTCGCTCTCGCTCAACCTGAAGATTCAAGAATAAGATGGGCTATCAAGTCTCGGAGTCTCGGAGTCTCGGAGTCTCGGAGAATAGCGACAGCCGTGGAGCACACACGAGTCCACGAGTCTTACTTACCTCCTAGTACCTTCTACCTCTCACCAGTAGAGAGGCGCAGTCGAGCGTTCCTACTTGGGTACCTATCAGGCTGTGGTGGGACTCGGAGCGGGCAGCCAGGCACCTACGAGTACACATTTGCGTGAAATATTTCATTTCCAAAAGCAGAATACACTTGTCTCGATTGTCTCAGTAAATGGCGCGAGCCTTGTCAGGGCGTGCAGCCAGCAACCAGCTTCTCAGAGCGTGCACCCGTTTCCACAGCAAGACACCAATCGATCCTCCCACTAAGCTGACAAAGTGTTGAACTCGACATGGTCGTCTCCAAGCCAAGCAACATGGATGGACAAATCAAGCTTTGCAAAGCTCCCCAGTCGAGTTAGCCGGAAAACTCAGTTGGGTGCATGCATGGCAGGGAACAAGGGAAGATATTGAGCACATCTGATATTTGGTTGACATGAAGCAGAACCAAACGGGTGGGATATTGACACATTGTACGGGAAATACTATGTAGAAAGAAGACGGCCTTGCCTTTCACACCTGTCGGCCCCCCTCCCTCAAGCTCAGAATAAACAAAACACACACTTAGTTCTAGCCTTCGGGTCTTATCGGGACTCAGCCCATACTTCCATAAGCCAATCTCAGGCTCTGATACAGACGAGGCGTCGAGATCTCCATCTCCTCCCGCGCCATTCTGAGTTATCTCTCTCATAAGAATGCGAAGATTTCTTCGCCCTTCAATTGCCCACCTCAAAACACCTCCGACCAATCTTTGTAATTCAATCTCAATCAACTATTTCATCCATCGTCACCTAGCAACCTTAACAATGGCTTCCGCTGAAACTTCACAACCTACCCAGGCTTCGCAGCCTCATGCAAATATCAAGCAGTCATCGCATATTCAGCACCATGTTGCTACCAGACAACCCTCGTCGTCGACTGGCGATTTCGACAACGCCTATCCTCTCGAAGTCCGCAAATACTTACGCACCTATGGCATGATTCCGCCCGTTGTCGATACCTACGAAAACCAGATTCAAAGATGTACAGTGGTGCCCAATGCTCTCCACCGTCTTTCAATTGCTAATCCAAGATAGGCCTCAAGCTCCTCGAGCTCAAGCAGACTCCAATTGAGAAGTTCCAGTACCTGAGCCACCTCCGAAAAGCCAATGTGCACCTCTTCTACAGACTGCTGTCCAGCAACATCAAGGTGAGCTATTGTCAAATCTGCTGTCCCAACAGTTTCCGGACTTTGTCTTTCGGCTTCTGATCGATCGGATTCCCCACAGTGTGCTCGTGTGACTTTCAGCACCTTGTTCAACACTTTTCTGACTCAGACCGCTAATCCATTGGCTAGGAACTTACGCCTCTTATTTACACCCCAACTGTCGGTGAAGCATGCCTTCGCTGGTCCGAGATTTACACCCAGCCTGAGGGCATGTACCTGTCGTGGGAAGATAGGGGAAACCTCCACTCTATCCTCAACAACTGGTCTCACACCGTAGAAATCACTGTCATCACTGATGGCTCGCGAATCCTCGGTCTCGGAGATCTGGGAATCAATGGCATGGGCATTCCTATTGGCAAGCTCGCTTTATACACTGCATGTGCTGGTATTCGGCCAGATGCTACTCTCCCATTGACTTTGGATTTGGGGACCAGCAATAAGGCATTGAGGGAAGACCCTCTCTATCTCGGTAGCAGGAGAGAAAAGGTCACCCCTGCGGAAGAGAAGGAATTCTTGGATGAACTCATGGCAGCATTGACCGAGAGATGGCCAGGGTAAGTCAACTGCCTTGATATTCATTTTGGGCGCTACTAACGCAAAAACAGTATCGTCATCCAGTACGAGGACTTCAAGAACCCCTTCCCAGCCCTCGAACGATACAAGGACACATACACCATGTTCAACGATGATGTTCAAGGTACCGGTGCTGTCATTCTGGGTGGCTTTATTGCCGCTATCAAGGCATCAGGTACTCCTATCAAGGACCACCGTGCCGTCTTCCTCGGCGCTGGTAGTGCTGGAACTGGTGTAGCCAAACAGCTCGTAGAATTCTTCATCAAAGAGGGTTGCACCGAAGACGAAGCTCGCCGCAAGTTCTGGTTCGTCGACTCAAACGTAAGCACACATCACTCTCAGCCCTGTCTTAAACCAAACCACTGACAAGCTCAGGGTCTCGTGACAGCGGATCGTGGTGATAAACTCGCCGAGCACAAGGTTTACTTTGCTCGCGATGACAACCAAGGCAAGCAGATCCAGAGTCTTGGCCGTCTTATCGAATTCGTGAAGCCAACAATATTGATGGGTTTGTCGACTATTGGAGGGGCGTTCACTCCAGAGCTTATACAGAAGATGGCCGAGCTCAACGAGCATCCTATTATCTTCCCTCTCTCCAACCCTTCGTCCAAGTCGGAATGCACGTTCGAAGAGGCTGTCAAGTACACTGATGGCAAAGTTCTATTTGCGAGTGGCAGTCCTTTCCCAGAAATTCAACACAACGGCGAAGAGTTGACGCCTGGTCAAGGTATGTTCATGATTTCGGTGTCAACACCTCTCTTTCTAATCAGAACATAGGCAACAACATGTACGTCTTCCCCGGCATCGGTCTCGGTGCCATTCTCAGCAAGGCCGTCAACGTCACTCAGGACATGATCTACGCCTCGGGTGTGTCACTGTCTGAGTCTCTTACCCCGACGGAGAAGTCGAAGGGCTGGTTGTACCCAGACATTCGCCGTATTCGTGAAGTCAGCGTTGTCGTCACTCGTGGTGTCATTCGCACCGCGCAAAAGAATGGCGTCGACCGCGAGCTCAGCCTCCGCAACCTCTCAGATGACCAGTTGGACGACTACATTCGGGAACGAATGTACGACCCCACCAAGGAAACCGCCGCATACATGGATGAGATTGCTCAGTTTGTTGCTCATACCAATGGCAAGTCTGCCCACCTCTAAGCGATTATCAAAAGTTGTTTGTTTTATCCTCCCCTTCTAACGACCCTTTTTAAATTGTACATTTTCCAAATGAACCTTGATGTTCGGTGTTCTGGGTTACGTTTGGTAGAAGGATATCCTCTGGCTAGAGCCGTGCATGCAACGCTGATGCGATGCGATTTGCTTGGTTGGGTATAGCAGATTGTGCACATGCTTCTATGTAGACGAGGTGAATGAACCAAAGTGTCAGTCATGTGAAGTGCATCCGTGTCAATGATGGCAATACTATGCCAAAAGCCGTGGATACATGAGAATGAGAATGAGCAACCCCACAATGTTTGGATCCTTGACTTGACCCTGAGACTAAGGTCTTGACTTGAAGTTGGCGGCCGATCGACTCAACCTTGACACAACAACAACAACAACCACAACAAGCATGGCCGACACAGACAACCACGGCGAAACCGTAATCCGATTCAAGAAGCGTAGAAAGATCAACCATCAACGAATCCGTAAACGCGACGACAGCGATGACGAAAGCCACCAGATTACGGTGCATGATAAACCTCCTGCCTCCATACCCTCTGCCGAAACCCAAGAGTCGTCCATCACGTCGCAACCGGAACAGACTCCTCTCGTAGCCATGTCTGTACCCGAATTAGTGCGCAAAAGACAGACTGAACAGGCTCAGCGCAAGCTCAAATCCGTCGCCCAAGCAAGCAGCCGCGACCAAAGCCGACGCACCAATACTCCAGCCGCGGAACAAGAGGTAGAAATGACGATAGTGGATATTGCGAAAAGTCGCTTCGTGCCGGAGACAGGCAAGATCTTTACACAAGATAAGCAGATGTAAGCGTCGACCGCTTTTGACTCTGAGGGCGTATGTGGTGAGTAGTAGACTGATAATCTAGGGACGCGTATGTAGACCGCAAAATGGCTGAATTGCATGGAAGTTCTGCTTCTACCTACACCGCCTCCTCGCACGCCATTTCCACGACAACGCACGATACGAAGTCTGGACGATACAATCGTGGAGCTGACGACGCCGTGTTTGCTGGCAAACTAGTTGAGGTGGAATTGGGCCAAGGCGCTGAACAAAAAACTTCTGCTCGTATGAAAAAGGAACCGAGAAAGAGACCAGGTTTAGGCCCTGATGGAAAGCCTTGGAGATCAAGAATGCAGCGCCGTAACAGTGCTGACCTTGCTCGCGATTCATTCGTTGACCAGGTTCTGGGAGAGACGGTTGTACAATGTGAGTCTTCTCGCTTTAAGCTTGTGGAATTCGCGCCAACGTGGTATTCAACAGTTACCGAAGCCGACAAACCAGACGCCTACCAGGACTTCACCATCGAGGAACAAGATTATGCAGATCAGATTATGCGGAATGATCAGGCTATCGATGAACTGGTTGCTGCGAAGTGGAGAAACAATTATCTTGCTGCGCAGGCCGATGGGAAGGTGATGAGGAAGGTACCTCCGCCGCCTGGGGGCGCGAAGGGAGAAGAGAGGTCCAAGGGTCCGAAGTTGGGAGGCAGCAGAATGGCGAGGGCGCAGATGAGACTGCAGGAAGAAAAGGCTACGGCTAAGAAGAGGTAGACAAGAGGTAGCTTCTTTTGCGAGAGCGTGATGCACATACGATATCCACAGCAGGCTTTGCGGTTGGTTACATTCGACATATTATCAAGTCGGCTTCAAGACTTGATGGAAATCATGAATGGCCAGTCCACTTGGCCTCGTCCTCCCAATTCGATCTAGCTATCGACAAATGTCTGGCACATTTTCGCCTCTCAACACTGCCAGGAATCTACGTCTATTTTGGCCTCGCTTTGAGTTGACTCTTTGTGACCCAAAGTTTGGCCAACGACTTTGAAGTTTGTCTTTTCAGCCCTACATTCCGTCAGTGCTCGACGTCACAAGAAGTAGTGCAGTGTAGATACCATTGGATATGACTATACTATCCATGAGAATGGTCAGTTTCTATGGTCAATTTCTTTGGTCAACTCGCTCGTGTACCGGTTAACTGGCTACCATGGATCTATCGAAGCCTATTAACTCGTTCAAGCAAAAGGGGTTTGATCCTGTGTCCAAGCCAATGATCTGCCAAAACTACTCTTATAAAATCTTTCCGACTGGAGCGCTTCTAACATCATCACAATCAGCATACTCATAATCAACCAAAATCAACCACTATGTCCTTGTCTTAGATGGGCTTGCGCGCGCGACGAATCGTTTACTCGACTCTAAATACCGCGCTCTTAGGACCGAATAAACCTAGTTTATCGACCCCGATCTTACTTAAATCTCGCCTTATCAGCATCTCAACCTCTACGCGACCTCTAACAGAGTCAAAACGCACATGCTTTCCTACCCGCGCTTCGAAGTCGACCGGGCCACTTTCCGAGCAAGCACGATCGATTTTCCCGAACAAGGCAGCAGAATTTTCATCGCGAATATCATCAAGAGCCCAAGAAGACGAAAAGCATCTGGAAAAGAATTTGGGAACAAATTGTGGGACTAGTTAGATGGTTCATAAATCCGAGGCTTATCCAGCACAGCAGCACCAAAGCTCGTCTATTATTGGGTATTTTCGATGCCCTTGCAAGTGCAGTTGACAGAATACTCTGAGCAATGCAAAGTAGACGAAGACCACGAGATTTGGACGTCCAACAAGGAGGATCGCAGCAGGAAGAACTACATGTCGGCGAGATAGAATGACTGCTGTTCGGGGATTTAGCATGGCACGGATCAAAGGGGCAAAGGGTTCAGGAGAAACAAAAAGGCAGACAAGTCTGAGCTGGATCGGCCCTGCGATGTCCAATACTTGTTGATCGAGTGGTTTTTTTGCACTTGATACATCAGAAAGTCCGTGGATGCCACAACGACATTCACAATGCTCTTCAAATGTCAACGAAACCCCGGAATTCAGGTGTTGTTGAAGCGAAGCGAGGTGGTGAACTGACGTAGGTACTTGCTGATGCGCGGCTTCCATAAAATCAGCCCAAGTCAACTGCATCTTTTTGCTCCTGCTTGAACTTTGACGGCCACAGAATGAAGAAAGCGAACTAGCAGTTAGGTGGGTGACCACCAGCGAATGTCCTACCACTACGAGTACGAAATGATGAAAAAGGTTACAGCCATGGGAATGATCCAACCTATCATGTATGTCCTTGATAAAGGTGATGACTGTAACATGTTGAACTTGAAAGACGGGCTAACTGTCAAGAACTCGGTAACACTGAAAGGATCACGGATGTTGTCTCATTCTCATTCATGTCATTTTCATAACACGTACAGAAGTAGAAGTATTATTTAAGTCCAGGACAACATTCCCTCCTCTAAAAACCCATCTTTAAACGATTCTATCAACATGGGCACCTGGAAGGTACCCGAGACAACACCTGAACCGTCACCGTCACCGTCCCCACCGGGGTCGCCAGAATTCAATAAGGCTCGACCGGTGTTCACGCCAGCTTCTTCACTAGCTCGAACACAACTTCCAACCGTCCACGCTCCGGTTCGCCCGATCCGCCTCCCTGGACGAAAGAGTAAGCAAAAGAGTTCCAATTGCGAGCCTTTTGGAGATGTTCAGCTCTCCCCAACTCCGGACGAGCCAATACCACTGTCGCATTTTCGCTGTCGATGCCGGGCTAGGGCTGGCCATTCTCCGCAATGCTTCAACGAGGAATTACAACCGCGATCAAGCTCCAGTCGTACCCGAGCTGACTCCTGCTTCAATGAACAGCTCGCTCCCGAACCTACACAGTCTTGTCTCCAATACCCATCTCCAACTCCACACTCACCTCCCATCATCTCCATCCCCATAATCGTAGACGAACGAACCCACCTCTCCGGTCCCACAGCCGGCCTCAACACTTTCTCCCTCCCCCTAATCCGCTCAGCACTCTACCATGCTCACCTCCACCGAAACCGCGTCGTGCCCATTCTAGGCCCCCACGGCGCATGGAATCACACGAATCCCATTTCTCACCCGTTACCACCTTCGGGAGATATGGACGAGACGCTCCACTTCCCCAATCCGTTTCTACATCTGCCTCATCCACCTTATGCACCTGCTGGTCAGTATTTCGTGAGAAATGTGAGGCAGGTTTTTTCGAGGGTGGATGGGAATGTTCATCCCGATTATCTGAACGAGGACAACGATAACTCACTCGTTTTACCGTGGTTTACGAATGAGGAGGAGGGGGAGGAGAGACGGCACAGTCCCTTTGATTATTATCTTGGGAGTGAGGAGGGGAGGGAGAGGACGGATTTGGAAGATTGTATGTTGGGTGTTGAGGGTGAGGAACCACTTTCTTTCGATCATGCGAATGCTTCGGCGCAGGACTTGACGTTTGGACAGTCGCAGTCTGCCACGATGCATGTTCCTGTCGATGGGAATGGGGTTATGGAGGTGGAGGTGCCGAGTTTTGTAGGTGGAGGGACTGTTCGGGCGGTTTGGGACGGGAGGACAAGGACTGTGAAGGTGACGGTCGGGCAGAATTTTGGCGGGATGTAGGTAGCTGGGAATCTGGGAAGCTGGGTTATTCATGATCAATTTCTATGAGAATGGAAGGTAGTGTTTGTTGATAATTTTTGGTCATGTCGAAGAGCACTGGCTTGTCGAAAAGTACTGGATTGTTTCCAATGTTGTCCGTGGTTGGCGGTGGTCGACTATGGCCCGTTCAGCCTCAGAAGAAGCACAACTTCGCACTCGATCGAGATGACGACCGTAGCAATCCTACCTTTGATCTATAAAAAGCCGCTACTAGGGCGCTTTGCGAAGTCCTTCCTGCTTGATCACCCATGTGCCATCCTTTGGAAAACCAGGCGCGTCATCAGTGGAGCCCTGCCAGCCAGCAGCCATATACGCCACTATCGCACAGGTCAATTTGGAAATCCCACAGATGATGACATGAGTGTATCGCTTACCTGCGTACAAAAACGCTGCATTTCCAGGAATGAATGGTGGGGGTGTACCGCTGGACTCCCCTTTACCACCGCGAACGGCAAAACCTATGCGTAGATCCCGTTCAGCACGCTGTGATATTCAAGGTGAGAGAAGAACGTACCGGCATCGTCGAAGACCCAACGATCATAATTGGTTAGATATCGTATGGCTTTCTCCGGCCGTCCCACCCTCGCAGCATTAATAGCAAGCACAGGTCTTCCCCATCCAAAAATCTTCTCCTCCGTCCAAACCTCCCATACCTTCTTAGCCGTCCTCAACGCAACCTCAGGATCAACAGCAGGGGTATCAGGAAGAATGCCTTGCATCATGATAAGACTGCGTGTGTCGCCGTTTAGTTTCGGATTTTCCCACCACGAACTATTGAGACCCTCGTAGTCTGCATAGATGCCGTCTACTTGTGGTGGGAGAGCTAAGTTTTTGGCGACGGTCGTCCATTTTTCTGGGATGGATTGGTTGAGTAGCTTCTTCCAATTGCTGGCGGCGTCGAGACCCCATCTCCAGTATGCTAACTAGAAGAACGGGTGAGAAATGTACGATCTTTCTTGTCAACGACTTACCTCGTAGGCCAGGTTGCGGCTTTCCGCGGGACGAGTGTTTTCTGTAACTCCATATGCCCTACAATGCCTATCAGTCAAGCAATTTCGAAAGTCAATGGAAGAGCGTAAAATACGGTGCACCAAGATCGTAGAGCCCTGACGTCGAATTCTTCCAAGCATAGGACGCCATGTAATCGGCTGTGGCTGTCAAGATGCCATCCCATCGCTCCAAGGTCTTTCGGGTCGGCGATGCCTGATATGCTAATTGCGCCATGTACATGGGATGGGGCTAGAAAGTTAATCGTCGAGCAACACATGTTTTCCAGTCAAACTAACCTGTTGCCACAGAAGGTAGGCATTGACACTTCCTGGGGAATTAATACCACCACTAATTTCGGTCATCTTCGGCCATCTAGGGAACGAATCGTAAGCTATGAGTGTTTTATAGTTGGTCATGATCGCTTCTTACTTTGCGCCTTCCCAGCCCATTTTCTTAGCCCTCGCGAGAGATGATGGCAGCAGCGTCTCATAGAGCTCCGGGAATATGTTATCGAAATGCTCTTGTCTACCCCACGTTGACCAGTGGGCATTATGCCATACAACCATCTCCATATGAAATTTTCCTTGGGGACAATTAGCACTTAGTGGACGTGACGTACCGGGTATCGTTTAAACTCACCATACCACCCGTTATTCATGAGACCACTTTCCTGTGGAGATTGTCCTTTGGAGGCGCTGTTTACGCGAACATGATATTGCGACAAGATGATTCGCCGCTGAAGTTCATCTGCTGCTGGATTGGAAGACGAAGTGAGATCAATAAATCCTCCTTGGCTCCAATAGTTGTTCCAGGCTTTGGTGTTTCGTCGTTGTATCGTGAAAGGTAATTCGGGTGCTCTCTTTTCGGAAGAAAAATGAGACGTAAAAGCTATCGTAGACGATGTATTTGCGGAACCGGAAGCTGTAGAGAGCGTATAACGATGAGCCGTGATTTTCTTCGAACCTTGGGGTTCGTTTCTAGACAATTTGACAGGGAAAGCAGAGGGCCAGCGCAAATTGACAAAGTAACTTGTTTCTTGTAATTCGTGATGGATGTGAGCAGTATGGGGTTCCCCGCCTTCAACGATGGACGTCGTGTGGTTCAAAGGGAAGTCGTAAACTCCAGCGAAGACCTCGAATTTATATTTTGTCGAATGGATTGGTGGGTATGGGAAGTCGAGTTCGATGGCCAGTTCACCTGAAGAAAGCAACTCGGATTCGATGTGAAAAGTCACTGCATCAGACTGGAAGTCACTCTGTGTCACTACCTTCACCGTTTGCCCATCGACTTTAAACGTGGACGTTATAACACCATTCCAGAGTTCAAGCACTTGAAATGGCTCTTTGATTTGTAGGGCTGAAAGAGGAGCGTTCCTGTACTTCAACCCAATTCGTCCGAGGTTGATGCGATTCGGATTGGCTACGAGCCACTGAGAGATGGCGGGAAGCTTAGAGTCAGCAAGGTCATAGGAGATAGTCCTGCCATGTGTCATCATACTAATGCCATTGTAGTCACTAAGCTGTTCTCTACATGTATCAAGGTGAGCTGACGCAAAGCACGCAGTGATGGGCAGACACGAACCCGTTCGTCGGCAATGAATCGTTGTGCCACGCCCAACTCGACATGGTATTGAATGGTAGGAAGGTCTATCAACACCACCAAGTGTGAGCATGAGATATGTCAGCAACTGCTTGAAGTCCTTACCTGCATGCCTGTGTTGTCGACATTGAAGGCGAAGTTTCCGTTGCCGACTTGCAGAGGCGTTGTGGTGTTGCTGATTATGTCTGAACGGACAACATTGTATCGAGAGACGATATCTTGTCTGCAACCGGTCAATCCCATTCTTGAGGATGTTCAAGGTTCAAGTTCTCATGGCTTACCTGTCCATCATACCAAGAGCTGTGGTCGGAAGTGCGAGCAAGCCATAGCATCCTCTTGTCAAGATCATCACAAAATCTTAGGCCCTCAAATTGAGGTTGGGAGGCTCGTCTTGTACTTCGACTTCGTACACCTTTGTCATACTTTTTTCTTGCCCTGTTGAAGAAGTCTTTCCGGGTTAAAGAAAGCCGAACAGTAGATGAATTTACACGTGTACGGAAAATTTAGATTGTTACTGGCCACTGCATCTCGAATCTCGATCCACAGCAGAGCCGCAGCCTCGTCTAGTTCTATTCCAGGTACGGAGTAAAGCCTGCCACATTCCCGCTGTAGTTCTACGTTCACGAATCATGACCAACATCACGATGAATTGAGACACGTAAAATAGAGTCGGGGAATTCATGTGGATTAAAACTTGCAAGTCGGAAACTATTAACTGAACCAATTTCATTTGATAACAAAGTACCACTGGCGTAGACTAGCGTGATTGAGAGGATTGAAGCTTGCAAATGATTCGTGTTCTCAACTGCCTCAAGCAGTGCATAGTCAAACCCCCGTCTGTGATGTAGAAGATCGGGTTCCTGCCTGCCTCCCTTTTTCCAGCCGACCTGATAATTCCCCGCGAATCCAGAACCGTTGTGATTGATAGTACCCAGTTTGTCCCTGCTTCATGCGTGAAATCCCGTCGATGTGTCCAGCATATATTTGTGTCCACACTAGGCCTGTGTACGTCATTGTACCACCTCAATAACGTCAGAAGCTAGACCTCCATGTCAAACCAGAAGCAGGAGTAGAATGACCACCAAAACTGTGTTCAAACGTCTTCATGGTCTCCGGGGAAATGCTACTCCTTCTCCTTCTCTGCTTCTTGAGCTGATGCTCCGCCTCCATCAGCCTTGTTTGTACCCACGCCCTGAATATCTTGTCATGCTTGACTCCGTCACAGTTCAGGAGCTCCGTGAGTGTCGACTTGATCTGCTGGCTGATCTCGTATAGACTAGCGTGACTAGCCATGTCCGTTGAGTGGTTGGATGTCCCTGCCGAAGGTGATTGAGACCAGCTCGAGGCCATTGGATACGAGGATGTGATTTGATATGGGTAGGATTGAGCTTTCTTGGGCGATGGTGTAGATGGAGGGCTATCCAGAGTGGAAATAGAATCGCAAGAATGTACGCTGCTGATGCTACTGATTCGCTGTTGGATCGATTCGGATTGCTCAGAAAGACGCCTGTATCTGGAGATGAACTGGTCCTGCATACTGTCAGGCTTTGCTCCAATGGCTTGCAGGCATCATTCACATACCTTATCTGAGGAGCTTGAAGTTCTTCGGCCTGACATTTCGAATCTTGGTGTGTCGGCTGGCATTGTCATTGTTGTAGGGTGAGATTGTGCGGAAGCTTGCTTTGGTATTCGATATATACCTAGACGCCTTGCGGGGTCTTCGCCTTACCGATAGGGCAGGGTAGCTTCAGCTTATCGGGTGTTCTACTGGTGAGAAGGGCGTCAGTGGTGTGATTAGTACTGAATATGGTGCGAGGCTGATGCGAGGTTGGTGGAAAGTCCAGGAAGCTGCGTGTGGAGTGCAGATACGGTAGATAGTAGACCCGTCCACGTATGGGGATGCAATGTTCCTGAACGAAGAGGGCCTGGGAAGCTATTTGAATGCGAGAGAATCTATTTGAGCAAGAGAAGCTATTCAAGTTATTGTATCGTCTGACGTACGAGGTTCGATGGATGCTGTGGATGGATCAGGAAAGATGCCAAAAAGAAAAGATGATGGAAATTCCAACGCCGGCCGCCTCGGTGGGCTTGCATGGCTAGGGGGGGGTGCTAGGTTTCACCCCTCGCTGTGCTGGGGCAGGCCGCCGGATCGCCGTGCGACGGGACGGGATTTTTCGTCGTTACCTACTGTGGTAGTTACACGTCCACGTCCACGGGTCGAATCAGAATACTACTACGAAGTAGGAACGCGTCTCGGTTATGTCATCAAGCTTGGCTGTTCGGCTGATTCCGCGCTCGGTCAAAGAATACGAGCACGTACCGAGTACGATAGTTCTACTGTATCCTGCTTATCAGCCACAACATGGGATGCCGCGCCGTGCCACCTCCCCATCGTCATTCTCGCTTGCTTTTCTTGGTCTCCGCAACCCAGAGCTAAGATACATTGAACGTGCTGATGGTAGTCATCCATCCGAAGCCCCAGGTCGACTCTAGGCTTGGTAGCAGTAATGCTATCACGAAACATAAACTCTCGCAATGCTCCATCAAGCCTTTTCGATAGAGGGCGTTGGAGGGAAATGACGTCGGATTGAGTCAGGCGTTCGCAGCTTCGGCTTGTGGAGTTGTGCCTTGGGGTGGAAGACATGGTACGTGGCTTCAACTCGGGGGAAACTGAACCATGGAACAGACCAATGCGACAGATAAGATGTCTCAACGGAGAAAGTCGACTGGTATTCAAGTCTTGGGTGATAGGCAGGAGGGAAGGACATGAGGGTGAATGGCATCATAGCCACTCCATCTGGCGTGGCTTGTCCCGACCGTTGACCGCACAAACGTGACATGTCTACCTGGTACGACTACATTGAAGATTGAACAGGATCATGGACGTGGATGTGGATGGCGAAAATCCACGGCCATCCCACAAGTGCCATGTGCTGTCCGGTCTAGACGAATGGATCGTCCCTATCAGTTTGATCCCTGCTTTCGTTGTTCCAACCCGTGAGGCCAAGGTCGAAAACTGCGTGGGGTAGAGATATCTTACTCAAGCAGCCGCCTGGTCCTCATCTCTAGTGATCCCCACGCGTTCCTTCCAGAAACCTTTACCATAACTGAGCAGAATCTCCGCGCCCTTTGGGATGCCCTTAGATCGCTTCCCACTCTTTCCAGCAGGAAGTACGAACATGGCCATTCTCTTCTCCACGACCCCCTTTCCGACGTCGATCCAGATCTCCTTGAACTCAGCGTTGGGACCCGTCGACTGGATGCCTCGATAGTCGTTACAAAAACGCGCCTCGTTGCCCATCTTCGCCGCATCAATGCCTATCCCAAGCTCGCGATTGAGGCAGAGATCGTAATCCGAAGTGGGATCCGTTTCTTTTTCGCTGTGGACGTAGCCGTGATAGCAAATGATGAAGCTCGAGGGAGCTAGATTTTGGGCTGCAATCAGGCCGAACTGGCCGTTCGCTGGATGATCGTGGTCCTTGATCGGTGATATTCGGACCAGTGGACTTGGCCCGCTTGCCTTCAGGAGCACCTTTTCGAATCCAGGTTTGTGGTGAAGTGCTTGGAGTATTTCTTTAGACAAAGCGCTAGAGTAAAGAGGTTGCGAAAGGTAAATGACACCCTGTGGCCAGCCTTTTGGCATCTTTGGACCAGGCTTCATTGCGGGGTTACGAGACGCTTTCGATCCATAGTTTCTGATATTTCATGTTATGTATGTTGAAAGAAGAATTCATTGCAGCCGAACGAGTCTCTCATCGCCGGCACGTGACTCATAGCATGTAATACAACTTCAATGAAATTGATCGATGTGCTTTTTGGACCAATATCAAGGTCATACAGAGTGTCGAGTAAAACATCGTCCCTCAATATCCAAATTAAGATTAAGTCTTCAATATAAACTTGGTCGCGGATAAAAGAGCATACTTGCAACAATTCAAGGCCGATGCCCACCCAGTCTTGAATTAGTTGAGGATTGGGTCGACCTAGTGACAGTCCGGAACTGGACAAAGAGATATTCATACCGACAGGCATGGGGAAAAGCAAAGGAGGAAAAGTAAATAGACTGGAGCCATGTTCACGTGAGAATGATATTACCAAGATCGGATTGATTCATGCGCTAATTATTCAAGGTATCTAAATACCATGCATACCAGTAATCTTACGAAAGATTCATTGGATCGACCCTATCTGGCGCACTAAGTTGAGAAGCAGTATCAGTATGTAAACTCTAGATATGCAGCAATCCAAGTGGAGGAGAGAAACTTACACAGTCCCGAGTCCTGGTGATATCAACCTCAAAAGGAGGAAGAGTCTGTCCCGGTCGTTTACAACCAGAGGCTCTGTCTGATTTAATGTTAGTCGCTTGACATAGCTGTTGTTTTCGTGTTCTCGTACAAGCTACTTTTCTCTCAAACTCATCGTGAGGACTTTGCCCAGCACCACATGCGGGAGGAGTAGGCGTTTTGCAGTCGTTACTACATCCAGTGCTGCATCTGTACGTAGCTACTCTTCTGCAATTACCAGCAGAGGCCATGGCGTAAAGGGCGAGGGTGGTGAGAATTGAAAGCTTCATTGTGGTGGAGGGGCTGGGGTTTGTCGTTTCGTTTGGGATATTGGTGGATGAAGTCGTTCACTGATATTTAACTACGGAGGTAGCTGCAACCTTATATATGCAAAGTTCGAAAAGCAAATGTCACTGGAGGTCAGGGTCTTTCACTTGAGGCTAGGACAGGTAGATAGGCACTACCTACGATCATATCACGCCCATTGCAGCTAGTAGCAGCTGAATACAGTGCGAATGTCTATCCGCGGAGAGATATGCGGTCACAAATAGCTTTCAATGGTACAATAATCGGTTGGTACATAGTTATCATTTCCGACAGACTCCTAGCTCTTTGTATGGATAGGGTACTCGCGACGCGACTCACCGCTGACTGGCTTCGTATACCGCGTGCGAGCCAAGTGAAGTCTCGTACTCTCCTTATGCTGTCCCAGAAGCTGAAGTGGTTGGAGGGGAAGGATCACAGAGAGGTGAGGTCTAGCTGACTCGACACTGGTCTAGCAGCTGGAGCATTTGGACGTCCTGATTCGGCCTAGCCTAGTTCTAGCCGCTCCAGACGGATTTCGGTTGTTTCACCTACCTTCTAATGTCCTCTCCTCAGCCTCGGCGTCAAACCTCACTCAATCATCACTTCACCACTACTTCACGAATCTCGCCAGGCTCTGTACTCAGTCATTGTCATTTCGCATACAAGTGTGCCACATTACTGCAACCCGATGATCGATCCGCACAAAACCATACAGCCCATTCGCTTCTAGTTGTGATCCTGTGCTCACATCACACAGCCCATCCTCAAATTTCATTCTTCCGTCCTTCTTTTCGCGGAAGAGACCCCGACATTGGCCATCATCCTTTTCCAGCCGCTAGGGATGACGAGTAGGACTTCTTTGATCCACTTCAAAACCTGGTCGATGGATACCAACCCTTGGCAACTCCAGACACCGTTGTCTAGAGAGGCGACACGGAAATTGAAAGCTTCCTGAGATACTTACTCATCCCTGGAATTCCTGGAGTGGGACAGCTTCTCCGACAGCGTATTGTGGAATCCAGGACAAAATCAATCCAAATTCCGGAGTGTTGACTGAGAAAATACTTCGATGCGCTTTTGATAGCGGCGCTTCAATTGCAGTCGGAGCATCGCTACACCTCAAAGAGACGTCTTATCTCAACGGCATCGCTCCAGTGTCGTCCATGTGGGTCCGTTAAGTGGTTCATCATGTGGATCATAGCCTTTGAGCTTGCGGTCTTCCCCTAGAAGTAGAAGACCAAATATAAGGGTGGCCTGCTGCTCTTCCTCCTCCCTCTCTCTTCAGTCAGTCTTTCTCAAACATCTAATTCATAGACATCTGGTTTAACACCTACTACACTCTTTTAACACCTGACGAAAGTTCCGAAAAAAATCCTTTGCTCCAAAAACCTAGTCCAGCCATCTCGAACCAATCAAAATGCGCTTCACCACTGCTCTTTTCTTCTCCGGCGTCAGCGCCTCAGTCATTGCTTCCAGCTATGACAGCCCAAGCTACGACGCCCCATCCAGCGATGACGCCCCATCCAGCTATGACAGCCCAAGCTACGACGCCCCATCCAACGAGACCGACTCATATGTCACCTACACGGAGGTCGTCAGCCAATTGACTACCGTCTGCCCAAGCGCCACTGAGCTTGTCCATAACAAGAAGACCTACACCATCACCACCTCAACCGTCCTAACCATTACCGACTGCCCATGCACCCTAACCCACTCAACGTAAATCCATCTGATCGATTGATCGTATCTCATGCTAATTATCTTTCAGTGTCAGCACGACTCCAGCAGCACCCGTCGTTCCAGTGTCCACCCCAGCTGCAGCAGAGACCACCGCAGCCGCATCTACCACACCAGTAAAGGGCGTTCATCCTTCCAGCGCAGAGCCAACCTCCGCCGCAGGATCTACTCCCGTCAAGCCAGTCTATGGTGAGGCCTCTTCATCCGCCCCCGCATCCTGGGCCCCTTCGGGAGCACCATACACATATTCCAACGCCACTACCCCAGTTTCGCCAGTCTTGGGCTCCTCACCATCCGCATCTGCTAGCGGAACCAAGACTGGCCCACAACAGGTCTCCGTCAACGCCGCCCCTGGAAATGTTGCCTGTGCCAGCGCTGCTCTCGTTGCTGCCTTCGCTGCTGTTGCATACGTTTTGTAGATAGTTTACTGACGGTGTCATGATCTACGAGACGCACTCATATTTTGTGGTTGTTTGTTTATTTCTTGTTCATAATTTATGGGTTCAGCATGACTTGACGTTATTTAGACCTTAGTATCCCATTGAATTGAACGCCTCTTCAGCGCTTGTCTATAATCATACACATTCCTTAGTAACATTCAACTTGCTTGAAAGCCTTGAATACATGCGCAAACTTCGCGATCATGACCGCGGTCATCAAACTAATCAACCAATCAAAAATTCCGCATCCCTGGAAGCACAGCCTTTCTTGCAGCCTTCCCTGTCTCCTTGGCATTGGACATTACACAGTAGAGCCTTAGCTCCGCGAACAAACTCCACTGTCTCCACAATATGTCGCGTCCCTCTCATCCACTTCCCCTTTGTTCGAAAGTTCAATAGTTCTACTCGACAGCGAAGGAAACAAAAACAAAAGACACCGCTTTCAATCTCCGCGCCTCCTTGACAAACCGTAATCACGAAATAATTGCGCAGAAAACAAAGCATATTGACGGGCCAATGCGCGTGGAGCAGGAGACGAGCAGGAAAATGGAGCCAGGCTACTGCAAGACATCAATTTCCCTCAGCCTCGCCGTCGACGAGATTTTCGATGGAGGCGTCGTCGATACGAGTATCGCAGGCCAGGCCAAAGCTTACTAGATCCCATACCGGTTTACGCAACCCAACAAGAAGAGATGCAGAAAACGACATGCTAAAGCCCTTACTCTCCTCCCACAAGTTCCGTTCACTCTTGAAGTGAAACTTGCGATATTGATCTAACCTACGAGGTCTGTTCTTCTACAGCAGATGTTGTGAGGTGTCGATGTGCGTTTCCAATGAGGGAGCTGCGCAATTGTACTCCCAATGACAAGCGACTGATCAGCAGCAACCTTTATAACGCATAGATTAAAAAAATTGTGGGAGGATACCATTCAATATTCCAGTGATATAATCGACTACCTCCCACGATCTTACAAAAGCCGCCGAAGATGCGAGGTTGTATGGGGACTGCAACGACGCGAACAAACGCCATCTACAAATGCCATGTAACCAAAGCCGAGCCCAAATCGTGATTATAGGCCATGATACTAGAGGGGAAAAACCACAATCACAACTTCGCCTTCGGAATATCAACAAGCATACCACCCTCCTCACCAGCCTCAGTCTCTGTAGTTCCCTCAACCAACGAGCGCTCACCACGAACATCCGCCTCCCGAATATGCTTCGTCCACCCAAGGGGATCCTTATCATCCTTCAAGAATTCCATAGTGGGAAAATAATGTTCATTCTTCTTCATCGTTGCAACCCACGGGACATTGTCAAAAGTCATGACCTTGAGCCTGAAATACGTATTGTCTGGAATCTTGGTTGCTTCGCGCAAGAACGTGTCCATGTCGGGTGTCGGTACACCATTGACGTGAGTGATGAAGTTGGTTGGAGCTAGGTTGTACATGTAAGCCGGTGAGCCACGTTGGCGTCCGCTAATGTAGACATCGGAGTGGATTTTGGATATTTGCTGGCGCACGGCGTGATGTGGTCGGTGGAGGACGGCACCACAGAAGACGATGACACGTGAGGTTTCGAGATCTGTGGTAGGAACAGTCGGGATAGTGATCGATATTTGCTGTCTTCGGCGGACAATGACAGCGGAGAGTGTCTCGTTGTTGTATTGGATGTCAAGATCAGGAACTCTGGTGATAAGTTTGTTGTTGAGGGTCAGGACGACATCGCTCTCTTGAAGCCCATCATTGTGCCCCGAGTCGACTTTTCGAACCATGAATATTTGATGACGCTCTGGGTCTTCTTTCTCGATTCTCTCAATCCATTCATCGGAGACGCCCATAATGCGAGCTTGATCCATATGAATAGTGTGCATCTCGACGTTGAGGATTCGAAGGTTAGGCGTGATGCCCTTCTGAATTTCTTGGATGACAGGTGCAATCATAGGTGTCATGAGACCGAGGTGGTACTCCATGTCTTTGCCGCTATGGGGCGACCGTTCGCCCAAATATGTCAGCCACAGGGCTTCAACAGTGCCGTCTTTAGACACAAGCACTCCGCTGCCGCACTGCCCACCCAAACTACTGTCTACAGTCACCGCATCGCAGTTGATTGCGCGATACCGAGGAGTCGAAGCGCTGGCTGGAATTGCAACAGTGGTGATGTCCGTAACTGTGGTCTTGGCCGAGACTGGACGGTAGTTCTGGTTGAATCCAAAGAAGATGGTTTCCTGACCCTGTTTCACATACTTTGTCGACAGCTTTGCGCTCTTGACTGGAGCATCGACGAGCGACGCATCGTATTGAAGAATGGCGAAATTTTGAAGGGGATGCATGAAGAGCACCTTGCCGACCACCTGTATCGAGTCTGCAATTGTGATGTGGATGTCGCAGAAGTCGTAAGGCACAATCGCACGCGAAATTATAACGAGTCCCTTTTCGGCGTCAATCACTAAGCCGTAGCCAGACTTTCTTGCCCGTGGAAATCCATCCATCTTGACGGGCATATGGGCGCTCACTTTCACGAAACTTCTGATGATGTCTACGGCTTCGGGGTAGTTATCGTTCTTCATCTCGATGAACCTTGCTCTTCGCGGCGATGGCTGGACAGCAGGAAGCGCGTCTGCTAAGTCGCTGTAGTCCCATAGACCGGTCTCGTCGTTTCGCACGGCAAGTCTCATCTTTTTTGACCAGTGACGATCGATGTTGACTATCTTGGTGTTGAGAGTGTGGAGATCGCGTAGGTGCTTATAGGCTACAACGACCCGCGATCTGTCTGGTATCGTCTTCATCACTTCGACGAAAGTGTCTAGATCTGGAGTATCGCGGTTGTCGACAGACTGAACAATCCAGCCGCTGTCACTTCCTTCGAGCCAGAAGGACCCGGCAGCTTCGCCAACATAGACTCCAACGCCCTTTGTGGAGATCGCATACATGCGAGCTTGTTGGTAGGACAAATCGTGGAAGGATCCTCCAGCAACATTTACGAAACGGTCAGGCGTGATAGCATGCAGATCGCCAACGGTAAGCTCAACCTCCAAATCTTCACCGCCACGTTGGACTAGAACTTTGATGGTCTGAGCTACAGAGGAGTCAAGGATATCATCGAGTCGAATGAATTGGACTACGAGCTCTCCATTGATCTTGAGTAACAAGTCTCCCTCCTCAAGTTTCTCGTCCCCTGGGCCCTGAGGCAAAACTGTCTCTGCCACTAACATTCCAGTTTCCTCTGGGAATTTTGCACGCATAGTTGCTTCCCAGTCAGCTGTGAGGCCCAGTCGTCGACATTCGTCGTAAGGCTTCAGTAGCCAATGTGTTTGTATCGTACCTCGCGTCACGAAATCGCCTCGCTGGAGACGTTGTAGAGCTCGTAGTGGTCGATCGAGGGGTAAGAAGTAGTCCGTCGCAGCTCCATCCGATCTGCCTCCCGCTTGGAGAGCCACGGCGTGGCCATCAATGTTAACGACAGGACTGCCAGAACTTCCTCCACTCGCTGCTGCTGCGGCTTGGATATAATTGGTGTTGAAATCGCAGTATCCTTCGCCATATTCCGGCGCATTTCTGTCCAACCGGGAAATGACACCAGAAAGAATACTGAGTTTTTCTCCTGCGTCATTGCCCACCACTCTGATCTCCACACCAACCTTAGCGAGGTCCGGTCGTAGTTTCAGTGCAGAAAGAGGCATGTACTTGATTTTCTTAGGGTCGAATCGTAGGATTCCGAAGTCGTGAACGGGGTCGCGGTATACTGGGTGGACATCGACTTCCTCATGATTGTCGAAGATGCAGTATCCCCAGAATGGGCCAGCGCCGACAACGTGCTATTTAAATATTAGCATGATAATTTCAGCCAGAGCTTTCCCCTTCTCAATGCACATTGACTTACCCTGTTCGTCAAGATGTAGCCTTTCTCCGCATCCACCACAAAGCCTGTAGCCTCGCTAGCTACCGCGGGATCTGTATCAAAAGAGCAAGTCTGGCAGAAATGTATAGACACCACATTCTTGATCACCTTCTGCACAGTGTTCTGCCATTCAGCAGTGTCTGCCGTTGTGGGAGCTCTAGTGATCATCCTTCCGTCATCAATGTCCAAAGGTACATCTCCACCATTTGAGATGTCGGTTCCATTTGAGTACTCTCCAGAATCTGTCTTGACTTGCTTCATTGGGCGTTCGTGTGAGGGCGTCGTTGGTTGTTTGCGTTTGCTTCTTGTGTCGCCGTTGTTGGTCATAATGGGCGAAGAAACGGCGGCGCAGGTGGAAGCGTAGAAGCGATAAGGGATGGTGACCTGGAGCCTCTTTGTCTGCGTAAAGGAATGGCGGAGCGCTGATATGCAGGTGGTTTGAAGCGCAGGACAGGTTACAATCGGCCGTGGGTTTGCTGGTGAAGTATGAGGAGAGAGGCTCGAGGATGTCGAATGGAAGAATGAGGCGGCGATGTGCTGGTGAGCAAACGACGGGTGGTGTCTGAGGAGACGAGCGGAAGAGAGTGATACGAGTAGTAGTCGTGGACGTGTTTGCTCGGTAAGGGCGAGGGAGCACACAGTCGTCGTCGTTGTTAGCCTGCAATTGGATCCAAGCAGATTCCGCAGTGCTAGATTCACTGTTGGCATAGATAATAGTCAAGTCAAGAGAATGAGTGAAGCTTTCGTCGTCAAGGGTGCAAAAGAACGATAAACTTTGATGGCCACTGCCCGAGCACGTCCCCGTCCCCCCGTACCGAAAATAGAAGTTTCTTACTACCTTACCTCTTCAGGACAATTGGACAAGGCCATACAGTTGTTCCTAGTATTGTATCGACAACAGCCTGTTCTGCTGGCGGCATAAGAGCCGTGATGGTTGGTGCATACCTACAGTCTATATATTACACTGCCTGCATTATCTTGACCCAGTACCTGCCGCGTTGTCCCTAAGAAGCGGCTATAGGTAGCACAGCTAGCCATCTTGTGTCTCGTGGCTACCTATAGCCATTGCTAGATACCTATCCTATAGCCATTGAATAGCTATACAAACGCGGGTCCACTCAATTCCTTCGTGATAGGCGAGCTCTCAATATAAACGCCGCTGAAATACCAGTCTTCTTGACCGGTCCCGGTAGCAGGCAGCTTGAGCCCACCAAGATGGAAGTCTCGTCCGTTCTATTGATATTGATTAGCTGCAGATAATCGAGGCAAATCGTCAACTACTCACGGATGAAGTCGAAGCCGGAATCGGTGCTTGGATTTGCACCAACGTATCATTTCCAGTCGAGTGCCAGAAACCTACAGTTTTCTTACTGAAATCCTGGTCGTTGTCAGCATTCAGTCCTCTTCTGTTGTGTTGAATGATAGAGAGAGATCGTACAATCTCATAGGCAATGTTGTGCCACACATTCGCCTCCCAAGTCGAATTCCACCGACTCTTTCCATCAATGAAGGCATGAAGCAGCGAACCCTCAGCACCCTGCGATCCGGCCAGTAACCCATACCTCATCTCAACAAAATGCCCATTCTCAAAATAACACATCTGATGATCCTGCGTCTTACTAGGCGGGTTCGCATCCTTCCTCATCATACTAAAATGGTAGAAGACCAGGCCTTGATTAATCATTCCCTTCTTCGAATAGCTCGCATCGAAGGTGTGAGGAATCAATTCCGTCCTCCACTGGAAGTTCCTGTCTGTCTTTTGAGCAAGACTAATTTTGACACCTTGGCCACTGGACTTGTCGGCTGGATGTTTGAAGGCCGGTGATAATTGGACGAGATCGGACATCGGTGCCGTGGCGCTGTGGGTTGCTGGTATGTAGTATTCATACGGTCCGACTTCCTTGCTGAAAGACCAAGCTGTCATGGCTGAGTAGACTTTACTCGCAAAAGAGGTTTTGTAAGTTGCATCAGTGCTAAGATCGAACCGGCCGTCCCAGAGAACGGTGCCGCCTAGAGGAAGAGTAGAGTATTAGCCATATTCTTTGCCATCGACCTAAGAAGAACTTACCAGCAACGACATTCGCAAAAATCGCAATGTTTACCACAGACCACATCATCATCTCAGCTATATCAACAATAACAATAACAATAATAAGGGAGAGGTGAGAAGGAGACACGATTCAGCAATATTTCTGTCTTCAGAAGGAACCTATGAGCACTGTAGTAAAATCTTCATACCTATATTACCCGGCCACTATAAGCGGCACCAGCTCCTCTGTGATGGAGACTATACACAGTAGTACTCTCAAACCTTGAGGTTCCACACCGGCGTGTGCTCAAGTGGTGTTTCATATGTCGGAAAATCTAAGGACTAATATTATTTGCCCGCTTTCGGTACCCCAACCCTGACTTGACATGTAGCTGTGGTATTCAGGTGGATAAACATTAATTGTAGACCCTGTCTTAATCCCTGCAACGGACATTTGTACACGTTTAATTTAGCCAAACCCATATTATTTTTTCAACGACCTACCAAATAATGCTCTACTCGTGTTTCGCTTGATGAAGGAGGTGGAGGTTATAAGGTTAATCTTATGCTGGATGGAGGAAGACTGGGTTGGAGTAGGGCCGAGAATTAACGTTTATCAACCCGGGTATCACCATAGTAGATCTTCCGTGTTTCAAACATATCATCCCAGACTTGTGGGACAACAAGGACCCAGTCGAAGCAAGGCTAAATCATAAGGAAGTTGTCGATTTAGAATGGAAGGTTTGAATGTATACGTCTGCCTGCTCACTTTTACCGTGCATCCCAAGGTTGGTAAGTTGCTCAAAGATCCAGCTCTCGCAATCCACCTATCCATCATCGTGGCACCCTCTCATACTTCGACGGAACGTTGTCCAAATTCTCATTGGCACAAAGCTGCTCAAAGTACTTTTGGAACCACTGCCCAGCCTCAGGTGCTCCCTGCATCGCCTCCGATTTTTCCGTTCCGCAGAAAGAATCGAATCGAGGACCCGGGGTGGAAGTACCGTCGCACTCCCCACCAGGTTTGACCCATACAAAGGCATCAAGGAGTGGACTCTCTTTTGCAACTGCTGGGCGACGGCCGAATCCTGTGCCTTTTGCGTTACACCAATTGCCCCAGTGCTTTTGGTCTGTTGGGTATTTGCCGGACCGGGCTTGGTTGAGAATAAGTACGAAGCACGAGTAAGGCATGTTGGGAGAGAGACTTACATGTATCCATGATGAAATGAGCTGGGAATCCCTTTGCTGTAAGCTTTGGAGCCAATTGTTCCATGTACGTCTTCTCGTCACACATTTCAACCTTCTTTCCACCTGACGACCATACACTCCTCATTTCGTCGGTGTATTTCAGTTTGCTGCAGCTCCCAGGTGGAACGGACCAAGCGTTATAGTTCGCAACGTTTGTTACCAGGCCCCTAACCTTGCTTGGTTTACCAGCCTCAGCGTATATTTTGGCAAAGTAATCGGCTGCTGGGTCGAGGTTGGCGGGCCAGGCGAGCCAGCCGGCATGTGCGCCGTCAAGATAGATTCCCACAATATTATCAAGCCGATTTAGCTCTTTGAGAGCGTAGATGATGCCCTCCTCGTATCCTGCTTTGGCAGTCGCACATTTTGGTACGTTCAGGTTTGTGACAATGTTGGCAAGGGAATCCGGCTCTACGCTTCAGATTAGCTTGCTATACATGACCTCCTAACCGACTCGTCGAAACACTGCAGAGGATTGGATGGCTGAGTTTATATGGATGAAATCATCATGATGGCTCTTTCTGGGTTGCTAGACCAAGGAATGCTTTGAGAGGCCCAAAGATTTAAAGAAAGAATAGCGACATACCAATAATGAGGACGAATTTGACCGATGGGGCCGCCTTTATGTTTTTCACGATTGCATCAATGTACGCTTTGTACTTCACAACGCCTCCATCTGCGCTTGAAAGTTCTCCGTTCGAGGCCTTAGCGTTACAATCGCGATCAGGAAGGTTGTAGACAACCAATGGCATAAGAACGTCGAGTTTCCGAGTTTGAATGTCCTTGACGAATTTGGGAATGTAAGCAACTTTGGCAGTGGTGTCCCTGTAATGTGTTAGTCATTCTAAGATAAACAGGAGCTTTTCTCCGTGGATACATACAGCCAGAAGAAACTGGGGATAGTGGCCACTTTCTTGGCTACAGCGAGGAGGGACAGGTTGCCTGCCAGGGCTGGAATAGCTATAGTCTCAACCTCTTTTTGATAAAAGCTGTTTGCATATAGGTTGATACCAGACGTGCCTTGGGTGAATGGGCTACCAACTGTGACCCCTTCTGCAGCCGTGGCAACACTTTCGCCGGTCACGTTGACATAGTCCACCTTCGCAGGAGGAGTGACACCGCTCCATTTTGCTTCCACGCATGCGATCAACGCACAAAGGAGTGTAAAGCTCTTCATCGAGAAGTAGCTAAATAAAAATGGTTGGGAAAATGCAAGTGGGTTGAAGAAGATGGAAAGAAAAAGACGCGGCCTGCTATACACTGCTCTATAAGAATGCGATATGAATAGCCCTGCTCGAACCTTCGTAATAATAGACAAGCGGTCCGGGTATCGCCCACTCGCTCAGATATAAGCGACACAATCGTCGCATGGTGAAGTGGCGTTTGGTGGCCAGAGCTCGTTTTCTCTTAGTCGGTTGTCGATTATCTACTTGCACGACAACAGCGCAGATGATGCAAATTACTTGAGTTTGGTGACCCAGGCGAAGGCTTGGAGGAGGGAGGTATTTGTCCCAGAGTGAATTGAGACCTGGAGTAGAACTTCAGATCAAGCCTATACCGGAAGGAACTGGACTCGAAACCAAGATTAGCACGATTGAAGCGTTTCCTTAACCTGTCTCGACCAATCTCAGATCGATATTTCGTGGCGGACCTTGCGGGCCCGGAACGATTGGGTGACTTGATAAATATTCCTTGAGAGAGGACCTGAGTATACGTATGCCTCCTCCTCAGAGAATCCGAACAAATCGGTGGCTATACCGTCTCTTGGAAGTATATATTCTGCTTTTCGAAGACACAGAAAAAGCAGTCTCGAGGCTGCTTCAAATAGATGAACAAATGGAGGTGCTTTCCGGGTCCAAACTTCCAAACAGGAGCATGGGCTTGAAAGCAGATAATCATGTGGTCCGCGGAAAATATACGATTACACTGTCTCACGGAAAGCAAATTTCCGCCTCTCACGCCGTGTGAACTGTTGACGATGTAAATTATATAGAACATGGTCAAGCCAAGCCTCGGGGCCGGTGCTAGGCTCAAAGGAACGGCGAGCTCGCATCTTGATGCAACGGGGGTGGGAGATGGAGTTCGTATTTGTACTGTAGAGGATGAGATGTTGAGGATGGAAAGTTGAACTTGAATCGATGCAGAGCCTGAGGATCAATTCCATCTTAGGCAAGGTATTCACGTGACCTTTACTTTCACCAGTTATCTTGCTTATTGGAGTAATACATCAACAAAGCTGGCTAGAAGTAGTGAAATTAGAACAGTATCTTCTCTCTAGGTACCGTCACATTGTCTGTGTTGCGATATGATTTTATGGAGGTACTACTGGTAGTAAAGTTGTGTTCAAGTTGATGAGGCTGGCTCCCTCTTGGCCAAATTGAAAGATACGCGAGAATAACTCTGCGCGTCTTCTCCCGGCGCGACTTCGAATCACCTCTACCGCTCACCCAAACTCTGCATTATCAACGGCAGAAACAGTGACAGACCGCCAAGATGGGTATCAAAAGTGCGTACACTCTATACGACTGTCAGGCAGCCATTGACAGCAGACAGACTTGTTCCAGATCATCAGTGAGAACTGCCCCGAGGCAGTGAAGACGGGCGAGATCAAGAATCAGTTCGGCAGAAAAGTGGCTATTGACGCCTCCATGTCTATCTACTCGTTCCTCATCGCTGTCCGTAGCGATGGCCAGCAGCTCACAAACGAATCTGGAGACACGACTTCGCATCTCATGGGCATGTTCTACCGCACCCTCCGCATGGTCGATAACGGCATCAAACCTCTATACGTCTTCGATGGGGCCCCACCAAAGCTCAAGTCCGGAGAACTCGCAAAACGCTTCCAACGCAAATCAGAAGCACTAGCTGCTGTCGAAGAGGCCAAGGAGACTGGTACGGCCGAGGAAGTGGAGAGATTCTCCAGGAGAACAGTTCGCGTCACTAGGGAACACAATGCAGATTGTCAGAAGCTGCTTACACTGATGGGTATCCCATACATTATAGCACCCACCGAGGCTGAGGCACAGTGTGCTGCCTTGGCCAAGGCAGGGAAAGTCTACGCGGCTGCCAGTGAGGATATGGACACCCTCACATTCGATTCCCCAGTACTGCTACGTCATCTCACATTCAGTGAACAGCGCAAGGAGCCTATTCAGGAGATCCACTTGGACAAAGTTTTGCAAGGCCTGGAGATGGAACGCAAACAGGTATACATCCTCTCGTGTACTTCAGTTATGGCTCGCTAACAGTCGCTAGTTCATCGACCTCTGTATCCTCCTCGGTTGCGACTACGTCGACCCCATCAAAGGCGTCGGACCAGCTAGTGCGCTTAAGCTCATCCGCGAGCACAAAGACCTCGAGGGTGTCGTCAAACATTTCAAAGCTGGCTCCAAATTCGTCGTCCCCGATGACTGGCCCTTCGAAGATGCGCGTCTGCTATTCCTAGAACCAGACGTACGACCAGCAGACGATCCACTATGCGACTTCAAGTGGGAAGCTCCGGATATGGATGGACTTGTCAAATACTTGGTGGAGGAAAAAGGCTTCAACGAGGACAGAATCCGAAATGGTGCAAGCAGACTGCAAAAGAATCTCAAGAGCGCACAACAGTCCAGACTTGAAGGTTTCTTCAAACCAGTCGCAAGAACCAAAGAGGAGCAGGAGAAGCTCAAGCGCAAGAACGAGGAGAAGGTAGCCGCGAGCAAGAAGCAGAAGAAGGAAGCCCAGAAAGAGAAAAAGGTGTCCAAGGGAAAGCCACGCGGAGCTGGTTGAAGCGAGCAAATTGCCTTGCAAATTGCCTTGCAAATTGCCTTGTCACACCGCCGAAGTTTTGACACTGTATCGATCATCGCCATGCCATCATCTCTGCCATGGTGCATTGTCCCCAGCCAACCTTCCCAAAACATTTGTTTATAACAAAACCCAACATCACATCAAGGCACGACATGGAACAATTTCTGGGGTCCATCAGCGTAGCTTTTGGAAGAGCCGGGCACGTTAGACTCGTGTTGAGATCAAGATGGGGCTGTGTTGCAAACGATATGCATCGCTTAAGCGGGCGACCCGATTCAGGGCCGGGGATATGGTGTTTGCCCAATCAGCTCATGGAAGAATGTCTTGTTGCCGCCACAGTGATGCTGCATGGTTGAGAACCACGATTGAAGATGCATGAAGATGCTTGGCTGCCGCTACACAGGCATTTGCACAGTAATCTGTACCGAGTATTAACTTTATCATCCCACTGTAGTGAATGGAACAGCCCCATGTTATGGACCCCGCACATTTTCTTAGTTCTAACCGAGCAACCTTCATGTTTACCGAACAAGAATCTATCATAGTATTTCTTCTCGAAGGATGGACGCCAGGGTGGTTTGCTTGTCACTGTCACTCCATTGCTGACTCGCTCCTATTCTACCGAGTGCCTCTGAAAATCCACCTCGGCTAGATTTGCGACCCGTGTCGGAACGGGAGGCCTGAGGATCAATCACACGTGCGAAGTGCGAACAACATACGTGCAACCAAGCTCCGTTTGATCACAATCCTACCATCTACCATTGCATTCCTTCTTCAATTCAATCCTCATCATGTTGCTTGATAATCTGTTTCAGGACCGATCTTCCATCGTCAAAGCCTGCGGTTTACTATTCGTGGTCTGGCTGCTCTACGGCTTCATCAAGGGCCTCATCAAAGACCGCCAAATCCGTGCTCTCGGCCTGCGTGCCCCACGCCGCCATGCAAAACTCCCCTATGGCATCGATCTCATGTACGAAGCCATCACGCGTGCCCTCGAAAACGACGCTCTCGCCTTCTGGACCAACAATTTCAACAACTTTGGGAATTCGAACAATCCGTATACCGTGGAGGTTTCCATCGGTGGTGACCGCTTAGTCTTGACAGCAGACCCAGAAAACATCAAAGCAATTCTTGCTACGCAGTTTGCGGATTATGGCAAAGGGGAACAATTTAACAAAGATTGGCATGAGTTTTTGGGGGATAGTATTTTTACTACTGATGGGGAGGTTTGGCATGATTCGAGACAATTGATTAGACCGCAATTTGTCAAGGATCGATTGAGCGATATTAGGACTTTTGAGAAACATGTACAAAAGCTCTTGCCATTGATGGGTGGACAAGGCCAAACGGTAGATGTCTGCGACTTATTCTTCCGCTACACCCTCGACGCCGCGACGAGTTTTCTACTGGGACGGAGCGTGGATAGTTTGGAGCACGATGAGACGGCCTTTGCGAGGGCGTTTGGGGTTGTGCAACATGTCCAGAGTATTATTGCCAGAGCGGGCCCGTTGAATTGGCTTATTCCTAGGGGCAGGTTCAGGAGGGAATTGGCAGTTATGAATTCTTTTACTAATCGGTTTATTGATGATGCGCTGGGGCTGAGCTTGGAGGAGTTGGAGAAGAGGAATAAGGGTGAAGAGGGGTATACATTCTTGCACGCGCTGGCGACGTATACGAGGAACAGAAAGGTTTTGAGGGATCAGCTAGTTGCAGTTTTGTGTGAGTTGAGATATCTACAGGTTTTTTGAGACCTTTTCACTGATTTGGGACAGTGGCGGGACGAGATACCACGTGAGTTTGCCTAATATCCCTCTTGCGTTCGGATAGATATTGATGCATGTCATAGTGCCTGCTCCCTCTCCTGGCTTTTCTATGAATTATCGACGCACCCAGAAATCGTCACGAAACTTCGCCAAGAAATTAAAACCACGATCGGTATGCATAAGGATCCCGAATACTCTGACCTCAAATCAATGAAATACCTACAAGTATGTTTTCCCTCCTTAAACCTATTCACTCCCTTTTCTTTCATTTTCTCCACTAACAAGAGACGGAAAAAGAACTGCATGAACGAGACTCTCCGTCTCTACCCCATCGTTCCCTTCAACGTCCGCCTAGCCCTAAAGGACACAACCCTCCCCCATGGCGGCGGTCCGACAGGCAACAGTCCAATCGCAATCCTAAAAGGCACCCCAATTGGCTACTCCACCCTTGCCATGCAACGCCGTCCCGATCTATACCCACCCCCATCTGCAGGTTTTCCAGCAGTAGACAAATTCGTTCCAGAGAGATGGGATGCTTGGTACCCCAAAGCTTGGACGTATATCCCGTTCAATGGTGGTCCGAGGCTGTGTGTTGGACAGCAATTCGCGCTTATGGAGATGGGTTATACGATTGTTAGGATCTTACAGAGGTATGGACGGGTTGAGTGCAGGATGGAGAGAGCGCCGGGGATGAAGACGGATATTGTGTTGCAGCCAGCTGAGGGGGTAAGGGTTGCCTTTTTCGAGGCGGAGGAGGGAGAATGAGTGTTCGAAAGTTGTCGAGGCGGAGCCCGAATCATCTTGTTCTGTAAAAAACTTCTAATCGGAGGCAGCGATTCTCCTTTTGTTTGCTTTGCTTTGTAAGTTGTAGGTTTTGCGAGCGAGATTCGATAGCTCTTTCGGTTGTATGAAGAAGATCCTTATATTTGGTAATCTCTCTATGGTTGCAAGAGGCATGATTGAGCATACTGGTCCGAGTCATTATACCGAGCAAGGAGTGAAAAGCAATATTAGTGCTAGGCTGACAGGGCCGTGATCTCAGGAACCTGATAGGGTAGGTATCTGATCCCAGGAGCGTCGCCAAAGGCAGAGCCTCGTTAGGTTCTGCACTAGAATGTTCAAAAGCAAACATAGGTATTTCAGCGATTTTCCTCTCAGAACCCGTCCCTTTCCAATGGTGTCGGTCTCGGCGCGCCTTGCGCCACGCCTCGGTGTCGATCGAATTAGCGCGAACGGTTTCTGGGGAAAGTAGCCGATGCCCGAATCTCTTTTATACCGTCCGATGCCGCCATGATGGATTACCTATGTTTCTCTCCAGTTCTGCCTCTGCAGTCTGCGCATACTTCCTCTCACAATGTCCACAATGCTCAAACCTATATATCGACACGCAGCAAGGCAATTGCGCACCTCAACACCCCGCAGTGCTGCTCTACGACAGAGACGACATCTCCACGCTCCTGTAGCATTCGATTGGAAGGACCCATTGGGTGCTGCGAATATGTATACAGAGGATGAATTGGCAATTGCAGAGACGGCAGAGTCATATTGTCAAGAAAGGATGTTGCCGCGTGTATTAGGTCTGTTCAATCATGAATGACCTCGCGTCCTCTACTGAAACGCATGCAGAGGCCTACCGAAATGAAGAATACGACCGCGCTATCCTCACCGAAATGGGCGAACTAGGACTCCTCGGTGCAACGATACAAGGCTATGGCTGTGCCGGCGTCAGCAGTGTCGCCTCTGGACTTATAACACGCGCCGTGGAAAGAGTAGATTCGGGGTACCGATCAGGCATGTCCGTTCAGTCCTCCCTAGCCATGGGTGGAATTGAAGAGTTCGGCTCGGAAGAACAGAAGGAGAAGTTTTTACCCGGCATGGCCAAGGGCAAAATCCTAGGCTGCTTTGGACTCACAGAGCCAAACCATGGTAGCGATCCGGGAAGTATGGAGAGTATGGCCAAACCGCACCCGAGTAAAGAGGGGTACTTTAGTTTGAGTGGGAGCAAGACTTGGATTACGAATAGTCCCATTGCTGATGTTCTGCTTGTGTGGGCCAAGTTGCAGGAGACGGGTAAGATTAGGGGTTTTATAGTTGAAAGGGAGAAGTGCCCACCAGGAACTCTGGAAACGCCGCCTCTGAAGAATAAGAATGGACTGAGAGCGTCTATTACTGGCATGATCCATATGGATGGAATTCCAGTTCCAAAAGAAAACATGTTGCCGGACATTGAGGGATTGAGGGGGCCGTTCAGCTGCCTAAATTCGGCGCGATATGGGATCGCTTGGGGCACGATTGGTGCTCTGGAAGATTGCATAGCGAGGGCGAGAGAGTATGCGCTCGAGCGCAAGCAATTCAAGGGCAATCCAATTGCAAAGTATCAGCTTGTGCAGAAGAAATTGGCTGATGCGACGACGGATGCTGCGTTTGGTATTTTAGCTGCTTACCACGTTGGTCGATTGAAGGATGAAGGAAAAGCTGCACCAGAGATGATCTCCATGATCAAGAGACAGAATTGCGATCGTGCATTGGTCAACGCAAGAAAGTATGTTGGGATCTTTTTTTCTTTGACATTCGCCTGGCTAACATCGTTTTAGCCTCCAAGAAATCTTTGGGGGTAACGCTGTCAGTGACGAATATCACATCGGGCGCCATGTTTCCAACTTGTTTGTAACACAGACGTACGAGGGACAGAGTGATATTCACGGTAAACAGGCCTCTTCTTCATTACAGATCACGGCTAACATATGTCCAGCCCTCATCCTTGGACGTGCAATTACTGGCATACAGGCTTTCTGTTAAGACATAGTAGACAAAAATTGGTGTAATAAAAGATCGCCGACAGTACTCTCACTGGAGCGAGATTCACTTTCTAACCTATCTCTCTTGGTCCATCGTCGTGGCGTGTCGTACCCCTATTTGTTGGTGGTGGTAGTAGTGGATTTTCAGACTTGTTCTAGCTATACCACCTGAATAAAAAGCTCCGAATCCAACAGGTAGAACCAATACACAGCGTCGATAATTACCAAGCCAGCTTTGAAGCCGAGACTGCGAAAAGTGAACGCCGCCAACTACAACACACTGCAAACACTCCGTCATGCAGCAGGTCGGGCAAAATCCATGCATCTATGGACCTCCGCTCCTTTGGGCCCTTGCCCACCAAAACCAACACGGCTCAAGCCTGGAGCTGCTACCGCGCGATTGCCTCTTCAACTTCCTGTGTAGCGAGTGGCAGCAACTGTGTTGGAAACGGTTATTCGAGCGGCATCTATCACCGAGAGTGCTACTGTTGTTACTGCTGCGAGTGATGGTGGTTCGTCGAGTGGATCGAGCTCTCCATCGAGCGGTCAGATTAAGTCTGTTGTTAGATAGGTCACCCATTCACTTTGTGTCTTATCATGAAGGGTCTTTCAACACTTTCTGCACAGCATCTAACACGGATAGCGATATCCACACTTCGTTCGGGATCTGGAGAGGAACTTGTTATCGATCCGAATCTACCATTTTTCGATGATTTGGGCCCGTCAAGGATATCACTGGAGAATAAAAAGTAGTGAGCTTCCGAGCTGCTTTTGAATAATTTAGAGTACAATGTCAAGACCGTAGCGCAAATTCACCAGATAATCAACGATATTGATCTTTGGTTGCAGACTGTGAAGGTGCTTCGAGATCACTCCATTATGTATTATATCCTAGGCCCAACCCGTCACCAAGCTGGTTAACTCACCCAACCATCGAAATTGGATTGCCCACTTAGTTCGTGCGCATGATGTGTAATGTAGCAGTAGTGGTGGCTTCAAGCCTCAACCTCGGTCTTGACCTTCTTGCTCTTGGCCTCTGCTCCTGGGGTCTTAGACTTGCTTCTCTTCTTGCCCTTGGACTCAGTAGAAATCCCGGGAGCAGGTGCCTTTGACTTGGCATCCTCGGTAGATTCAGTAGCCTTCTTCGACGGCTTACGCTCGCGTTTCTTCTTCTCAACAGGCGCCTCAGCTGCGGGCTCGTCGCTGGCCCCCACATCCTTCACATCTGTGTCCGCTGCCTTATTCGCTGTCTTGCTTGATTTCTTGCTCTTCTTCTCGACAGGTGCATCGGCGGTAGACTCCTCGTCGGCCTCGCCAGCCTTCGCCTCTGTCTCTGTCTCTACATCCTGTTTGTCTTTCTTGCCTGCCTTCCTGCCTTTCTTCTCGGCGGCCTTCGGCTTTACCTCGTCGTCCTTGGGGGCAGCAGAAGTGGTGGCGGCTGCGTTGGTGACATATTTCTTCTTGAGGCGCTCGAGCATACCTCCTGTGGCGGCTTGGGAGTGACCAGTGGTAATCTGGAAATTGTCCCACTTGATGGGGCCTTGATGGTAGAGCAGACGGACCACCGTGCTGAGCTATAAGACGTGGATTAGCGTGTGCGGAATGTAGAGAGACGGGAGTTGGCGTGGACCATACCTTATTATCCTCAGTCCATGGTATGGCCTTCGCTTTTCCGCTTTCGTCGGCCATTTTGCGATGCTAGAACCATGTCAGTGAGCGCGTGGACGGCGGCAATGGTACATGACAGGAACCTTTGTGAGTAGAATGTGTTTGAGAGAGTATGCGCGTTTTTTTAGCGCTCAGGCAATACCAGTGTGCGTAGGTAACCTGTAGGGTTGTTGTGTGCTTAATTTGTTGTGAGGTGAAAGGTGGTGATTGTCAACACTCGATTTCCACAACCCATCGACAGAGCGGCCAGCTTGAGTAGAGCTCACCACTGACTCGAGAACTCTGCTCCCTTCCTACCACTAGGTATCAAATAGCCACTTTTTCTTAAAAGTTCTTTGAATCCAATATCGTTCTTGATAAATCTCTGGCCTTTCAAGGAATCCTCTTGACAGCAATTTAGTGGAGATGATGAAGTCTGGAAGCGCCATACTGATTTGGAAGCTTCGAATTGGATAGCTAATCCTTAGAACAGTGTCTATAGGCGAGAGCAGAACTTCTGAGCCGACTGCGAGACCAATCCATTTGGATATAAATCAGCGAATCTGAATCCGGGCATCGGTTCAATGTTGGGCTTCATCTTTGTTTCTTGCAATCGGAATCTTTCTTCCTGCATTGATACCAAACAGAATTCCCCATCTTTGGTGTTGTGGCTCGATGATTGAGCATGAGCAATTCTGACTGCCACGTCCATGCCAATACCACACCCTATAAATCAGGTCAGCCTTCAGAGAGTAGACTGTCTTGAGGATCACAGATGAACTCTTGAATAGTAAAATCAAGTCCCATTGGTATCATATCAGAGCCTGCCCATTCACTCGAGACGCCTCCTATGCCCAAGTGTCAAAATGCTTGCCTACACTTCAATCCAGCTTATCCAGATGTTCCAGCCTCGTCAAAACAACTTGTTTGCTTGTCTCCTCAATCTCGCCCGCCAAAAAGACCTCATCCAGTATAGCATAGACCTAGTTAACAATTAGCCCCCATGTTGTCAGAACGTGTGTCCGTCCCATAATTCCAAGACGACCCTAGACTGCGCAAGTGGCCTTTCCAATTCTATGTCCAGATCGCAACAAAGGACATACCTTGTAGAAATTGAACACCAGATCCAGCTCACAGACATTGCCAAAAAACGCGTCCAGCACTTCTACGAAGAAATGTATAGCCTCCAGATAGGCAAGCTCATTGTCATTCGTGTCGACACAGGCGCAGAAGAAGAGACCGGCATAGCGACGGTAGACGATCTTGGAGGTATTCCGGAACTCGATGAAATTGGACTGGTGCTTTTGATCGCGAGGGGCTATGAGGCGGTGGACCTGGTGAATTGGTTGTGAGTTCCGGTTGGAGGGAGGAGAGGAGATTGGGCAGGGAGACGGACTTCGCCTTTTAACTTTACTTTCTCTTCATCCTGGCGGTCTGTTAGGTGTGTATGCTTGAAGGGGAGAGGAGAATTGCTTGCACTATACGGAGCGTACCACTTTGCTAGGCGGGTTTTGCCTCTGGAATTGATCAGTGATCTAACGAGTGAGTGTAAGACATTACCCACTGTCGGTTTTGGATCAAAATAAAGGAGAGGACCATTGTATGTGTTTGGGTGGTCGTTGTCGTTATCCCAGCTTGGTGGCTGAACTTTGGAGCAAGGCTTGATCACGTTCTTACACCATGGTCGATATTCTACTTAGTCTTAGCATACACAGTATGGTACCACCTGGCGGTAGACAAATTCTTAGCATGCACAGTATGGTACCACCTGGCAGTAGACAAAGTCTTAGCATACACAGTATGGCACCGCGGCAGACATAGTCTTGGCATACACAGTAGATATGGTCTTAGCATGTGCTACAACAGTAGACATGGTCTTGGCATACACAGTAGATATAGTCTTAGCATGTGCTACAATAGTAGACATGGTCTTAGTATACATAGTAGATATAGTCTTAGCATGTGCTACAACAGTAGATATAGTCTTAGTATATACTATAATAGTAGATATAGTCTTAGTATGTATAATGTACTACAACCTGAGTAGATATAGTCTTAGTATATATAGTATACATAGTCTTGGCATATACAGTACACATAGTCTTAGTATACATAGTAGATATAGTCTTAGCATGTGCTACAACAGTAGATATAGTCTTAGTGTATACTACAACCTAAGTAGACATAGTCTTGGCATATACAGTATACATAGTCTTGGCATATACAGTACACATAGTCTTGGTATACATAGTAGATATAGTCTTAGCATGTGCTACAACAGTAGATATAGTCTTAGTATATACTATAATAGTAGATATAGTCTTAGTATGTATAATGTACTACAACCTGAGTAGATATAGTCTTAGTATATATAGTATACATAGTCTTGGCATATACAGTACACATAGTCTTGGCATACACAGTAGACATGCGAAATGCGAATTATGCTGCTTGAAATGCACATGCTGGCATGCTCGTACATGGACGGGATAATGACTTTTGCCTCGTAACTGGACGTGGCTGTGAGGCGGCGGCGGGAAGGCGCGGATCTATTCTATCCACAAGATACCGTCTCCAGCCACAGCCGCGCAAGCTGCCGTCATGGAATGAAATGCTCACGTCTCCATCGCAGCCTTCGGAAGAACTCATCGATGTCTTCCATCTCCTCTCCCTCATCGCTTTCCTGACCTCTGCTGAACAGCTTCCTCCAAACAAACAAATCACCCAAAACTCACAACCACCATGGCCGTGATCAACCCTTTGGCGAAACGGTAAGCTTCAGCCTCATTATTACACTCTACTCGTATAGAACTATTCTACTATCCCTGAATTGCCGTATTCCCACGCTTCCCCACAGCTCTTGCGGAGGTAGATTAACTTTTCAAATCCTGCGTACGGTTACATGAGACGTCACTCTAATAACCCTCCATAGGTACTACTGTGACTATAACCGCTGCTATTACAACTCATGGGACTCTTGGATCAGATGGACAGTACTCGCCATCGCCGTGGTCTTGTTCTTCGCCCTGTTCTTCACATGTAGTTGCAGGAATGCCAGACGAAGGCGCCGTGCTGGACAGCAGCCTCTGTATGGAACAGGATGGACTGCGCCTGCTCCTAGATATGAATCCCATCAAACCCACGCTCCCTATTACAATAACAACAACAACGCAACCTACCCTCCAGCCCCGCCTCAGTATTCGCAAGACGTCCCCACGGGCCATTCTGGCTACTACGGCCAGCAAAGCGGTATCGAGCTTCAACCACCACCACAAGCCTACATCGCCGGTAGAGATGGTGATGTCTACGAGCCTCCAGTGGGTCCGCCACCAGCGAAGAGTCTCAAGTAGTGACGCCGTCGGACACGACAAGAGCATACGGATATTTATTGATGCCGGACATTATTGATTTTGAATCGGAGAAGGGCCTCATCGATATTGCTTTAGGAACGATTGATCGGTGGAGGATCGGGAAATTGGCACGCCGAGAACCGCGTACTGTTGGCAGGTCGTTTTCGCAGAGTCAAACTGCCAGGCTTGTTTTTCGGAAGATCCGGCAGTAAAAACCTGGACAGTACGACTCCTTTCAACTGTTCCTCCTGATACGGCGCTCACAACCCTTTTTTTGGCAAAATTGACGATAAATCTGATATTTGTTAGACAGAAGCACGGATCTTCCAGAATCTTTTGCGTGTGACGCCTCTGAACCTAAGCTTTTTGTTGGGTGCTTCATTGGGAGACACCTCTTGCGATCCTCAGATGACGCCTTAAGATCTGGTGCCAATAACCCGAATTCTCCGTGGCTCGCCGGGTTGGAGTGGTGTGCACCGTGTAAGCGCAAACGAGCCACCAAAACAATTTCCCAATCATGGATGATCATTAATCTGTCGTACATCTTTTGGCTCCGTAGCGGCTCCTCTGTGCTTCTGTACATTTGCCACAAAATATCAGCACAAATGCCTGGTGGGTAACAGTCCGTATATTGCAACGCGTTTCGTCGAGGTGACCCGAGGGACGGGAGCTTACTCGATGTGGGCATAGTTGCTGAGTGTCTCTTATAATAACGCGTCGAATATATGAAACTCAACCCCCGGGGCCTCGAAAGCTTTGCCTTTTACTTGCCAACTAATATCGGTATCCCTTGCCTTCTCTTCGCAAGATGCTGGTCGTGGTGGACTCTGAGCAGCGTGTTCCACGCGACCTGTGATAAAGCTTTATTGTTCACTTCCCTAAACAGTATTTGATTTTAAGTACTTGAACGCTGCAAAGGTCCACGATATACAACCCAGCCTTCTGTCGTTCTTTCATCAGCTCATCAGTAACAATGAAGTATCTCACGCTCTTTTCCTCACTACTTGCCGTTGCTGCGGCCGTTCCTCTCGCTGAGGTGGCTGAGGTTCAGAACATCCAAGATGTTCAAGATGTCCAGGTTGTTCAGGATGCCCAAGTTGGTCAAGAAGGACAGGCCAAGGACCCAAGCGACACGGGGGCTCAAGGTGTGAAGATTTTGAAGAAGTTTGCCCAAGAACCGTAAGTCGAGCACAGTAAGATCACATCTAACAGACTCTAACATGTCGTGGGTAGAGCAAAGGCTGGTCTCACCCGAGTGACTAAGAAGATTGGTACATGGACAGTCACTAGTGCGAAGATGGTTTCGACATTTAAGATGGTGGCCGACAGTCCATGTGGAGTAGGAGGCTGCTATGTCACAGCCATGGAGGCGACTATTCGATACCCTGACGGAAAGGAGGCCAACGTCGACACGCAAGCATGGCTTCACCACATTGCCATGTTCGGATCTGGGACAGGTGGAGGGTCTATCTGGGCTTGCGGTAACGAACGACCAACACTCCGTCTCAACGCTCAGGACAAGTATGGTATCGACTGGCCTTTGACATACATGATGATGATCGATCTTATGACCGAGGTTCCTACTCCCAAAACTTTGACTTTGGAAGTCACATACGAAATTGCTCCAAAACTCACCTCAGGTTACAAAGCTGCAACTATGTACTGGCTATCACTAGGACCGGATCGAGCTGCCAAGGACGGAAAATACAGCTTCGACACACAAGCTCTTCGAGTCACTTCTGGGAAACTTCTGTACTCCATTGGGTATGTCACACCCATTTCTCATAGTTAACATGGATCAGTCTACTAAACGCATCACATAGTCACATGCACGATGGAGGTACCGACATGCAACTTTTCGTCGAGAGCAGCATGGTGGGGCGAAGCGGAAAGATGGTTTGCAAGTCCGTTATGCACTACGGGGAGCCACCAGCAGCCGGCGCTAAAGGTATGGAGGGTATGGAGGGTATGGACATGGGTGAGAAGAAGACAGCCGGTGCAAGCGGCCACGCTACTGGTGGTCATGGTCACAGTCGTCGCGACGGCCATGGTGGTCACGGAGACCCATCTGATCATATTCAAGCTCCCGGCGCATGCACGGATTTTGGTACCGTTTCAGCTGGTCAATACATCCGAGCAACGGCGCAATACGACGCCACGATCCACAAGCTTATGGTGCACAACGGACAGAGGGAGAAACTGATGGGCAACATGCGTGTCTATGTTGGCCCTGCCTAAGTTGGCGTGGATTTGTTGTACAGTAATTCTCTCCCCGTCGACTCAATCGCTTCGTAGCAGTAAATCCAGCGTTGACAATTCTGTTTCATTATTCATAATATTGCTTTTGTACCTGCAACGCCGAGCCTCGTAGCCAATACATATACACGTCTACTTGAAACATGAATTATGCGAGTAGCTACTTCAAGTACCCGACCGGATCAGGTAAGGGCATTGCTTATAGTCTAATTTATTCCTTGCCCCAGCGCACCTCGTCGTTCCGCGTTGTTTTCAGTGCACAATCTCATAATGGTCATGTTTGCTTACGGATTTGGAGGTCGGAGATCGGCTCGGCAAGACCACGAGATAATAGCACTTTTGGGATATCGAACTTCTTCTTTCCGCTATAGGTAATGCTCTTACGTCTCCTATTCCTGTTATGATGATTTGGAAGTGGAACTCACATGTTCTGTCGCAATTGGCTCTGTACTTCTTCCCTCAACCACTTCATGGTCTCAAGAAATATTGCCATTGGTAGTCGAGGCACATGCAAACTTGAAGTCTGAGCTCTCGTTTTCCACCTGCATAACATAATGCCGTCGACTGGTCCTTTTTCAGGCTGAGTAGCGACTTATTTGGCCCGTAGTTCAACCACGCAGTAGTAGGAGCACAGGCTTACAGTATAGTGCTAGGAGTGGCACATCAACGACCTGTTCATCACCAATTCCAGCTCCAAGTTGCATCTTTAGTCACGGACACGGGTTAACCTCACCATGTTCAACAGCCCCCTCCATCTTCTCTCATATCTCATAAATCAGCCCTTCAAGTTCTTTTAGGAGGAGCTATGAGGTACCGGGTCTTCCACACCTTCCTCATGACTAGCAATAGCTCCTGAAGAATTGAAGAGACATCATTGAAGGATCAAGGTATTGCCTTTCATAAACACCGAATTCTTCACATCCACCATAGGTTCTCACAATTAACAACGTCACGGCTCAAAAATGTGTTGTGCTAAAGTGATCCTCTGTATTCACTTTCCGCAGCTATATTGACATACAATCCATCTAACACCAAAAATAAGTTTATAAAGACGTCTCTTGAGAGTGAAAAAAGCAACTCCAAACATCAACCAAGATGAATTCCACACGCAAGATTAAACCACCAAAGTCTCGTCGACAAGGCGGATCGGCATCAAACATAAACTTACGAGCTAACCAAGCATTTGTGCAGCCTCAAACCCCAGCTGCAACTTCGGAATCATTCCACTTCCAAGCCCCTCAAACTTCATCACCAAAGCCACTACCAGAATCAAGCTTCACCTTTGGAAACCCGCAGACCTCAAGTACTTTCTCACAAGCACAGCAGGCTCCCGTCAATAACCAATCCTCAACCTGGCGAACACAGGATCAAATCCATTTAAAATCCGAAGATGAAGTCCCGAATGATAATCCATTCACCCAAGACTCCTATTCACCTCCATCCGAAGAACCAAATCCCTTCGCAATCATCTCCCATGGTTACCACCCTCCAGGTCAATTCTTCATTCGAAAAATGAAATATAACGTCGATTCCCCCGAACTCGTTGAAGATGACAATCCCCTCGTCTCACCAGAGTATAGCCCCGAGTCCGAATCTCAAGAGCCAAATCCTTTCGCCGACATATCATGGAAGAATGCTGCCTCGCAACGAGCATTTCAAGCAGCGGATGCAGCCTTCGAAGCTGGAGATCAAGTAACAACGACAGTCGGTCCAGTTGCGCCTACATCCCCTCCTTCAAATGGGTTCAGAGAAGCAGAATCGATCATGCCAGCGCATTTTGTTGATCGGGGTGTGGAGCCACCGAGAGGTTTGGCGATGGCGACGGCGACGATGTCAATGCCCGGGGCGCCGAAGATTGCTGTTGGGCTGAGTTTGGCGGAACTGCAAGGAGCGGCTACCGTGGAGGCTTGTTTCAATGCGGAGACGGGGACGTTGGAGTTGGTTGTTCGAAGGGTGGGTAGGGATGTTTAGTGTGGTTCGTCGTTTCTGACTGTGAGTCAACCTCTCTTTGCGTTAACGGAATGTGTGGTGATCGAAGACAAGCCAAGAGCCTTGGATCGTGAGTACCACGATGATGGGTTAAATCGGGGCTACGAGTAGCCTTTATAGAAAAGGAAGACTTGTTCCAGTTCCTCCAGAAAAATAGGTGCTAAATGTTCTATTACGGGTGAATGCATTCGGATGGCTTTTCTCAGCCCAATCGAGCGACATGCGCTGATGCCGGGATTAAGACCAGCAAGGCTTCTTTAACTCCAAGGGTGTCACGACAGGGGTCAGCCAAAGAAACGATGGTAGTAGCAAAGCAGGAGAGCAATCATAGTAGGTTGATAAGTCCGCTGCGAGGATTAATCCCACTCCACCCCTCCTCCCATTAGCTACCTCTACAAACGCCCCCTCCCCCCTTCCCTTCCTCCAATATCCCCTCTGATACTACCCTCACCCTAAGCCCAATCATCAACAAATTAATCCAGCTCCTCAATATTCGTCACCGACGTAACCACACCCTTACACAGAGGAGCCTTAAATCTTTTCATAGACTCCGGCATACAATGGTAGAAATATGGGGATCCTTCGCAGACGACAGCGACACTACTATCAGTATCCGCAGTACGGAATGTGATTTGGCTTTGTTTGTGGACTTTGAAACACCCCAGTATCAGTATCACCTTGACGCAAACATTTGGCAATGGTTATAGTGTGAGGGAGGGGGAATGGAAGGAAGGGATGTTGAATAAGGTATATAGATGTTTATGCGTACCGATAGTCGCACCCCCGTTGCAGAAATACACGTTGAGCCTATCGAGGGAGCAGGGGTTTAGTGGGCGCCATTTGCCTGGTGTGTTTTGTCCGCCGTTTTGGAGACCTGGGTTGCAATACTGTGCTGACAGGTCTACAGCGGCGAGGAAGAAGGCGATGGTCAAGCGGAGGGCCATTGCGCGTAGGAAATGCGTTATGAAGTAAAGGGGGGATAGAAAGAATGATGGAAGAAAGGCATAGGTATATTGGTATAGATTCATAAATGGATAGGAAGAAATACAAACAGAGAGGATATCTATAAATGAAATATACGATGATATGAGGAAAAAGAACCGTTAATCGGTACCCCCTATTACCTACCTCGTCTCCTCTCTTCCAACCACCCTTAATTGTGTGAAGGTTTTAGTATCTTTGTGAAGAGAAAGAAGAGCAGAATAAAATCCCTTTTTTCCGATTAAAGAATACCCAGGTTCCGTTGAGTTTTTCGTAAAAGAGATCCTGTCGCACGGATCAAAGGGGCAAGGGTGCAAATTAACGTTTATTTTCCCTGTAAATGATCGGGCCGTTCCCCGGGTAGGGGTCAGTGGACCAAGTTCGATCAAGGAAGGTCTGATGACAAAAATGGCAGCAAATATACGGAATAGTATGAGTTGGAGGTCGGATTCAGTTTCTACTTTAAAACCATATAAAGAGGCGCCGTCGATACAGACCTCACGCAAAACCTGCCAAACCCATAGCATTTTCTGCTGCCGCGAGGTAGCATTTTCCACTCCCGCCTCCCATAATACCAGCAATTCCCTTAACCACCTCCGGTATAAACTTCAGTTCGTCGGCTTCTTTGCCGGCATGCTCCCCACCGGCTTCTCAAAGGGAGAGCAGGCGGCGTACCAGTCATAGCCAGCTGCTTCTGCGTTCATGGTACATCCGTTGAGTTCCTGTTTACATGACGCTGTCTGAACGAAGGTTAGCAGAGGGAAAGAGGTTTTGGTATCATTTAGTATCTTACAAAAAAGCACTGTTGTTTTAACCTGCCTGGAATAATTTTTCCGTACTGATCGTATGTCTGACAAAAGCCAGGGTATTCGCTATCCTTCATGCTACATCTTGTCTGTTTAGTTCGTTAGTATCTTCTGATTTAGCCTCGCGTTAGTAACACTTCCCCATCCACCTGCTTTAGGTTTTTCACCTGCTTTAGGTTTTGTTTGAGCGCCGGCGGCGGAGAAGAGGGCGGCAAGAATTATGAACTTCATGGTGATTATCAGAGAGTTGTTGCTGACTGTGTTGTAAATCCGGCTTGAGGTTCTCCAATCGATACCTTATATGTCTGTATCTTGACCCACTGCTGAGCTTTCTTTCTAGGCTGGTCGCTCAATTAACTTATCTATATATATCTTCGCTCGTTATAGTTATATACACGAGATTGCAAACACATGCGATCGTCATATTGCCCTCGCGGGAGTCAGAAGACCGTGTCTCCAGATGTTTCAGCAGTCAAGGATTCGAATACGGGTCTCTGCACACTGGGTTTCTCAGGCTGACTTGTTGGTGATGTTGAGATCAGCTCTGGAAAAGGCTATTACTGCGATATGATGAAGCCAGCACGTGTATATGCTATGGTCTGTGTTTGCATTTAGGTATCTTATATGTCGCTGCAACGATATCGAGTATAGTGGTATATGTGTAGGTTCAGCCATCAACCGGTTCTTTCACAAGGCAAATAACGGTTTACCTTTGTTTGCCAGATTGTCCGATAATCTCCATTGCGGGCACATATGTGGTTGATTACGGAGGTGAAGTCAATAACAACCATATACTCAGTGACGGAGAAATGTTCTCGACAAAGATAACGACTGTCCGGGTAATGTGCTTGATTCTTGTGGGCAGTGTATGCTGAGAGTCGTGATGACTAAAAAGGTGCATGTTGCGAGTTTGACGCATATGAGGGTCAAGACCCCCTAACGGAGCGAGATGTCCGAGTACTCTTTGAAATACTTTGGTTCCTCGTTTGTTCAAAGACCGCTCCGAGGGAAACTGGAGTTTTTCGACAAGCGAAAGGCCCGTCTTGAGAAAGGATTCCTTTCAGTGGGCTTGTCCATGTTCAGGCCAAAACAGGATAGGATGAGCTTGTCTTTGGTCATTCTAGTCGAAGTGTTCCTCCTTATAGTTTCAATATGGGAGTACGGAGCCAAATCCTCACAGGGAGATAACAATTGTTTCAGATCAAGTCAATCGATTCAGAACGACGCCTGCGCATCTCCAAAACTGGGACAAGAAGAGTCGGGCACTGCTGTAGATAGTCTGGACTGATCTCATCATTACACCGAGAAAATCGATTAAATAAGCGTCCAGTCCTTTCATGTATCGTGACTTGATTGACATGATTGACATGTCTATACTAGTTCGCGTAGGTGTTGGAGCTCGTCTGTATCGTCACTTCGATTTCTGGACCAGCATTTATCTGTTTCTACATAGTATACATCACAATGCAAGATATCATCATTGCTCCACTGACAGCGATCGTGATTGGATCAAACACATAGTATTGTTCCAATACATACCCTTTTCCACCTATAGTGCGGATATAATTTGTGAAAGCGGATATACAGAAGCCACGTTTCATCATAAATTCATTTCATTGCTTCTTCTTGCATCGATCGACTTTTCCAGATCCTTCCTTTTTACTCGTGATGCTTTCGAAGGACTTGAAAGTTGTTAGGTCTCAGCCATACGGTATACGGTATGCAGCGGGGCTGTACTTGTGATCGGTCCAAAGTTTCGATTTTGAGTTTCGCCTTTGAGTTTTGACTCTGTGACCAATCATTGCGATCGGCTGGTTGTGGTTTCAAGATTGCCAAAGGGCTCGTGAAGAGGTGGACTTCTAACGGTGGCAAAATATACATCATGGAAATGAACATGGCGTGATGCGCGGGCCTCTTGGGAGGGAGAGGTGGCGATGATAGGGAATCTGCTGTTAGTCCGATGACTTGTTTGACTGCGCAGTCAGATGGACCACACGTGAGGCCTTGGTGATATGTCTCTGGGGAATTCTTCATGACATGTCTCACCAGGCGTATGCGGTGAACGTAACGAGACGCAAAAGCGGAAGGAAAATGAAGAGAGACAATGTATGCAGGCGCCGAAAAGTGCCAAGAGTAATGCTTCGAATTTAGTATACGTCTGCCGTTCTCGGACTTGGAAGTGATGCAGGTTGAAAGGTCGGACTTCGAAGACTCCTCTGATCAAAGGGATCTTGAGGCAAGGCTGCCGGACTCGTGGCAGCGTAGGTTTTGGACCATCGTTCATGCCATTGACCGATCCAATCTCTGACCACAGGGTTTGCCAGCTCAAAAGCAAGTCTTAGTGAGAATGCCATCCTGTATGGACCCCAAGTCCCAACGGCGTTGTACTCCACAGACTTGCAAATGTTGTTGACCAACTCGTCGCCGTTGAGTGCATCTTCTGGCATACATCCACAGGCCATCAATATTTCCTGCACGATGATCATGCATGCCCAATACGCACAATGCAGTGTTGCGGCGGAGTGACTAATAAACTTGAACACAACCGGAAAGACAGGATCGCATGTTTTGGAGGGGACTTCTTCAGGGAACGGGAGGAGCATGGCGAGAGTGGTACCCCATTTCCTGTATTTCTTGTAGAGGTCCAGTGTCTTTGCCACCAGAGCCTCGCTTTCCGGGGTTATCTTGAGCGGTTCTTTGCTGACTTTATTGGCCTCTCGGAGTTCGAAACCATCTCGCAATAGTTCGGGCATCAGGGCCATGTAGGAAATAAATTCCTCGAAAAATCCATGAAACCGTTCGGGAACGCTACAGTCGTTGCGTGCTCTTGCCACCTCCTTCCATTCTTCGCCGGCGAGGAAGCACTTCTTTCCATTGAACATACACTCCATGGTCTGTGGACGAAGGTTAACGCGTGCTGCGCTCAACTTAGACCAGTAACTCACTATTATACCTCTAAATGCTAGCAGCATGGAGTGGTCAAATTCATTATAGAATTCGTCAGGTCCCCGGTACTGCATCAGCCGAGATATTCCCGCGGCGTGCTTCATCCATGAGTTGAATGCTGTCGTTCCAGCAAATAGCTGTCCCGGTTAGTTGGTGGTTTATCAATCCGTTGATGTGATTACCTACTTCATAAACACAGAGCAGCATGGCTGCACACTGGGTCTCAGATTTGACAGCCTCAACCGGGTTGTTCAAGGACTTCTGTAGTTGCACCAACGCTCGGACGTAACTAGACCGTCCATAACGCAGCATTTGTTGATCATCGCAAGCTGTTCCGATTTGTTGCGTAGTGAAGCATGTCATTGCGGCGTCTAATGCTTTGGTCTTTCCAAACCGACCTGGTAGAAATGATAACCATCGCGCGATCACCAGGATATCAGAAGTGCTGCCTGATTTCGGCAGATTATCAACAAGCGTCGATATCAGTTGAAGCTGGTAAGCTTCAGGGAACTCGATAGCTGATGGTAGGAAAGGCGCTTCATTGATATTGCGCCGCTGTTGCGGTACGTGGACTACAGGGCCAGCGGCGAAGTTCGGTCTGCAACTAGTGATCCATTCCGATGCAACGAACTCTGGACTGATGATTTCGACTGGTGACGGACTTGGTTCTTCGGATGATGAGCCAAGTGTCATTATCTTCTCCGCCTTGTGAGTCCGTTGTCGACGAGTTCTGTGAGGTTTTCCAACCACGAACTTCAATCCCTTGTCATAACCTGGGCACGTAGTGCCATACTTTATACAGTTGGCACATTCTGGCCTTGCCTCGTCGCACTGAGGATGTCAGAGAACAGTTTCATGACCGGTGACTGTGGTCAGAGGTAAGGACACTGAAGATACCTTTATTCGTCTTTTGATGCACACTTTGCAACCAGTACTTCTAGGGACGCCAACCATGGTTACTGGCTACCATACCCCGCGGGTCCGACTCGGATGTGGCGAGGAGTGGGAAAGGCTAGGACTGGGACAATTGAGAGCTGTGGTGTGCCGTGCGTAAGAGTCGCAAGGACAGGATCTGGATTTCTCGTTGTTCGCGACTTTGTTTGGGGAATCGAGTTCTTGAGAGCAAAAGATGGTGAGTAGCACGTTATGGATGGCATTGATGAGAAAGGGTCTAAAACCTGGGGATGATGGTCTCTGACTTGGGTGTGATAGGTAGATTGAAACGTATCCAATATAGCAAATTGACAGGCACGAGCTCCCCACAGCTCAGCCATGACAATTCCTGACATGTCAAGACAACATTGGCGCGCGAGCTGAGAGGCTGCGAGTCAATAGCGAACAGAAATGTAACAGTTGCCCTAGATGATGAAGACGAATGGTGTTGGGCAAGAGGTGTACAGTAAGCGAGAGAGTTGGCAATGTCGTGGTCGACAGGACCTCAAGGCTGGGGACCTCCTAGGATGTGAATCACGCACAGACGCTGATCAGGTCTTCGCCTAAAGGTTTGCTACTCTGTGGTATGTCACAGTACGGAGTACCTAGGAGGTAGGAGGTGGTACGGAGTACACAGTACGGTGCAAGTCCCTGTGCACGCTGTGCTATCCATGATCTATCCATGAGAGGCTCAACTTCTGCCAAGGGAAGGGCTGTAGGTCTTATTATTAGACGGTCAGCCATTCAAGCCTTGGATATAGGAGGTAGTCGGCCATTCAAGCCTTGGATATAGGAGGTAGTCGGCCATTCAAGCCTTGGACATAGGAGGTAGTCGGCCATTATTCAAACCTTGGACATAGGAGGTAGTCGGCCATTCAAGCCTTGGATATAGGAGGTAGTCGGCCATTCAAGCCTTGGATATAGGAGGTAGTCGGCCATTCAAGCCTTGGACATAGGAGGTAGTCGGCCATCATTCAAGCCTTGGACATAGGACACATTCGGCCACTCGAGCCTTGGACACATTCGGCCATTCAAGCCTTGGATACAGCAACCATCATCAATGCATAGGAAAGCCTACTACTCAGCCTTTTACGCAAATGGAAAGCTTGTCAGGGCTCTGATCCCACATGTGCACCCCCCCCCCCCCCACANGCGTTTGCCCATAATCATTCAGTCGTATTTGTTACTTACTGTATCTTCAGGGCTCAGGCCAAGGCTTCGGCCCAGACTGCCGCCGTCCTCGGAATCCGACACCTGGACTCCGTAGCATTCTGCCAATAATTGTCAATTAATCATCACACCGACAGACCCGTACACTTACCCTCATGAGGAATTTGCTGAGCTTGCCGATATCCTAAGCGGATCACATGTTTGCCATCGACAGCTACTGGACCGGATTGTTCGATTGGGCCTCCGCACGCCCATTTGCTTCGGCCGAAGGTATTCTGCTACTCGTTTCCCGTTTCAAACTCATACTCAAGATCAAAATAACCAGAATTTGCCGTCTAGTTTTCATGAGGACGCTCTCTCGACGTTCTAGCTTCGTCCACTATATTCAAACAATTCTACATGATCTTTCACGCTGATTGTGTTGTCCTCAGCTTAAAGTCCACAAGGATGCAACCAAGAGGACTTCTGTCGCGAAACCCAGCCTCCAAAATCTTGTTGCAAACCGAGAATGCCGTTGACAGGGCCGGCTGAATCCCAATGTTTGAATGACGTGCGGAAAAAGAAAACAAACGAAGGAAAGTCTAGCTTATCAACACCTCTTTCCAAGCAGGAAGTTGGCCGGAGACGCGTGATGAGGAAGTTCTCGCCTTTAAGTCAAGACCAATACAGATCCCCAAATGACGAACAAGTACTAAGATCCACCCAGTCTCACAATAAGGCTGGGCACCGACATCGTGTGCACCCTCCCTACATTTTATTCCATACAAACATCACTGGGTCTACTACCATTTCCTTCGTCCCAATCATCATCGTTTCCTCGCTCGCTCTCATCAGATTGATTTCGCCATAAACGCTTTACCCTAACACATGGACCGTCATGACTCGAAATTCTCATAATTCTGTGCTCCTGGGCACCGTGCCGATGGGATTTGCGGGGTTTGGTTCGGGCGAAACAGAATCGTGGATTGTTGATGCCATTGTTACTGTTGCCGTCACAGTTGGGTAATCGCCTCAGTTTTAAGAATCGAAGCCCTTTCCATTCCACGTGGTGAGGTTCCATTTCACATTCCCGCTGGGTGTCTTCGCTGCTAGCTCAATTCAGATTGGGATGGAGTTACCTAGTGCTTTGAGTTCTACCAGTAGGAACGGAATTTAGCACCGCTGTGGGTTTGCTGTGGATCATTGTTGCTGTTGGGACGGCGAAGGGACCGTGAAGTGAGAAGTTGTGCTTTGCGTCGTGTTTAGTGGATTGGAAAAGAGAGAGGAAGAAGAAGAGAGAGCAAGAAAAGCTGATGCTGTGAGGGCTGCTATAATTGTGTTATCCTTAGGTTGGTTGACTGGTTAATAGTTAACAGAAGTTGTCTCTGCGGTCCACTGAAAATGTGATCGGTAAACTGGGTAGGTGAACTCAAAATGACTCTAGGTGCCAGCTAAGGGGGGGAGAGTGCTCCGATCTCCAGATTAGCCTTGCGCCACTGCAAATTTGAGGGCCAATGAAGAAAAGGGCTTGACAATTTGGCTGTGGGTTGCAGGTTGAAGGACAGGTAGAAAGAAAACCACCAGGCCGGGATTGACAATAATCAGAAATGAGAAGTCATTTGAAAAAATCAGCCCATTGACTCCATACACACCGAAAGGGAGCCGCTAGCGGGCCGTGAAAGACGTGCATTTGTATGTCCTGACCAGCCACCCGTACATGCAAAACGTAGCTGACCATAAATGCCGATTACAGGAAAACAGAGACTTCACGCCCAATGTATTCCATTCATGGTCGTCTTTTCCTTCTTCAAGCCCAGGCACCGTTCGTTGAAAGACATGAGACCCATTTACGCCTTTGCAGCGGCTTCCTCCTCCTCGGTGATCTCCTCTCCCGCAGCTCTCTTCTCTGCGATACGTGCCTGCCTCCTCTCGCGGGCTGCCTTGGTCTTTGCACGCTTGGCGTCCATCTCTTCCTTGAGGATTCGTTCACGAGCCTTCTCGGCCTTGGCCTTATGGATCTGTGGCAGATATGTTAATTCCTGCTAGGTGCATCGAGGACTGTGGTGGAACATACGTGTTCAACGAGAGCACGTTTGTGCTTGAAGGTGTTACCCTTGCTCAAGTGGTAGAGCTCATGGTACAGGTGCTTATCGATCTTTCCGCTGGCACGGTACTTGACTAGTAGACGGCGAAGGACACGGAGACGACGCATCCAGAGGATTTGACTGCTCAGAGTTAAAAATTGTCCAGCAATCCAGGTTGAATCCATGGGGGCCTCCGGTTGCCCCAAGGACTCCTTGTGTCCCAGTTGATAAGGATGTGTCTCACCTTGGCATACGTGCGTCCGCTGTACCCTTCCTCTTACCGAAACCACGATGTCTACCAATTCGTCGCGCAGCAGTGAGAGCTCGGGCACGGGCACGGGAGTGCATTGTGACGGGCTTGCGGATAATGAGGCCATCCTTAACGAGCTTGCGAATGGTCTGACGAGAGTTGGCGTTCGAGATTTCGTTGACTTCGTTAGGGTCGAGCCAAATCTTGCGCTTTCCGCATCCGACAACGTCGGCAGCGAGACGCTTCTGGGTGCGAAGGTTGACCCTACAGTCTTTGTGTCAGCGATTGAGGTGGTTGAAGTCGTGACGACACCACGGGAGACATCTTAGGCACTCTGGAAGCTGCCTTGCGTACAGAAATGCCTGAAATGTCTCTCGTTGGTTATCAATGACTGCATTCATGGGAGTCCTACATGATTGCTGCTGGTGGCCGTGTGGTTAGTAAAAGGTAGTCGTCGACGAGATTAGGAGGAATTTGGATGTTGGAGATGCCGAGTGGGCTATTTTCGCGCTAATTCTGCACGTGATATATGGACGGGATTCTACGGCAACATCGATACTTATTGATCTCACTGACGGCTTCAATTGCACGAACGGATTGAAATTTCGATTCTTCCAATCCTTCTTTAATTGTACGAATGAGTTGTGGTTCTGGAGAGTTGTCGCTCCAGCTGCAGCGCTGCTACATTGAGCCACCTTGAACCTACTGGCAATCGAAGAATCCGCTTTCATCGAACATCAATCTGTCGACCTTATGACTGGGTATCTATGATTGATTGCTTTTCCCCATGGAATAGAGCGGATTTCAAGGTCTCTCTCAGGCATAACACTCGGTTGTAAACCACTGGCACTGATGATCATTAATAATGCCTACTTAGGTTCTCTCTTTCTATCGACATTTAGGAGTCTCCATGCCTTTGTGCGTGGGGAAATATTAATAAATTTCACAGCAAAGTCTTTACACAGTAGATGTTTAGGAGGATTCAGTTGCAATGCTTCATGGCATCCTTCGTCCCGCATTCACAGAGCCGCGATTAGTAACGTGAGGCGTATCACAGGGGTCCGCGGCTTGCAAGGAGGCTCAGAAGTTGCCTACCCAGGTCAGATCTGGCTTTCACATACCATATTCACAACAAAGCCACATCCTCAACTTGCCTTGTGTCTAAACCCCTCCTCGACTGTACATAGATCCCTCTCAATGCCAGGCTCGAAGTGATCAGTTCCAACTGCTAGTGACACGGCCGGCAATGCGAATGCGACAATGCCCTCCAGGTCGTCTACGCCTTCACTTCCTACCCACAATGTCCCTTCCTCGAGTACAAGATCAAGAACCCCAGAACTGGCGGTAGCACATGGCTCGCGGCCGTCTTCAAGGAATGCCACCAGGTCTGACGGCAGCAAAGCTGCGTCGGTATGTCTACACCTATCTTCGAGTACATTTTCACGGTAACCGTAACCATGTCTTTTGCTAATCTGACACTTCCAAAGTCGACTACCTCCGAATTCTCCCTCCTGACTCCTCTCGAGACTGCTGAGCGTCTTACGACTACCCTCGCCAGTGGCATCTCGTCCACTGAGGCGACGTCTCGATTACTCAGTCACGGGCCCAATGAGCTTACACACGATGAACCGGAACCATTATGGCTGCGATTCCTCAAGCAGTTCAAAGAAACGCTGATCTTGCTGCTCCTTGGCTCGGCTGCCATTTCATTCTTGATGGGCAATCTTGAAGATGCCATCAGCATCACAGTCGCAGTTACAATCGTAGTCACTGTTGGATTCGTGCAGGAATATAGGTCAGAGAAGTCACTGGAAGCTTTGAACCAGTTGGTTCCACACTTTGCGCATATCATTCGCGACGATGCGGCAGCAGCAAGACCACGGAGCGAACCAAACGGGACGAAGGAGAACGGGGTTGTGGAAACAGCCCATTTGCTAGAAGAGGAAGAGGCAGAAAACTTATCGAGGACAATCGCTGCTTCACAATTGGTACCAGGAGATTTGGTATTATTTCGCACCGGTGATCGCATACCCGCAGATGTCCGCATTACACATTCGGCAGAGCTTTCGATAGACGAGTCCAATCTTACCGGCGAAAATGAACCTGTACACAAGTTTCCCGAACGATTGACTCGTCCGAATGGACATCAGGAAGTTTCTGGTGCCTCCACGCCATTCTACGCCTCTCCTGCTACAGGCGCTGTTGGTGCCGATATTCGTCTTAATGACCAGCATAATATTGCTTTCATGGGTACATTGGTACGCTCAGGGTTCGGACAAGGCCTGGTCATAGGCACAGGCTCTAATACAGAATTTGGTGCCATTTCGGCGTCTTTGCAAGAGATCGAAAGTCCGCGGACGCCTTTGCAACTGGCGATGGATCGTCTAGGCAAGGACTTGAGTTACATGTCGTTCGTTGTAATTGGATTCATCTGCCTGCTCGGGTTGTGGAGAGGGTGGCCATGGTTAGAAATATTCCAGACCGGCGTGTCACTTGCAGTTGCAGCTATTCCGGAAGGTCTGCCTATCATTGTCACAGTTACGCTGGCTCTGGGAGTTCTGCGCATGTCGAAAAGAAGAGCGATAGTCAGGAGATTGCCCAGCGTGGAGACCTTGGGATCCGTCAATGTCGTGTGCAGTGACAAGACTGGAACCTTAACAACAAACCACATGACTGTCACGAAGATGTGGCACTTTGACGAGGCATCCCCAACAGATGTGAAGCGCAAAGTAGGAACTACGGATCTCGATTCTGCCACCCGCACAATACTGAGAATTGGCAATATTGTCAATCATGGACGCCTAATGCACGGACAAGGAGATACATCAGCATCAGCGGCAGTTCTCTCATCAACACTAGGTGACGACTCTAGCAATGCGAAGAGTCGCTGGGCTGGCCAGCCTACTGACGTTGCTCTCCTCGATCTGATAGATGAATTTGGCGAGGATGATGTTCGAGCGCGTATTGGCGCTCGGAAAGCAGAAACACCCTTCAGTTCGGAGCGCAAATGGATGGGTGTAGTCATTCAGAGTTCAGATGATTCCTCGAAGGCGTATATCAAGGGTGCAATTGAGCAAGTACTGAAGCGGTGTGACACGTATATCACAGGTGACGGAAGAGAGGTTGTGCTCGATGAAAATCGAAGACAGGAAGCCATACGAGCCGCGGAAAACATGGCACAAGACGGTCTTCGGGTACTTGGATTTGCAAGTGCATCCATACGAGAGAGTAAACTCAACTCGAGCTTCAAGTCGAGTGGCCGCTCAACGCCAGTAGCTGGTTCCTTACTAAGTCCGACAAAGTCCTTGACAGAAAAGGATGAGGATATATATCAAGGTCTCGCTTTTGCAGGTCTCGTTGGGATGAGCGATCCGCCACGAAAGGGTGTCGATCGCTCAATTAGACGGCTTATGGCCGGCGGCGTCAAAGTCATTATGATAACTGGTGATGCCGAGACGACCGCTGTTGCTATTGGAAGAAAGCTCGGCATGCCAGTAACAACCACTTCCCTTGGATCATCAGTCTTGCGTGGAGATCAACTGGACCAGATGACGGACGCTGAGCTCTCTCGAGCGATTGCAACGACAACCATCTTCGCACGAACATCGCCGGAGCACAAATTGAAAATCGTTCGCGCTCTCCAAGCCCGTGGTGACGTTGTGGCCATGACCGGCGATGGTGTGAATGATGCGCCAGCCTTGAAAAAGGCAGACATAGGAATCAGCATGGGTAAACTGGGCACAGATGTGGCCAAGGAAGCAGCAGACATGATCCTCACAGATGATGATTTCAGCACCATTCTTAATGCCATTGAGGAAGGCAAAGGCATATTCTATAATATTCAGAACTTCATCACATTCCAGCTAAGCACCAGCGCCGCTGCTTTGAGTCTTGTATTGGCGAGTACCATTTTCGGATGGAAGAATCCGCTGAATGCCATGCAAATTCTGTGGATCAGTATGCTCACTTGCTTTCTTCTTACAAGGCCGACATGCTAATTACACAACAGATATTCTCATGGATGGTCCACCCGCTCAGTCTCTTGGTGTCGAACCTGTAGACCCAGCCGTCATGTCTCGGCCGCCTCGCTCCAAAACCGCTCGCGCCATCACATCCACACTCCTCAAACGCGTCATCATCCAGGCGTCGGTCATCATGCTGGGAACTCTCCTCATCTACGTCAAAGAAATGGCCGCCGATGGCATCGTCACCTCTCGTGATACTACCATGACATTCACATGCTTCGTCCTTTTCGATATGTTCAATGCCCTCACTTGCAGATCTGAAGCGAAGAGCGTACTTAGTGGCGAGGTGAGATTCGGTGACAATAAAATGTTTAATTATGCTGTCGCGATGAGTTTGTGCGGACAGCTCTTGGTTGTATATTTCCCACCGTTACAGAGAGTTTTCCAGACGGAAGGTTTAGGCTTTTTCGATCTCGTTGGACTTGTCATGCTTGCCTCGAGTGTCTTTTGGGTTGATGAAGGGCGCAAGTATCTCAAGAAAAAGAGCAGTAGGGGCTTAGGTGGTTATTCGAGGATGGTTTAAGGATTTGGGATGACTGTACTGGAGCTCTTTCTGTGTAGACGCTTTGGGAGTTTCTTTGGGCGGTGCGGTTGTATGATAGCGGTTTCTCGCGAGAATACCACAATTGATGCTTTGAATTTGAACCACGATAGTAGAGGGCATCACGTTGAGCTATTGGGGAATAAGGATTTGCTGATGGATCACACTCAAACTGGGGCTTCGTTAGGATTGTGAAATGACAAGATTCGTTGACTACACGCTCTCTGTCCCTCCAGCTGCCATCTGCTTCTTGCAGGTTGTCGCTCACAGCATCTCAATCTCCTTCTTTTTACTCTCAACCCACTCCCTCTCGTCAAGCTGACTTTCCAAATCTTCCCAATCTTCCTCCGTGGGCTGACATTTCATCATCACATAGATGAAACTGGCCAGTGAGCCCAACATTATCCAACCAAGGAGACTCCAGATGAAGAGGGGGATTGCGGGGGTAGATGCCGATGATGTAGATGTTGGTGCGGGTGTGAAGATGTGATGGAGTAGGATGTCGCACGTGTGTGCTGACTTTCTGGCACTCGGGACGGTTCCGAGCGTGAGCGGATCGGTCGAGTTCGTTGTTTTGGACTGGAACGAGGGTGTCGTCGAAGACATCGTCAAGGGTGCGATGGCTAAAACCTTCTGACCGATAAAAACGATGGCAGCGACATAGAAGAAAATGAAGAACCAGAAATTGGTCCTTCGGAAACTGTTGGTTTGTCCGCAGAGACGAGGCTCTTTGTTTTCGGTGTTTGGAAGTGCTGGGATCGGATCCGTTGGTGTTGTTCCTGTATGTAGGATTGTATGTATTGGCGTCTTCTGATCTTCATTGGAGGGGGTTTGCGGATCTTGTTCCTTTGTCCATTGGGGGTTTTCCATTTTTGCCATTCTTGGTGTAGGAGATGATTCATTTGGTTGGTCGGGCACGGGGAGAGGTGATGCCATGTGGATCTTTTTCAAGGCCGGAGAGGGTAGCAGGGCACAGCAGGATGGAGGAAATATCTGGACGAGTTTTGCAGGCGGTTGATGTCTTGTGCGATGGCCTTTATGGATGAGATGAGGCCAGACATTATGACATACGTTATGAGACTCGACTTCGTGGTGGGCCCTAGTTGGTGGATTCGGGTGGAAGTGACAGGTCCTCCCTAGGTATTTCAATGTGGTTTCGAGATTTGGAATGACGTCGATGGGGTTTCCTGATTTGGCCGCCTTTTCTCTATTTGGGGATTGCGGAGGCGGATGTGTGATTCCGTCGGATTCAGCCTGGTCAAGGTTTTCAGCCTTGCTTCATCTGTGCGAACTCGAATTTAGGTTAAGCAAATTACATACGCTTTCCGGAACCATGGATATTGCTGACTGTTCAGATCAATTTTGGAATTTTCATCTCGTGTTAACCGAGAAATCCCACAGCTGAGTCGCTGGATCTAAGCCCCCGAATGAACATGGTGAGTATGTTGCTATCTTTGGGATCTTATCAATCGTGGAAACAAGTGTTGATCTCACCACATGAACAAATGACAAAGCATGTTTATCTTGCACATTTTTTTCTTCAACCAGCATATCTTGACAAATTTTCCCATCCCCTCATGACGGAAAGATATTCAGCCGCTATGGACGACGATGGAGATATCCCTCGCTTGTCCCTTATTTTTGAAGCAGCACGCGTTGATCCGACTCCGACACATTCAGCACCGATACCAGGAGCGCCAACAACTTTCCACCGATTCTTGGACCTACCTCTTGAAATTAGACACATGGTCTATCGACAGGTTCTCGCCAAGCCGAACCCCATCATCAGCCTATGTAGCAATTCAGGCTTCGGTCTTGGACCACAAGAACCTCATGGACCAGTTGTTGAAGTTTCTCTCTTCGCCACCAGCAAGGCCATCTACGAGGAAGCAACAACCGAGTTCCTGCTTCAAAATACCATCCGACTAAATGACATCAATGTTTGCAAGCTGAACACAACCGACGGACAGCGCAACACGATACGCGGTGCTCGCCATCTCATTGTTCTATTCCAGCCACGTCAACATAGAAATTTCTACGAGGATGCTCGAGTTTTCGAATTCGAATTCCCTCGTTTCCGTTATGTCGAGACTCTGTATCTTGTTTTATTTCATGCTGTGGAGCCCTATCCAAACAAGGACACATACCAGCGAATCGGTCAGGAACTGAACGGATGGGCAAAGCTATGGGTTGGAAAGAAGGCGACAATAGAGTGGAGAGATACTTCGGAGAGTAGAGATATTCCCCAAACACCAGCTTACTTCATGGAGAAAGAGAGGTTCGCGAAATACCTGCCACACTTAGAGCGGTCCATGGTGAAGGGCCAGCGCCCAAAATGGATCAAGGAGCAGCTGTGGGGATGAGTATGTGGAAGATTATCAGATGACAAGTGCAAGCCTTTTCTTTTCGATAGCGATGAGGAAATGGATGTGGTTGAAGGCTGGAGGATGTTATTGAAGGCTGAAGGATGTTGTTGAAGGCTGGAGGATGTTGTTGAAGGCTGAAGGATGTTATTGAAGGCTGAAGGTTGAGAATGGCGTCTGTACGGAGGTACCTAGCTCGGGCTCGGGTCTCTGGGCAAGGATTACTGTGTAGAATACTACTATGGTAACTGAACACAACCTCCATACCTCCAACACCCTTTCCTTGACTCCCACTTTCACCCATGCTGCCACGGCTCTGACCGAGATTGAGAAGATCATGAACATCATCAGGAACTGGCATCTGTCAAGTGTCAACAGGCCACGACTTTTCCATCCCTTTCTCGCTGTCTCCAAGCCCCAAACCACCAAACTGCAACCAAGACGGCGGGGCATCGTCATATGTCTGTCTCAGATGCTGCAATGTCTGAGACGGTACATGCACGCCTACGCCATGCAGTCATTCATCAAGATTCAGAAACTGGACGAGACATGGTGTGTGATGAGCGTGTCTTCCCTGCTCAGATTCAGCATACTTCCAGCATCAGGCGTCCAGTTATGAAACGGTTCCATGTTTCTTCCCACCAAGACGGTCCGAATTTTGGGCTTCCGTATTCCTGGTCCATCACCTCAACACAGTACCACAGTAGCTTGGTCCGCAAGTGGAGGTACCATCTAATCCACCTCCACTACGGAGTAGGCTAGGTCAGAAACCTTATTTGTCAATTTGAAACAGCATTGAAGAATCCATCGATATCGCCTCAAGAAAACACTGTGGGGGATCGAAGACCTGTGGACGATCTTCGCTTATTACTAATAACATCATAGACCTGCTTATTCTCATTTAAAAAACACGGGGAACGGTTCTGTGCGAGACCATCTCCATCGAGCTGATCATGACCCAGTCCTGTGGTATCAGGAACCATATTGTGTAGACGTACACAGTACTGTGGTAACTACCACAGTACTTACTGTGTACATAGTACTATTCCTCTCCGAGTCTTTATACTGGGTTCCCTTTCACGCGTATCTCTTAGCGGAAGCCTAGGTGTTTTTTTTTTCAACTCGGATGAAAGGGGTCTCCCTCTTCTCGCTGGTTTCTTCCTAGCGAAATATAACCCATATTGATACTCCTACTGTGGTACAATACGTGGGTATGGACGGGCTTGCTGGGGACCCTGCCACTCAACGTTTATTTTCCCTGATACTGCAGCAAATCAATGTCGGAGTCTCTATATCGGGAAGGGATTGTAGCTCTCCAGATGCGGAATTCATCACCCCGTTTTATTTCCACACGAATCATTTGATAGACTTCCAAGTTACGACCCTTTCATCTCAATCTTCTACAGCGCTGCTCCCGAAAATCTTCGATTACACTTGCATCGTCTTAACCTCTGCTCGAATCCTAATTCGTTTCTAATTTCGATCCTTTTTTTTTCTTGCTTTGCTCAGGTCATGGATGACTACGAGACATTCCGAGGCTGTCATTCCCACTCTGAATCCCAAGCAGATCGCAAATTTCAAGCTTTTTCTGGACTCATTCTTACCAATACAACCAGTTTTCCCCAAAAGCAAGAGACTCTCAAACGCGAGGTCCTTGCCAGCAAATTTTAAGAGCTTGAGCACAAAGAATGAATAGGATGTCAACAATTGGACCCGCGGCAGCTCTTCCTCCGCCGAGCGACACGACTCTGCCCTTGGTCGTCGGGACGACGTCAACTCTATGGTCTATTGCCCTGATCACTTACGTGCTGCGAATGTATACTCGATATCGGCCTTACCCCAATCTTGGCTGGGACGATCTTGCCATTAGCTTGGCTATGACAATAACCACGGCGGATTGGGGATGCAATATCGGTGTCCAATTCGCAACTGGAGGACGACACATCCAATATGTCACGAGGCCACAAATGGAAAGATCAGCTCAATTGTCATTCATCAATATGTTGCTATGGATTTGGTCAATGACAGCAATGAAAGTATCGGTCGCGCTGATGCTCCTTCGTATCAAGCAAACACCACGTTGGAAGAGGGGCATATGGTCATTGATAATCGTCTTAATGTTGACCGGAGTTGGAAGTACCTTGGCACACTTCTTACAATGTTTGCCGATCACAGCAAACTGGAGGTTCGCTTTGAAAATGTCTGGGCACCATTGTTGGGCGCCGGAGGCACAGGAAGCGGTGACTTACTTGGTACAAGGTAAAAGCTTTGTCATGTCAATTTCGGAAGATTCCTCAACTAATCGACGTGTAGCGCTATTCGCTACCACGGATATCGCATGTTCCCTTTTACCTTTGTTCTTCATCGTCAAGATCAACCGGCCGATACGCGAGCGAGTCGTCCTATTCTTCCTCATGGCTTTGGGTCTTTTGGCCTGCGCATGTGGAATAATCAAAACCTTTCTCGTGAAGAGAATTTTCCAATCACACGATCCTACCTTCGAGGGAGCCAGCGTTGCTATATGGGCGTAAGTCCTCTTAGGAAACTACGGTGACAGTACTGACGGAATACTTCAGGTACTCGGAAGAATACATCGGCATAATAGCAGCAAACATCCCTTGCCTAAAGTCCCTCCTCGAAGCCGCCTTTCGTAAGTTGGGTGGTCACATTACCAACAAGACCAATTCCAATGCCAAATACGCCTCCTACGACCTCGATTCTTTTCCGCCGCCAAATCACAATGACTCCACTATCACGTCCCTCAACAAAATCTATAAGACCAACACCGCGCGTGTGTATGTGGAAGAGGATCCCGCGGACTACCACGCGGGCTTGAGGGAAACTTTGAGCACGAAAAAGTTGGAGACATCGAGTGATAGCCAGGAAGATATGCTGGTGAAGATGAGGACAATTGGTATGAGTGGGCACGGACTTGGATCTGAGTCTTTTGTGGATGAAGAGCGGGGCTTGATTACAAGGCAGGTCACTATTAACGGGAAGAGGGTCGATCGGTACGATCCGAGACGGTGATGGGCCCGGCGATTGATGAAGGCGCAATGATGATTTAATGATACCCGAACCTCCAAAATTCAAAATCGTGTTCGCACATGCGATCCTCGGCGAGGTGAATTGAAGAAATGAAATGATCTATCAACGATACATTCGGAGAATGTCTTCAAAACCTCCATCATCTAGCCGCAGAAACGTCTGATCCTCTTTTTCCCTCTTATATTGACCGGTTAAATCAGTCTCTCGAACGCAAAATGGCCAAAAATAGAACAGAGGCTCGGGAATTCGATTGGCCAAAGCCACCAAAGACGGATAGTGTGTCGATATATGGGCCGATGATAAGGCTGTTTGTCAAATAATCACAACCAATATGGGTGTGGTATGAGTGAAAATCATGTTCCTGATTACGCTCAATTTCGGGAACAATACTTCAAACCAAACCGGATGAGGGACGGAAAATTACAGCGGTTGGAGATCTTGGATGATGCTGACGATACCGATGGTCATTTGGTGGATTTGCTTTTGTTCGTGATACGGGGGGGATGATGATTTGCCTTGCGTGCCTGTACTCCGTATATTTTCTGGGCCAAGTTGTCAATGGAGGAAAGGATTTGGGAAATTCCGAGGAGCGCTGAGATCTACGAAAAGTGATAAGAAAAACAGTGGACCATCGTAGCTCATTTCATCAGCAGATTTGGGGGCTGATTCTGACGACGAGGCAGATTCTTTGTCCGTACCAGCCTAGCTTTTAATAGATTTTGGTATACCCTAGCCGCTAGCTTTCGCTTACTATAGAAGAATCCCCTAAGTACCCTCCAAAAAAAAGGGCCCCCTCCAAAAAAAAGGTATTTTTCGCCCTCTCTCAGGAAGTAAAACTCTTGTTGTAAGATTAGGTTTTCTCTACGACGTCTAGAAAATTTATTATTGAGAAAAAAAAGAGGGAGGCAAGGGCCTAGGCTTGCTTACTTGGTAACTATTATTTTCTAGCGAAAGTCGATATCCGATGCCCCGGAGGCTGCCCCAGAAAAAGCTGCTGAAATGAGCTATTCGAAAGCGCCAAGAATCATAACACAATTAAGTAGGAGTGGGAAAAATTCGATACAGGCGAAATCTTCGCATCGGGTTGAATGTCGGTCGCCTGCTAGCAATTGCGAGAACCCATCAGCTCAAAGACGGGATGGGAGCAAAGAGAGAAGACATATTCCGTATACCTACGCCCGCTACAATCGCATCCCAAAAGCCTCAAAATGCAGATGTCCCCCAAATCTAGATGCAAATGCAATCATTGCCTAGTATCGAAACCAAATCCAATGCACATGTACCATATCTCCTCCTTTCATGCCATGCCCGGTGTCCCATCATCCACCATCACCCCAAACTAACAAAACAGACACAAGTCCAAACAACACAAACTAGCACACAATCCCGCACAAAGCCCCGTCGCAACGGCACCACCGGCACCACCGCGTCCGCCCCTCGAATCCCCATAATACCCTCCCTGAGGCTGCTGCTGATAATACATCCCCTGCTGCTGTTGCTGCGGATATCCCTGCTGCGGCGGGTAATATCCCTGTTGCGGAAATCCACCTTGTGGATACTGTTGTTGTTGTTGTTGTGGTTGGCCACTGTAGTAATCGCCTGCAGCGCCGCCTTGTTGTTGTTGGTGGTTGTTGTAGTAGGGTTGGGCTGGGCCGGCGTCGTAGTGGGCTTGAGGGGGGTGTTGGGGATATTTGGGTGGTGGGCCTTGGTTGTCCTAGGGGGTTCGTTGTTAGCTTTGTGGTTTTCTCTGGAGATTGAGGGAGAGGACGAACGTATTCGCCTGCCATTTCGAAGGTTGGAGTTGGGATGTGAGGGATTGTGGAAGCGCCGGATGGAGAAGGCTGAGTGAGCAGATGGAGTTCAGCGCAGAGGAAGATTCAAGTGAATGTTGAGATGGTAACTTTGGGTATGGAGAGAAGTCGCGCAGATGAATGGGGATAGCTGGAAAGGGAGAGTTGAATTGTGGTTCTACAGTGGTAGGTACTAGGTACTGCGAGTGTTCAAAGTCTTCGCCATGGTTCCCAGCACAGCCACGATGTGCGTCAACCGAAGAAGCATTCGACGCTTGCCACCACAGCCACCAATCGTAAGCACATGCACATGCCCCCCTACTCGGCAAGGCTCAATCCGAGCCTGAAGTTCTGCCTAGTGACAACACATACATCCTTCTTTCATGAAACCAACATCCAAGCATAACAACACTCAATCTCTCCAAAACTGAGCTTTGAAGAGTATTCACATAATATGCAAATCATCAGGTGAAAAGGAGCACATGCGTGCCGTGGGACGTAGCATTTCATTCCAAAAGAATATCATAACAGACATGGGTAATATGCTTTTCGAGAAGAAGTCCCCAAGAGGTAGACTTTCGTCCATTTGTCACTTTCATCAGTCGTGCCGGCCCGCTAATATCCATACATCGCTCTCATTGCATCTTCTCAAAAGTGTTCATCAAGCTGCCAATAAACGACAAAATCAAGCGACTTCTGACAGCCACGATGTCATCTGGCACCAGCCAAATCGTAGCTCCCATTTTTCGCGCAATACTGATGGCTAGCTTCGAGTTCATGTACGCATCTTCGTCTGTACGCCCGGGAGCCACGAGATCGTAATCAACGTACGAACTCTTCATGCCGTTGAGCACATCAAGCAGGAAAATGCCGTTGCCCAGCGACTGGTCCTTGAAACTTCGGACGCTCGATGATTTTCCACCCTTCTTAGACATGTCGTTTGACCACTTGACCATGTCCATATCAGAGATCTCGCGTTTGCCTAGACGTTGTGCGAGGTTGGACAGCGTCGAGACAATATCTCTTCTCATGAGTTGCCATACGAGACCGAGAGTGAGAGTACGCTGGCCATCCGTGATATCGGCTCCTTGGATACCAACCAAGGAGAACCCCACCTGTTTGCCGAGTTCTGTCACATAATTGGTGTTCTCTACGGCCTTGAAACGCGACATTTCGTTGCCGTTTGCTGGTGGCTTATTGACGTGTCGCCAATTGACACTACCTGGAATGACTTTATCATACGCTTGCAGTAGAATTTGGCCATCTCGGAGATCATCAAAGAAGGAAACCACTGTTGGTTTGACATCAAGAGAGTTGAGCCACAGGGTGAAGACTCGGGCTTCACGTTCTCCTTCAGCATCGAAATCATCAATATCTGCCTTCTCCTCTTCTGTGATGGGATCGAGTCCAGGGTGGTTGTTGAACAAATTGGCGACAAAAGCGAGATTGAGCCTTGGGTTACCGGAGACAAGAGATGATGGTGTAAGGAATTTTCGGCACGGAGGATCCAGTCTGTCGGCATTGTCGAGTACCTGTTCCGCGCGTTGTAGCAGATCGCGAGTCTGTAATGGAGCGCGTGAACAGGTTTCAGGCTTGAGTTGGTTGAGGAGAACGGTGTAATTCTCACCGTCTTTAATATCAGACGAGAAGTTGTTGACGCTGTTGTCTGTTAGTCTCACTTAAGATACTGGTTCGTCCAATCTTACCGTCGCTGCCAGCCCGCATTCTTTAAGTGGTAGTTGAACCATCGCAGCAGGATTTGCTCCGGTGGTAGTCGCAAAAATTGCTCCAATGTCTCATCGTCTTCCAATAGTCGGTACAGCTCGGGATGTAGCTTGATGTCAATCTTGCCCAGAAGACCTCGTCTTATGATCTGCCAGATCAAGCCAAGAATAAGATGCTCGCGGACATCGATAATATCTTGACTGCCAATATTCACAACCGAGCAGCCAATACCCTTCGCAGACTCTATGACAATGTTGTTGTTTTCTCCCATGTGGAAGTTGTTCAAACTCTTAATCTTCTTCCCAACTCTGTTCATGACACGCTCATCGATGGTGTCTGGGACACTGTCGTTGATCAACTTGGCCAATACCAACCCGTCTTTGCAGTGATCGAACATCTCAAAGGTATCGGTTGGGAACGGAATCAGGTGACCGACATCCGGATCGCCGGCCAGAATGGCGTTGATATGCTTTGTAAATTCCGTGCGCTCATCTTCATTGATCGTGTGTGTGACGTTCGCGGACGAGCCCTGGACCTGAATTCTGCCTCCACCATGACTGCTCTTTTGTGCGTGACCAGGAGAGGGCGCCGGGGAACCGTTGCCTCCGAAAGTCGAAGCTTTGGAAGGACCCGTCGACATGCGCTGTTGCGCCGGAGAGGAAGTTCGAAGTTTGGATATGAGCTAGGCCAGGCGATTAGCTTTCAGGGACCATGTATGTTCAGGACCATGAACGCACGTCAACATAGTCGTCCAACTCTACTCTTTTCGAGCTGTCGAGCTCCACCTCCCTCAAAGCTTGTCGAACCACATCGTAAGGCTGGTGTTCGCTCTGTTGCACAGCGCGGATGGTGCTGGCTTCGTCGAGGTAGCCCTTGTCGTCTACATCGAGCTTGCGGAAGGCATCTTGGAAGGCAAAGATGGCGGCCTGGTCGAATTGGGGATACTTTCTAGAGCGCGTGAGATTCCATTCAGCATTGGGCTGGGCGTAGTGGGGTAGTATGGCGGGCGGAAAGCCTTACCTTTGCAGCTTGATTATATTCATGGCTATACTGTGTCGGCTGTGGGAGCGAAAGCAGGAATTGTTGTGGTGACTCGGAGTTGTGACCAACCTTCAATGGTGTTTGTTCTAGTCGGTATACACTAGGTAGGTATACAACCTCGATGCCTAAGAGTACGAGTACGTGTACTATGACGAACGACCAGGCACTTTGTTCGGCCCCAAGACGCTACTGCTGCATTCGAACGTCACATGGAGGTGTTTTAATATACCGCAGTAGAAGTACTAGTAGTCCACGGGCGCTACTCCGTAGTAAGAGGTAAGATACAAAGTACTTAGTAAGGTATCCATACCTTCTACCTTCCCGTGCTTCCTCCTCAGGCTGCCATCGAAGCCTCGTCCATCCTTCATCCACTGGAAAGTCACTCATCATGGAGATGCAACCTCAGGCTCCCACAAGCAGCCAAGATGCAGGTGGGCACTGTTTGTATCCGGAAACCAACCTCCAACGCGTTACACTTCAAGTTTCAATTCACTTCCAAGACGTTGCGACCTCAGGACCTGCCATGAATCTCTTCCCCCACGTTACTGACTCTCATCCGCCAATCTCGGGTTGTCCTGGTTGCTGATTCTGGCCAATTCGCTGTGATCAACCACGCTGAAATATAAGATACTATCCCGCTCATACAGCCAGCTAACCATGATCATCATCTAGAGTCTTGGTCAATCTATCCGCTGTCCCCTACCTGCAGGTGTTAGGTACCGTGTAAAGCCAAGAAGGCGCCTTCGAGTTTCGTTTGTAGCGAACCTGTGTGGGGACAGTTCCTTCCGGGCTTCTGCTCCATACCGTTCAAGGTTTGGGGTCAGTATAGGAACCACTTGAGCATGCCTTTCTCTTCCAATATCGACATTTTATGACTTTCGTTTACTGTTCGTCTTTTCTGTCGTCCGTTCTTCTACCTGTTCTCTAAGCTAAAGAGCTGGACGTGGCCATTGCTTGTGCTCTATTCTCCAGAGATGGTGTCTTTCGGTTCAATTCTGATCACGTTGGCGACACTTTCTACAGCTATTGGGAGCCGTCTCAGCTCTCAACCATATGCGGTAAAGGAGCGTCATGTAGTCCCCAGGCGATGGACTCGCTTAGGCCGAGCTCCTGCGGATACAGTTCTGGAGTTGCGGATAGCTCTCAAGCAGAGTCGATTTGACGAGCTTGAAAGGCATCTAAACGAAGGCAAGTGCCTCCTAGTTATCGTTACCGGATATTGCTAACAGCTTTCAAAGTCTCTGACCCTTCACATTCTCGTTACGGACAACATCTTTCCAGTTCGGAAGTACAAGAACTCGTCAAACCGAGCGACGAGACCTCGGATCTCGTGCATCAATGGCTCGCAAGTTATGGATACGGCTCAGATCACCTTGGATACAGCCCGGCAAGAGATTGGCTCAAGATCACACTGCCAGTGAAGGATGCTGAAAGTTTGCTGAACACAGAGTACTCTGTCTACAAGCATCAAGATGGCTCCGAGCTGATACGGACACCGGAATGGTCTCTACCAGTTCACCTTCATGGACATATCGATGCAATCCAGCCCACCAACTCTTTCTTTAGAATGGCGCCGCTCAATACACAATGGATGGCTTCACCAGCTTCAGCAGCAGTCGCTGAGGCAGACCTCACGTCCACCTCTATAGCCATCGCCCAGGCTCTTGCAGCGACAGTAGACCCTGCAGTGACACAGGCCTGCAACGCGAGCAGAATCACGCCGGACTGTCTTCGCACTTTATATGGCACCAAAGACTACGTGCCAAAAGTACCAACCAAGAGCAGAATCGGCTACTGCAACTACCTAGGAGAAACCACAATCCAAAGCGATCTCGACCTCTGGACAAAACAATTCCGCAGTGACGCTCAGGGGGCACAAATAAAGTTTGAGCTCGTCAATGGGGCTCAAAACAATCAAGTCCTCGATCAAGCAACCCAAATCAAAGGTACCGACGTCGAAGCTAACCTGGATGGACAATCTATCACAGGAATGGCCTATCCAATTCCCGTCACAGCATACAACACAGGCGGCGAACCACCAATAACAGGTGCCTTCGCACCACCTGGCGGTCAATCAAACACAAACGAACCATACTTGGATTGGGTGCAATACATCCTCGCTAAACCAGATTCCGACATCCCACCTACAATCAGCACCTCCTACGGCGAAGACGAACAATCCGTGCCAAAAGACTACGCTACACGTGTTTGCCAGGACTTCGCTCAATTGGGATCCAGAGGCGTGACACTACTTTTCTCCAGTGGGGACAGTGGTGTTGGCAGTCCCGGGACGAGCGGACAATGCATGCTTTACAGCGATCCTAACAATGCCAATAGCGGTTCTCCCAACTTCTTACCTGCCTTTCCGGCAGGCTGTCCCTACGTCACAGCCGTAGGCGCAACAAGAGGGTTAGGAGACAGTGCATCCACTCTTTCCGGTTCATTCAACGTCGAAGTCGCTGCCGGATATCCAAGTGGCATGTCAAGATATTCCAGCGGTGGCGGTTTCTCAAACTACTTCCCACGTCCATCATGGCAAGAAAGTACTGTGCAGTCTTACATTTCCAAAATCGCAACTGATGTTGATCCATCGATGTACAATAAGAGTGGGCGCGCCTATCCTGATTTGGCAGCAAATGGACAGAGTTATGCTGTTTACTGGGCTGGTACTATTAAGAGTGTCGATGGCACGAGTGCCTCTGCGCCGACGATGGCTGCTATAATTGCCCTTTTGAATGACGACCTTCTCGCTGCTGGAAAATCACCGCTGGGGTTTTTGAATCCGTGGCTTTACCAGACGGGCAACAAGGGGTTTACGGATATCACGCAGGGATCTGCTGCTGGGTGTGGAGGGAATGGGTTTCCGGCCAAGGACGGATGGGATGCTGTTACTGGATTTGGGACACCGGTATGTTTCTGTCACCGTTTTCTCCTCACAGACTACGCCTTTCTCTCATCTCTCCTCTCTGTCATAACTCGCCATCCTCACCCTCATCTCTCCTCGCTTCACCCATTCCATACATAGACCCGAAAGGAATCACAACATTTCAAAACTAACTTTATTCACAGAATTTCCCCCAACTCCAGAAATTGGCTCAAGCAGCATCCGCCAACCCGGGAATTGGCGGATTTATCTCTCCAGGTTCACGACCGGGACAAAAACCTGGTCCATGGATGTGGTGGGGGAATAGATATTTCAAAAAGTAGTCGATGAGCAAGCATACTGTAGGACGAGTTTGCTCGGTGGAACTCCATTGGGTGTATCCTGCGGGTGATGAGGTGGTAATCTGGAATTTTTCAAGACATGGTATTGCGCGCATGGTTGGAGTACTGGCGTCAAGAAGCAGTGTTTGGGAGATCCTGTCTGGGCGTATGAGAGTGGTGTGGCTGAGTCTCACTTCCTTCGACTTATCCTTTTACCTAGGTACCACGTAATCTTACCTGTCTTTCAAAACGTCTGTTCAGATCATGAAGTTTTTTGGACCTCTATTGCTCAGTTTGAGTACCAGATCGATTTCAAATGTACACATTCTTGATTGCGATGGAAGATGTGTGAAGAGGAGAGGGTAAAATTCACATGCATCTGTTTTTGATGACATCAAATTCGGGTTGCCATGTGAGAGCATGATTGTACGCGTGTAGTCTAGCTATGATACTGTTTATGTTGTTCACCGAATGCGTGATGGACAAGTTTCTCTGCAGTAAAAGGAAGCAGGTAACCAAGCGGAGAGCAATCATCAAAATCGCATGTTCAAGTAATGATTGCATTGACCTCGAATTGAAGTCGAAGTTATGTAATAAGTCTAAGTATGGCATTACTCATCGCTGCAAAATAGACCCACGATCTGTGTGACGCCTAGCCATGCTATACAACCCCGATAATATATCCTCCTACCATCACCACACGCTTACACAATCATCTCCAACTCCCTGGCATAGCCCAAGGTGTTCTCGATGACTGTCCCACTCGTGCTCAGCACATCGCGCTCGTTGGCAAGCAAATCCTGCTCTTGTTGAGGGAAGTAGATCCGTCCGTCCTTGACGATCCAGCCCCGGCTCGTTGCGAAATTGACGACCGCGCCTTCGGACTCCAAGAAGAAGAGGTTCTTTGCGTTAGATACAGGGACGGAGGCGTATGCCTTCTGCGAGCAGGAAGCGATCTCTTCTCGGATGGTTCTGACGAGGAACTGTATCCTGAATTAGCAAATAGATCCGAGATTGAGTATGAAGCTGAACGTACGCCTGAGAAGATGCTGAACTCCTCCCCGGAAACCTTGTTATTCTTCGTCTCCTGCCACACGCGATCATAACTGCCTTCCATTAATGCCTGCTCCAGCCTCACGGGGTACTGAACGAAGGCATCCTCTTCCAAACCTGAGCCACTGCCCCAGCTACCACCGCTGCTCGATCTGGCCATCTCTAGTGTCTCCAGCATAGTATGGAATCCGCCGTAATCACTCGAGCTCAATAAAAGTAGCAGATATAGGCCGGTGATCTTGCTCTGTTGGCTTCCTTCCCGCGGCAGTTGTGATGTAGGTAGAGCGTAGAAGGGCTGCAATTGCTGGAAGTAGCGCGTGAAGGCCTCGGCTGATTGAGCATTATTTTGACGGATGGAGATGAGAGCGCCGAGTTCGAGGGTTTCGCGAGCGAGGAGCAAATGATGTTCGGGAGTGCGAGCGGTCGGTATCAAGGCGTTTAGTTTGAGGAGGGATACTTTGGCTTTCGAGAGGAGGGTGACGGAGGATGAGTAATTCTTCGATTTGAGAGTTTGAGAGAGCTGCCTGAGCGTATTCTGAAGCTCTTGTTCAGCCATGGTGGATAATGTAGGAAGTGGTAGATTCGATGTGGCAGTTGTGGAAGGCGGAGGTTTGGTGATGTCTGGAAATGGTTTTAGTGAGGGTTTGCTCTTGGCTTCGTTCAGATCAACATGTTTGCATGTTCTGGGAGGGATACACTCACCTTCTGTTCGTGTGATGGACGTGTTGGAGTGTTGATTACGAGAGTTGTCGTCGTTGATGCTCTGAGCTCCAGTGTCGGGCTTGGTCTTTGGATGCCTCATGTCGCGCTCGGGCCGCGTTGACATGAGGCTCCACGAAGGCCATCTCTTTGTCTCTCCAACATTCCACCATGAGAAGGGAAAGAAGCCACTGAAGAATGAAGAAGAGACTCTCATATCTACTCACCAAGAATCCCGATGGACTCTAGCTGTCACTACATCTACTTATGCTAACTCGACTGTCTCACATCGTCCGCCTACAAACGACCACATGAGCTGGCATCCGGCCTCATCACCAGGCACCATCTCACTTTCCACGAACAGTACTACTTTCACTCTACTCAGCTCCGTTCGCAGATATCGAGACGCTCAATCTCCTCGATCAAGTCCGTGGCTTCAGCCTCCACTCCGTTTCCAACTCCACGCTATCAGATCCCATCACGAACCACTGAACTGGCTGTGACCTCATCATTCCTGGTCATGCCGAATTGGACAACTTCTTTCTTATCTATCAACCTCGACAAATCGAATTCCAAGTCTATATTTGCTTTTATCCATGAGGCGTCCAACGGCGTGATATCATCGCTCACTAGCCGTGTAAAGCTCTAAAGCGATGATGGAGGTGGTTGGCAAAATCGTAATAATATGGATGATAAGTATTGTCGCTCTCTCCAATCTTTCAAGCCCTTCAGACTTCACAAACTTCATTTAGTTCAACTTCTCAGCCTAGCTTCATCACCACCGCCGCCATGATCTCCCCATTCCAAACCATCCTCGCTCTCTTCAGCCTCCTCTCCCTTACCACCGCCCAACTTACAGGCGCAACAGTAACAACAACGGGATCCGAGGTTGGCGGAACTTCGTATTCAAACACTGCAACAACAAGTGGCTCTGGCGTCTCCCTATCCTCTGTTACAACCACTGGCGTCGGTGGACTCGGAACATCCATCTCAACAACCGCTGTTACGACGTCTGGTGCGCCCTCGTCGTCTGTGTCTGCTGCTAGTACAAGTCATTCGGCTGGTGCGAACAATCTTGAGGGTGGTAAGTTCAGGAGATGGATGTTCGTCAAGTGGCCGGTGGGGAAGTGCTAATTTGGTCGCAGTGAATGGCTGGATTGCCGCCGTGATTGCTGGCGGAATCGGAGCTTTGGTTTTTGCGTAGGGGCATCGTAGCTGTTTTAAAAGGCATGGAGCGGAGAATTGTAGAAATACCCATAGGCGAAGTCATTAGTTGATTGATTGATCAATTGAGCCCGTGTACAAATATATCCAATTCCCGTGTTTGTATCTTATCATCTTTTCTTCCCAAATCGTCCACGGCCTCCCACTTTCCCATTCACAGGTCCTTTGCCGCGCATCTTGAGTCGCTGGAAATTGGCGTGCTTTTGTGAATTTGAATCGATCTTCTTCTCTGGTTTTGATATCGAATCGCCCTCAAGCTGTTTTGCCTTCCCCGTCTTCTTTGCAGCCTTCTTTGATGGAGGTTTGCCCAACTTTGCCTTAGGCTCAACTACTGCTGGCTTCGCCGGAACAGCAGCCGTCACCTCCAGTGGCTCTTCGTAGGCCTTGTCATCGTGATCGGCCATGAAGTCCTCTTCCCCACTCAGGTATCCTGAGTCTGGGAGTTGCGCCGCGAACTGAGTTTCTTGGACCACCTCTTCCTCATCATGTGCTTCGTTTGGGTCCTCTGATTGCGTCGGAGCCACTTCCTCGTCATCGTCTGACTCCGAATCAGGTTCGGGTGTCTTCGCTTGCTGAGGTTTTGTCATGACAGGTCGCATATTGACTCGTCTCGTCTGCCTCTTCAAGCCCTTCTTTTTGTACGCCTTGCGAGGGTTGATCTCTGCCGCCTTCACATCCACGTCAGACTCGAAATCGGATGGAACGAAACCATCTACATCGAGCTGAACCTGGCTGTTCTCTACAAGAGCCTTGGGCGGCGGTGCTGACTTCTTGCTCTTGCCTACAACCTCTCGGTAATCCGTCTCTTCCATCTCACGCATGAGCTCCCATTCTTCATCTTCCTTCTCCTTCTCCTTTTCGCGCATGTCTTTGACCATATTACTCAGACTTCTTCCAAAGGTTCTTCGTTTCCAAGGACGAGCCATTTCTGGGCTTTGGGGCTCCTCATTGACAGTGCTCAGCCCGAAAAGATCTCTCTTCAAAAAAGAAGGAGTAGCGAATTCCTTCATAGACGATGAAGGAGTGGTGCAGCCATTCTCTTTCCTCTTCCTGGGTGTGACGAAAGAATCAAGAAGGAATCTCTTTCCCGTAGACAAGGGAGTACGGCTGCCTCGTAATCGCTCCTCCACCCGATCATCCCCATAATCTCCCAATGTCTTGCTGGGCGTCCTGGCCACATTGATGTTCGCATTACCTAGTACTGTGCGCAATCTGCTAGGTGTCTCCCCTGGCAGAAGATCGAATATGCCCATGACTTGTCCGTCTTTTTGTGGTGTTGGTCCGAAGATGGTCCTCTTGACGACTGGCGTCGCAAACTCAATTCCCTCCGCGAGATCCTCCACCTTCGAATGTTTCTTCTGTTTGCTTGGTGTCGCTTCTGGAGATCTGGAGCGTTTTGGTGGTGATTGCTTGAAATCTTGTGGAGCGCGTCGTTTCGTGGTTGTTGTGGCTGGTATTTGAACCTCTGCTTTACCAGAAAGTATGTCCCGTAATTTGTTGTATTCCTTGTATTTGGCAGCTTTAGATCATGTCAGCTTTCATGGTGTAAAAGAAGTGTTTCTAGTACCAATGTCTGGATTGGCCTTGATGTCCTCGCGACCAGCTTTGCGGCCTCCATTGTCGGTCGAAAACGTTTTCTCCCAGATTTTCAATTCCTGGCGAAGCAGCACGCTCTTCTCTTCTAGTTGTTGCTTGTCGACTTCCATTATGAATAGGTATGGAATATAATTGGGCTATGAGATGTATGGTGGAGAGAATTGGAGGAATTGAAGGCGAGCATTGGCTTTACGCGTTCAGCCAAACCAAATCACGTCCCCTGACTCGTGCTGAACCATCGTCACCTTTCCCTCCCCACTATTCTTCAACACCAAGACCAAGGCTGCTCTACTGTGACCTGAACCGCTATCACTACACCTCAACACGACCACAACCACCTATACACACTTGTCGCCAAGATGCCCCCTCCAACTTCCCTCGTAGTACGTCTACATACTCAACGTTCACCATCAAAAGCTAATCTGTTCCTACCAGAACAAGCTCAAAGTCCAACTCAAACTCTCCATAGCCCGCCTGCGTATGACCCAACAGAAAGACACCGCAATCGCAAAACAAACGCGCCGCCAGATGGCCCAATTGGTCGAAGAAGGCAAAATAGAATCAGCTCGAATCCGCGTCGAAAACATAATCCGCTCCGATATAACCACCGAATTAAACGAGATCCTTGAATTATACTGCGAACTGCTCCTCGCGCGGTCACAGCTGTTGGATCAACCTTTGGCGTCGCCGTTGATAAAGGGACAGAAGGAGGAGGTAAGGGTTGACCCCGGTTTGGAGGAGGCCGTGAGGAGTATTATTTATGCTGCGCAGACGACGGGAGTGAAGGAGTTGATTCAGAGTCGGGCGCTTTTGGTGGAGAAGTTTGGGAAGGAGTTTGCGCTTAGCGCTATGGAGGGGGAAGGTGTTGCGCCGAGGGTTCTGAAGAAGATGAAGGTGGAGACGCCGCCGGAGGAACTTGTGAATGGCTATCTACGAGAGATATGTCGAACATATGGTGTAAAACTTAAGCTTCCTGGGGATCCCGACAGCGATGCGGAAGAAGACGAGGAAGACGACGATGAGGATGATCAACCAGGCAGTGGCGGGAAGATTGCTGAATTGGAAGATGCGTTGGAAGCAGAGGAACTCAGTAAAGCGAAGGCACCGACTGATTTTGGCTTGGGCAGTCCTCTACGGATAGCACCACCAAGTCCGAGTACAGAAAATGTAACGCCAAAACTCAAGCTACCTGAAGCAGCGAAAAAGGAGACGAAACCCAAACCGAGGAAAGCGAGTGTGGATAAAGGCAAGAAGGTAGACGGAGACGGGCCTGGAGGCAAGATTCCCAACTTCGATGACCTAACGGCACGATTTGCTGCGTTGAAGCGGTAATTTTGTTTCCTCAGCAAAGCGTGCAAGAGTGAAGGCAGTATTTCACACACAATACAACCTCAATTGTAATGCCAAATTTATACAGTATCCGAAACAGGCAGTGTTCAAGAAAGTGACCAAAGAGCGAGAGGGTGGTCTCGAAAGTCTCCAACCAAGAGTATGTGTACATGGTATCTCTGCTTCCCCTCCAATCCAAAATATCTAACGAATGAGGCTACAAAGTCTTTTCATAAGCTCTCCACCAAAGCGCCATATTACTAGCCACCACCAAATCCAACATCTTCAACCCCTCGAATTCAACAATCAGTTTACCCAGTTTGACGTGTTTGCCTGCCATACCACCGCCAGCCAATTCTTGGCCAAGGGAGAGATCGAATTTGGAATCGTTTCCTTCACTGCTGCCCCCAGCTCCAGCAAGCTGTCGCTCAGGAGACCTTTGGCGATTCAGAAACCCGCCCAGATCATTCCTTTCAGGTCCTTGATCAGATTGACCGCGTCGGTGATGCGAGTCCGGTAAAGCAAGGGAAGATGTCGAAGCGCTGTCCTGAGAGCCGATGGATTTACGGTGGAGATGAAATATCGATCTATGTGTTGAGGAACTCGACGATTTTGGTCTTGTGGAAGTCGCGGTATTGGGGCTGGGGAGGTTGAACCTCAATTCACTTATCGTCGCCGGAACTGCTGGTTCCACGACGAGACCAGTTGAGGGGAGAACATGTCGACATTTCAAACTCGTGCCCCCATTCGCAGGAGCAAATTCACATCGTCCGTTCCACGGTGAGGTAAAGGTGTATCCACGATTTCGTGATCGTTTGTGGGAGTTTTCAACAGAAAGACGATGCATGACTGGATTCCTCAGGTCCTGTCTCGAGTCCCGATGTAATCGCATCAAATATCCATTCGCATCCTCATCCAAACTTTCTCTCGACTGATATCGCCCATGATCAGATTTATGGCTAGTTTCAAAGAGCGATCCCTCCATCCAGAGTCTTCGAGTGAAAGAGGTTGATTTTTTTGGGTTGAATTTGAAGTAGCCGGGTGTTTTCATGTCGATGTAGAGGGGTTGACCTGATTTTCGGGTTTGGTGGGACGTGTTTGTGTCGGTTTCGTAGACGGTAGGGTCGGTGATGTCTGCGACGTTCCATTGCTCGCCTGTGGCTGGGTGACGGCGAATCAGGGTCAGTTGTGTCACGGCCTGGGTTGATTTCAGGAATTCCTCGTTTTTCAAGTCTGTCGTTGAGCGGCGTGGTGGCAACGGAGGTCGTTCATCTTCTTCGAACGGATTCAAACTCTGTTCCAATTGGGAAGGAAGTAAGGGTTGAACCTGTGGCGCCTTACGTGTAGCAGCAGCTCTTTCCCTGTACAGGTCGGCATTTGTCTTGTAGGGAACTGGATTGTCTCTGAATGGATTTGAATTGCTTAAATAAGGGGCATTCTGAGAGGGCACTGGTGGTGGGGGTTGAGATGGCGTGACGGGAAATTGAGACGGCCCACGCGGATTCAGCCAACTCTGATCCTCCTCAGGATAAGGAGGAACAGGTGGTAGTGGATGATGATTTGAAGAAGTGACATTTTGTCTTGGTGTAGCCGAAGCTACTGGGGGCAAGGCTTTCCGTTTCACTCCAGTATTCCTGGCTGAATCTGGAATCGGTAGTACTGGCGATTGCCTCTCTGATTCCTGGACGGGATCTAGCACATGTTGGACTGGTTGTGGTGTCTCCACTTCTGGAGGATTGACCAAAGATTCGTCTGCTGGTGTATGGGCGTGCAAGTAGTACAAACAGTTTTCCACATCCGAAGCTGTGACAATCTTCTGGAGAGGTTTCAATGGGGTGAGAAACACATCTGTGAATGATCAGCAATCGTGTTGAAACAATGATGAAGAATCATTGGTTTTGTTCTGTTCTGCCGTCATACCTTTACTGCCAGGCACGCGAGCGATGTACAGAACAATCGAGGCATATCTCAGCCTGGGATCATTTGGATCAAGAGGAGGCTCCGACGCGAGGTAGGTGAGCGAAGACAAAGATGTGCCTTCGACAGCAGGCACCATGTTGTTCAGGTCGAGGTCGCGGGGACGAAATGGAAAGTGAGTGGTAGAAATTGTTGAAGAACAGAAAGCAGTTGGAGGGGGGACTTGTACTCTGAGGTGTACAGATGCAAGCTTGAGTTAATGAGGATGGCTCAGCTGGAGGAGTGTTCATAAGAGCTCCTTCCCTGTTCCTGACAAGGACTTCATTCCCGCCTCCAAGTGGTTGACGAGTTTCGGAGGCTGAGCTGGGCCGTGGCCTCTGGAGCAGGAAAGCCACGGCGTGGCACTGAAAATAGAATCACTCCAGTGATGCACTCCAGTGAGGAAGATTGCCCCTGGTGCGTCGCGGATGATTCTGGTTTCAATATGGCCTTTGAGCTATTGCAGAAAACAAAACAGATCAAGCATCGCGAAGACGCGGACGCACTCGCTCGACACCCTGGCAACCTTGGAATAGTTCCGCGAACTCATCAGGGCAAGAATAGAGACGCGATTCATTCTTGCCTCAGGCTTCAATTGCCATCTCGAGACTTGCTTGCATGTTCCCATCAAACATGACTATGCTAACTATGTCTCTATCAAACATAACCATGTCTCTATCAAACACATGTCGCTACTCATTTATCCTTCATTATTCCTTCTCCATGGTCGTAGTCACGTGCCGAAATCTTGGCATTGCAGTGATCGCTCCCGACGAAACTTTCTTGAACCGAGAAGACGGTGGATGGCGGTGTAACACTCAACTCTCCACAATCACCCTCTACCTCTCTCTCAGAACGTCCAAAAGCGCTTTCGCATCCTTTCCAGCTACCCTTTCTTTTGTCTTCAATCTCCCAATCTCCCAATCATGGCCGACAAAGACCTCGAGGTGAATGCCTGCACTACTCTCCCAAGGAGCGCTCAATTGCTAATCAACCACAAAGGCCCGTCTAAAGAGCCACTCGAGAGCGTTTGAAGGACTATTGTCTCTCATTCCCGCAGACTTATACTACGAAAAAGATCGCTCGGTAAATTACCCACCTCTCAAAGTTCTCCATCCCCCGCCATTTCTGCGCTTTGCCCCCAATGACCAAACTTTGGGCGAGTACTGACGTGTCTACAACAGGATCAATGGGAGAAAAAGAAACAGACACCCGAGGAGCGAAGATTAGCTAAGAAGGCAAAATTAAACCCTGCGAACCACCGAACTGCCAAAGATGTGATGGACGAAAACGAACGAAAGCGGAGACGCGAGGAGGGAGAAGAAGTCGAGAACGAGGATGTGTCTGATCGGGATGCGCCTGGTAAGGAGAAACCTTTGGAAGGTCTGAAGCAAAAACAGCCAAAGGCCAAGGTACAAAAGACAAAAGCAGAGGATGATGTGCATTCAAAGGACGAAAAGGAAGCAGATGAGGAAGCAGATTCGAAAACTCAGAGCCAGACCCCCAAGAAGTCTGCAGATGAGAAGAGGAGGGAGAAGGATCAAAAACGAAAAGAGAAACGCGCAAAGAAGGAGGAAAAAGAGAAGGCAAAGCAAGCTCGAAAAGTCGCGCCAACATCATCCGTCAACTCGAAGACGGATCCAACGTCCCAAGACGTTCTTAATACAACCGAAGACCCGGATGAAGAGGAAGACGCTCTTGATATGGACAACGACATGGAAGCTGTGGACGTCGCTGGCCTAGTCCCGAACGAGGAGACCGCTACAGCGAGTGACTCGTCCGCTGCTGATTCCACATTCTCTCAATCCTCCAACAAGATCCCCTCCTCAAATTCTTCCATAGTAATACCGAACATAAATGGAGCCACCAAGTCCGACACAAACGCGTCTCTCCCCACAAATGTCGCAGATCTATCAACGTCACCCACCAAAGCCGGTAAACCTTCTGCCGCAGAAAAAGCAGCTCTTCTGGCACGGCTCCAAGCCAAACTCGAAGCTCACAGGAAGGCACGGAACGCAGATGGTCTTAATGGTCAACCGGCAAAGAACCGTCACGAACTCATTGAAGCCAGGCGGTTAAAGGCAGAGAAGCGGAAGGCGACAAAGAAAGAACTTCGACAAGCTGAAAGGGAGCAATCCAAAAAGGCTGAAATGGAAGCACATTTGGCAGAGTTGCGTGGTTCACCCTCAATTGGCTCTGACATATTTGGATCCCGAGCAGGGTCCATGTCACCTCCACAAAATACCTTCTCATTTGGCCGTGTTGCTTTCACCGATGGCGAAACCGCCAGTTCTGATCTTTCAAAATTCCTCGTCAATGGCAAGAAGAAGGCAAATTCAGACCCTAAAGCTGCTCTCCAGGCAGCGGAAAAGAAGCAAGCACGACTCAACTCCTTTGACGAGAACAAACGTGCCGACATTGAGCAGAAAGATCTGTGGCTCAACGCGAAGAAGAAGGTGCATGGTGAGAAGGTTCGCGATGATACGAGTCTGTTAAAGAAGACCTTGAAGAGGAAGGAACAAGAAAAGGCTAAAAGTGCGAAAGAATGGAATGAGAGAAAAGAAGGCATCTCGAAGAGTCAAGAGATGAAGCAAAAGAAGCGGGAAACCAACTTGCAGGCACGAAAAGATGGTAAGGGAATTAAAGGCAAAGGTATTAAGGGCGGAAAGAAATCAGCTCCATCAAAGAAGAAGAAGAGACCTGGATTCGAGGGTAGTTTTAGTGGTCGCGCGAAATGATCGCATGGTGGATAATTCAATACCATGATATACTGTTTGATTCAGCAACATCTTGAGCAAATAGGATTCTTTCAATGCTGAGACTAGAACGGGGTGATCAATGTTTAAAAATCATGAATGAATTGCCCATCCCCAGGCTGAGATGGAGCCTGATGCCCAAATGTTGGCTCGGGCTTTGAAGAACCCCGAGCACATGAGTCAGCTTCTCACCTTTGACTGATCCATGTGGGCCTTCGGATGAACAACACCAACGAACCGTACAAATACGATGTGCAAGTCCACTCATCCAAAGATGGACAAAACCGCGATACTTTTCGCAGTCTTTTCCTACTAAGCATGTCTTTGAAATACGATACTCCTAACTCAGATGTCCCCCTCAAACCCGCCACGTCGAAGCGGCCGCGAGTCCTTGCTTGTGTGCTTTGCCAGCAACGCAAGGTAAAATGTAATCACCAATCACCTTGCAATCAGTGCATAAAATCACGCGTCGAGTGCATTCCCTCAACTTTGGCTACGCGCCGACGAAAACGCAGGTTTCCTGAAAGAGATTTGCTTGAACGGCTTCGCAAGTACGAAGATTTGCTGCGCCAGAACAAGATTCCATTCCAAGCTTTGGACAAATTCTCAGCTGGAGAAGGGGAGTCTACGAATGCCGATGAAAGCGATGGCGAGGACGATGAGCCTTCACCTGGTGTCGAAATTCCTACTAAGCCTCATGAAGTCAGGTACATCTGGATCTATTAGCAGCCAGTTTTCCCATCTCTGACTCTATCCAGGAACGTCTGGCATAGCATAGACGACGGCGATGATGTCTCTCAAGTTGTCCGTCAAACTGAGATCAATTCAGCATGGGATCCGTTCAGGGCGAACGACAACCTCCTATTCGGCACTTCTGGGGTTGCGGTTGATGTATCTGACGTTCATCCGATGCCTATTCATATCCTTAAATTATGGCAGATTTATCTGGAGAACGTAAACCCTCTTCTAAAGGTCACACATACGCCGACACTTCAACCCCGAATCATTGAGGCGGCGGGTAATTTTACAGATATTGATCCTGCTTTGGAGACGCTTATGTTCAGTATCTATTGCATGGCGATTCAAAGTCTTCCTGAGGATGAGTGTATGACCATTTTCGGGTCATCGAGACAACATCTTTTGCCGAGATTTCAGGGTGGATGTCAGCAAGCATTGTTGAACTGTGGGTTCTTGCGGCGAAATGATCGTGATAGCTTGACCGCGTTATATTTATATCTGGTACGCATCTCTCACAGACGATATTGTACACTGCTGACGGAGCAAAAGATGTCGCTCATGACCAGTACTGTACCACAATCCTTATCCTCAATCCTTGGTATCGCGATCCGTACTGCTCAGCGAATGGGCATCCACAATGAATCCACTCTCTCAAGACATTCTGTCCTCGAGGCTGAGTTGCGACGAAGATTGTGGTGGGCTCTGGTCATTTTCGATACCCGTGTTGGGGAAATGGCGGGCTACAGCACTGCAACTTTAGGCTCCCAATGGACATGCAAGCCCCCTATTAATGTCCCCGACTCAGACCTTCGTGCAGAGATGAAAAAACCACCAGATGCTCAACTGAGGTTTACTGAGGCAACTTTCGCAGTGGTTCGTGGCGAAATAGCAGACTTTGTTCGGCACGCTGCCTTCCACCTGGAAATCTCCCATCAGGTCTCGAAATCTCCTATCCAAATTGCTCGGCGTGATGCTGCACATGAAAGCCTCTCCAAGCTGGAAGAAAAGATCGACGCAAAGTATCTCGTCTCCTGTGACCTTGAAGATCCGCTGCATTTCATGACAACGTGGATGAAACGAGTATTTCTTTCCAGGCACCACCTCATGGATCATCTGTCCAGATATCCTACTGGCCAATTCGGCGCAACAGATCCTGAGCGCACCACTCGTCTCTCCTATGCTCTTGAGATGCTCAGGTGTGATACAATGATTAGAACCTCACCACTGACCAGGGGCTACATATGGCTGGCAGACCAACATTTCCCATTTTTCGCCCATATTATTGTCGTCCAGGTCCTTATGAGACATCCACGAATGAAGGAAGCCGATGAGGCCTGGGAAATAATAAGCGACCATTTCGAAGCGCGATTCACTCCAGATTGGGAAGGTCATCACTCCTTTTTCCTTCTGTTGAGTAAAATTATATCACGCGCGTGGAAAGCTCGAGAGCTTGCTTTCAAGAAGACAGGAGATCCATCAAAAGTGCCCAGAGTGGTGGCCACCATTGCACGAAAATTGGGAGGAACTGCCGAAGTGACGGAGAAGAGCGTGACGAAGCGATCCAATACGTTGCTGGGTACGAGCATGGAGGACTTGTACATGCCAATACAAATTCCAGCAATCATGGAAGATTATAATTGGATGTATGCTGCAAGAGGAGGAGCCGTCGATGGTTCTACTGGGCTGGACTTGTGCTTTGGTTTGCCCGGACAGGCAATGGACGTGGATTCGAGCAGCTTCGACTTCGGCGCGATGGATTGGGACGCTCTGCTTGGAAATGGTACCGACTCTTCAGGGCCAACTCCTCCATATATGTCATGATGAAGCCTCATCTCGACGAAGATAAAAGGACGATTCATCCATCAATCAATCAGTCAATCGCAAATAGTCTTGGGTCAGCTGCTTTCTGGGCAACCAAACTTTGATTTATTCACAGAAACAGAGGTCCAAATACGAGTTGGTCGCATGTCTGAATACTTATCTTGCACTGTCTGAAGGAGAATTTGATTCATTTATGCTCGTGCAGTGGCTGTTGTAACACTAGTACTATCATGTAGACAATCTCACGTGATGATCTTGAAACCAACTGCTTGTCGCAACGGAACGAGATGGAAAAGAACAACTTCTCGTTCCTGTTAATAAGATTGCGAAAGTGCTTGGATTTTAGTACACTCACGCTTTGCGCTCGATCCCGTGACTTGGTGGGATTTTGAATTCCAACTTGAAAGTTCCGATGTCGAAACTTTCTCTTCATCAATCATCCAACATCCAAACAGGTGCAACCATCAATATAATATCCCTCTTTCTTCCATGGATCGAATAACAAGCAACAAGCAAAGGCCTGTCAACAGCTCTAGCCAGTATACGATCGCGACACCCCCGCCCAGAAGGTAAGAACGGACTCCGTGACGCCTTTCGAACGTCGGCGAACTTTTGACGATTTCACGCTCCCAATCCAGAAGAAATTAATCTATCCATTGAAGGATAGACTAACTGCATTTATGCGTCCGCACGCGGTACTGCGTATATATTATGGACGCTCACTGTGCGACTCGCTAATTTCAGTTTCATCTGCGCTTGATTGGGAAGGCATCAATCAATCCGGGAATACCTTCTCCACTCAAAAGCAAAAGAATCTCCAATCTCCAACACCCTGGGAGCAATCACAAATGCTTCGGCCCGTGGGTTCACGTCAGACCCCATGGTGCGGCTGAACTAGCTGCATGATATTACGAAGTATGTGCCTTCCAGCGCTCCCATCACTCCTTTGAAGCATCTGCCCGTCTTTCGTTAAGGTATCTCTTCTGCGCGCCAGTCCACAGCGCCGGCATTGATATAATGATTTCCTCATCGTGTTTGCCTTGGCTTCGATTTTTGTTACTCTTGCTCCTTGCCACCCTGACCATCGCTCATCCTAAAGCTGCCAAATCTGCGAAAGCTGCCAAAGCTGCCAAATCTGCCAAATCTGCCAAATCTAGTGTTTCCCAATATGCGCCTAGTCAAGATGGATGTCCAAGAGGACAAATGCTTCGCCCAGCAGATGGTCTTTCGCAGAAGGAAAAGAGTTATATTCAGCAGAGGAAGCTCAGGGCTGGGAAGTCACTTGCTAAATGGTTGAAAAGCGTGGATAATAAGTTTCCTGAGGGCGAAATGCCAACGGTAGCCCTGGTGTCAAGTGGAGGTGGATATCGAGCAATGCTGCTTGGAGCTGGACTCCTACAAGCCTTTGATGCGAGGGATAGCAATTCTTCGGTGAAGGGCCTGTACCAGTCATTTTCTTACCATGTCTCTTTGTCTGGTGGAGGGTGGCTGCAGTCCTCGATTCAAGGCAATGATCACGAATTAGTCAGCAAATTGAAGGTAGAGCTTTGGGATAAGTTCTTGCCCAAGAACAGTCTATGGCCACTCAACACCGAAGCCGCGCCGGAATTTCCAGCTATCAAGGCTGATATACAGGCCAAAGCGAAGGCCGGGTTTGCTCCGACCATCACAGACGTCTGGGGAAGATTTCTGTCTTATCAACTGCTGAAAGGCAATGATGGAGGCGCAGCTAAGACTCTCTCCTCCATCAGTAATTCGCCTAGCTGGAAAAAATACGAGAATCCGTTCCCGATCATGACGGCCACAAGTGTGAACGATATCACGACTGCGCAATGTGATCCTACACACGAGACTTTGCAGTACGAATTCAGTCCATACGAGTTTGGTAGTTGGGTAAGCGAGTTCTGAACCGCTTTCGAATGCGAAGTCTAATCGATAGTAGGACAAAGGTGTCGCATCCTTTACAAGCACGGAATTCCTAGGATCAAAGGTCGAGAATGGCGTTGCTATTGGATCTTGCTACAAGGGATACGATAATTTAGGCTACATGGCCGGAACCACCTCCTCCAAGTTTCAAGAAGAATGCGGCAAAGCTAGTATCAGCCTCATCGCCGGCCCCCTCAAAGCTGTTGTCGTTGCAACGCGCAACGCGACAGAATCCATAAAACGCGAAAACTACGCCCCGTTCAAGAACCCCTTCTTCAAATCTCCCGCTTCCCCGATCGTCCAAAACCAGGAAGAACTCTACCTCGTCGACGGCGGACAAGCTGACCAAAATGATCCCGTTTGGCCCCTTCTTCAACCCGCGCGAGGTGTAGACGTAATCTTCGTCAACGACAATTCCGCAGATACAGACGCCAACTATCCCAATGGTACTGAACTCTTGGAAACCTATCGCCAAGCTCAACGCGTGGGTCTGACAAGAATGCCCTTGATCCCGGCCGTGGACGTATTCGTCTCAAAGGGCCTCCATCAACGTGCCACCTTTTTCGGGTGTGGAGATGCGAGCAAGGCGACACTAATCTTTTTGCCCAACTTCAATTATACAAAGTTTGATACGGGGGTGCCAAGTAGTACGTTCGAATATCCGACGCAGATGATCTCCGATATGATTGAGGCTGGTGGAAGGGTTGCGACGCAGAACGGGGACAAAGAGTGGCCGAAATGTTTGGCGTGTGGAATTGTCGAGAAGAAAGTCAAGGCGGATGCGTTGCCGGGCGGTTGCAAGGAGTGTTTAGATAAATATTGTTATAAGCAGTAGGATGGAGTGGTGACTAGGATGTATACGATGGGCAGGGGGCAGATTGGGACAAGGTTGTGGATATGAGATCATGGGAGGAGACTGGAAGACACGGAGGCCTGGGGTAAACTTATAATCCTTCCTGGTTTGCAAAGCCAACATGTTGATCAAGATCAACCTCGCTTTGGCACCGAGCACGCAGATCTTGCGAAGAGAATACCGTTTCCATTTTTCTCGGATTTCCTATATCTCTTTTCATGAAACTTCTTCTATTCTGTCTCTTGGTTTGTTGGCCCCTGACAGGGGAAGGATTGGTACCTTGGTCATTCCCTGACTAGGTTTCAAGCTTGATGCTTTTCCACAACCGACTCAGCAAAAACGGAAAAGGAGTCGAGAATGAAAGAAACTCTCCCGGGTGGGCTTGAGCTACTAACCTCTCGATATGCCAATCCTAAAGACGAGTAACGATCGAACGCGCTAGCCAATTGCATCACGGGGGATCTCATAGCCGTCTGGTTGAGGTGCTGGGTCACACGCGTGCGTGACATGTTTCCGGATTGATAGTTTTACATTCTCTGAGCGGTGGATAGTATGTGGTGAGGAGTCTAGATTGTATCGATAAAACAGTGGGAAATGAACGGGACAATCAATCCACCGATATCAAGCTCAGCTATGAGTTGTGCTTCTGTGGTTCTACGGGCTTACTAGTATCTGCTAGCGTTTAGTTCACAACCCTCAAATCCCATGCCTCCCCCATCCAGACTCTCACCACGCTCTCACCACTTCAATTTCCCAAATCGGACCACTTGAATTTCGGAGTCTTTTCCTTCACTTTCACACTCGGCGTCCGTTCCGCTGGAAACAAAACAAGCCATAACGTCGGGATTCCCAGACGTAAAGATCCAGGCGGTAGAGGTATTCCCTTCTCCTGCTTCTCTTGCTTCTCCTGCTCCTCCTGCTCGAGAGGATGAACAGGTCGTTTCCCCGCAACGATTAAGCTTTGTTTTTCAATCGAAAACGCACTCGTGGTGTCCACATTGTGCGCTGGTTCGATGGAGAAGGCGTTTGTGGTGTCGACGTGGTCTCGATTCGTTACGATTGCGAAGGCACTTGTTGTGTCGACAGGTTCGACTGAGAAGGCACTGGTTGTATCGACGAGAGGTGATATGGGAGTCGGGCTGGTTGTCTCGACCTCTTTTCTCGTCTCTCCTGATGTTGATGGCGAGTTTGATCCAACGAGAGGCGATACGGGATTCGAACTGGTAGTACTGATATCTTTCTCCATATCTTGGGACGCTGATGACGTGTTTGATCCAGCAGCAGGGCCGCTCGCAGAACCGACGGGCTCGGCGGAGGAGGCACTGGCGGTACGGACAGGGGATTTGGGATTCGGACTGGTGGTCTCGATATCTTTCGGCATATCTCCCGACATGGACGACGTGCTTGGTCCAACCGCAGAACTTCCCGCCGAACCGACGGGTTTGCGAAATACATGACTCTGGCTGCTGGTCCTGACATCTTTCTTCATATCTCGTGAAATTGATTGCGTGCTTGATCCGACAGTAGGGCCGCTCGCAGAATCGTCGGGCTCGACAGAGAAAGCATCTGCAGTGTTGACAGGTTGTAATGGTTTCGGATCTGGCATCGTCGATGGTGTATCTCTTCTACTCAGCGCTCCCCAATCACGCCAATCAACCCATACCTCAACATCAGCAATCCACCCCCTCAAGGCCTTTAATTTCCCCTCGCTGTTCCCAGTCGAGACAGCGGGGCCGGCCGCAGTCAAAAATTCAGCAGCATCAATCCCAAGCAAGTTCGTCAACTCGACAGTATCCAACAGTCTCGCATTCAAACCTCGCGGCCCAAACCAGTCCTTGTTGGCAGTAGCGATGTAAAGCTCAGCCCTCCCTCGTGGTGTCTTCGGGTTTGCTGCCGCTATTGCAGCAGCTGCAGGAAGCTGGACTATCGAATTGACAGACCGTAGAGCAACACCGATAGTCATACCAAGGGTGGCGTTAAGGAGACCTCCAACGACGCCAATTGGGTTACCATTTTTTGCGCTCGAGGCGAGGCCACGACCCGTGTCTTTAGCTTGAGCGACAAGATCTTTTGCCAATTGCTTGGGAACACGGCCTACTGAAGCTGCGATATCGCTGGCGTGGCTGATTGCCCGTTTTGATACTTTGGCCGTCAAAAAGGCAGAGAGCGTGTCAAGAAAGGAGTGAAATGTCTTGGCAGGGATCCCGTAGTTGAGGAGGACTGGGGCATAAGCGGTCAAAAAGGGCGCCGAAGGTTCAGGCCATCTTTGAGGAATTGCAACTGGTTTCTGAGTTGGAGTTGGGTCGGAGTATGTTGCTAGATCTGTGGTCGGAAAATTGAAGGGAGAAGCCACACTAGGTCCTGCTGCTGGAGAGTAATTCTCTGGTAGATTTGATGGCACTGCCGGAGAATGACTTCTGGTCAATGTTGATTGTGTAGCTGTCGAGAAGACTTCAGGTAAGATTGATGGCGTTGCAGAATCCTCGGCTTCATATGCTGGCAGTTGCTCATCTTCTGCATTGTTGGCCGTGGTCTCGTTGGCCGTGGTCTCGTTGGCCGTGTTCTCGTTGGCCGAGATCTGGTTGGCTGTGTTCTCTCTTCCAGCTTCGACAGCCTTCCAGTTCTTTTGTGGTTCCATGATAGCCCTTCCAAACGTTGCTAACGTCGAGAACAGAGGCAAAGGTCTTAAGATGCACAAGATCGGATATTCGGTTCCAAGCGACAAGGATTCTCGTATCTTACGATTATGATAATCATTGTTTTTATAGAACAGCGGAGGTTCCTCGTATATAAAGTGCGGACATGCCGCCGATCATCGTCGTGGCGCAGTAGCCCCTAGTAAACTACATAGTAGAACCTTTGAGAAAAAGATTACAGCGCTTACCGGATATGGAATGAATGTCCGAATTCGTCTGTAGTTCTGTGCCCTTCCTGTATGTCGAAACCGAAGCTTCTGTTGGATTTCAAGGCCTCTGATTCGAAATGCATATCAATGAATATCTAGCAAACTCGACTGGGGGGATTGCTAGGAACTAGTCGATATCGATACAGATTTTGCAATGTGCAAAATGAGTATTATAATGGGATGTCGTCGCGAGGGGCAGAGAATCGGCAGCCCAACTGTGATTGTTACATGGGCTGTTTGCAGTGCTCAGCCTTGCTGACCGTGGCTATCTTAGCGCTTGATTCTAATAATACATATAGTATACAGCCCACCATGCGTATACTATTCTTACTAAATAACCATGAAAGCTCGCCGGCTTTGGCTCTTCTGGCTTCAATCATGATTGTTCTACAACGACGTCTGTACATGACCGGCGAGGACGTCTTCACTGTTTGTTTGCGCGACCTTCGAGTCACTCCGTGTTCTCTTTACCATAGCAGACAGCTTCGCTTCATTTCCGCTTCTTAATTCAAGCTTGCGTGGTTTTCGTCGACCAGTCGTAGAGCCAAGATCTGACCTGTCACCAGAGCCCCCGTTAAGGAGCAGTCTTGGTCGTGAAGTTGAAGACGTCTCCACGGTAGTACTCAATTGCAGTTTATCGACCGCTCGAGCGATGGAAAGGGTATAGTCACCAATCCAGGAGGTCCAAGAGGTCGGTGATTCGGAGGGAGAAGAGGAGATAGTATCTAAGGGGTGTCAAGAGCAGATTGACACGTGAAGCAGGCGAAAGGTTATCAGGAGTTTCACTTACTAATCTCCTTTCTGAACGTGGTTGTTGTCCTCCTTTCATCCATGAAACTCCTGGCCAAATTCTGAGCCGAATTGATGCCTCGCTTGATAGTCTCCAAATCTTGCGCCCTCACCGTCTCCGGCAATGGGATATCGTATCTTCCACTCAATATAACAGATCTGCCTAACGGTCTACGTCGAGCTTCCATTCCTGGTGGCAGACGGGGAATCTCTTCGGCTTCGTCCGAGGGTCTTATAGACGGGTTTCTCTCCGAGCTTGCGATCTGATTGTCCTCGCGTGTACGCAATGATAGAAGCTCCTCACGAGCGGACTCCAGCTGGTGTTGAAGTTTTGTGAATTCTTTCTCCCTCGAGTTTAGAGAGCCTTGATCTTCCCACTCCACCTCTCGCCTCTGTTTTCTGCGACCTTCCCTAGCATTGCCCTCTAATATTTCACCAAGTTGTTCTTCAATTCTTCCGACCTTCTTTTTCAACGCCTGCACTTCATTGCCAATGGCGTATCCATCCTCAGCGTCAGTGTCGGCACTCAGGTCTCTGCCTCTGTTCACGTTTCCGCGACTGATCCTTCTGGGCGAACGCTTCCCCAAAGTATTTGCACGTCTATCAAGGACTCTTGTTGTCGGGACAGGGTCTTCGCTGGTCTTTCGCCCTTGTATGAAAGTGCCTGAAGAGGACTGCCGGCGAATGCCAGGCCGCGGTGGCTCTACCGGTATTTTGGAGGAGCTCCGGCTTTGAGAGCTCATGGTGGGCGATGAGTATGGTATCGTATATCAGTGTTCAACTTGTAGGTAGTCTTCATGATGAACAGAGGTACGGAGGTACAAAGTCCCAAGAATGCAGAAATCCAGGTTTCGAGAGTGATTGACGTAGAGGTCGATCTTCTCCACTTTCGCATCACAAGTGGCGCTCTCCTTGAATCGGATAGATAATCAGCCGGATGGATCATGACTCGCTCGGAAAGTTATACTATAGTAAAAACATCAGTCTGGAGTTGCTCGCTTTCAACACTTCGACGAGAAGCTTACTATGGTCCACGGCCAAAAGGTTGTTAGCGTCGGACTATGAAATCCCCTGAGCAGATCAAAGTTCTGACAGATCAAAGTTCTAATAAATACGCGTACTAGATGGGTACTACCTGCGAAAATTCCCGCGTAGAATTAAGAACGAAGTTCTAATAAATACGCGTACTAGAACAAGTTACTCGCAGAAAATTGTCAATCTTGGATCCACCTGTCTCGTTCGCGTTAGACTGGCCAATGCAATAGCTCTGTCAGCAGCGTCCAATACTTTCGCTGCGTCTCGGCAAGAGGTATGTACTGTGTATCAGAAAGTGAGCACCTTGATCGTCCAGATGTGAGGCGTTTCCTCCATCTCCATATCGACTGCCATTGCTCCCTCACATCCACCTGCTCCTGGTTGGTGCGCTCTTCGTCGCGCCCATACAACACGACATCTAACATAGTATGTACTGAACCACCGTTATCCTTCGCCCCGCGTCACCGTGCCAGTGGCAGCGATACCTGGCGACCACAACCCACGACCGGTCGAGTCTCTCCGCCCTTTCTCTTGCTGGGACTGTAATCAAGCCGCCATGACGAGGCGAGAGACGGATGCTGCGCGCCATGGGTCGACCGCCAGCTCGGCGGATAGCTTCAAATCGACCGACACCGTGAAGGGCATCTTCGGGTCGCAGCAGAGACGGAGAACGCCCGTACATGTATCGACCGACAAAGACAAGCGGTACGTATCTCTTTGTGTCTGGCTGTGTCTTTGGAGAAATCCCTCGTTTCACCGGATCAACCTGACGAAGCACTTGAGACGAGATGGAACATTTGGATGCGCGATTTGATAAAGCGAGTCTCGCCTTTCCGCCATCACCTTCACTGAGCTCTCATCGAGGACCGCTCTCGTCTTCCCTCGATCTTCACCTTGCCAACTATGCGCAGGTCCTGCGATCATGCGCTGAACTGACGGGATCTTGCAGTGCGGATAACGACCTTGAGATATCACCAGGCTCTGCAGCGCCCGCTTCAGCAAATACACGAAATACGATCGCGCCATGGGAGACTGGCAGCCCCAGAAACGCTGGAATGGGATTTGGGAACCACAGGAAAGAACTTGGTGTGCTTGAGACCTCTGGTCCCACTCCTCGAGTCCCTGCGACAAATCGACAACCTCCTTCACACCTTTCACCCCATAATAATACCCCATGGACGAATGGCAATCCTCCAATGCTTTCTAGTGTATTTGGGAACAGCTTCTACGATGATTCGAGCGAGGATGTGTGCCAGCTTTCGCCAGGCTTTCGACCCGGAAGCTCCCTAGAGGATATGAACGGATTTCCAGGGGAGGATCGTAGGCCGTCCATAGCGAGTGCGACAACAGTCAGTAGTGTTGGCTCGAAATCCAGTGTAGGACGAGGCTTCGGCAAGAAGTTACATGGCTTCTTCGGCGAAGACTATCCTGGCCATGAGAACTCGAGACAAAACTCAAATTCAAGCCTACCGCCTTCGGCATTGTACCCTGCTGGAGGGCCGCCGTCAGATCCCACAGCGGCGCGTCAAGCTCGACATCGTACCAGCTCGGCCACAAACACGATAGGACTGCACGCTAGCAGGCCAGAATCGCCTGCGAGCTTTTCCAGACCGAGGACACCTCACTCTAGCGAAGTCACTCCTTGGGAGTTTCAAGACTTCAGCAATAAGGTGCGCAGTTTTCGTAGTGTCGTAAAAGAACAAACAAATGGTGTCTGACTCTCAGCTCGGGAGCGAATTGACCTGCAGTCCGCCGTGGTTGTCTCGAACATTATTGCATTCTGTTTGACGGCTGCTGACACTTGTGCAGGAGTTACCTCCTCCCCCTGACCAAAATGCAGGCTCATCCTCACGAGTCTCGCGGCATCACCATAATCATAGATTGCACCTTCCAGGTCATAGACATACGCGCAGTAAGGACGAGCCGAAAACAGGCGATCAACCACACGAGCAGCCATTGCGACCCGTCATGACCAGGGAGGACTCCACTGCCTCTTTCCGCCGTCCTGATTTCTCTTCTGCCGTTCCTTCGGCCATGAGCTCCAAGACCATTTTAGCTCCGCTTCCTCGTTCCAGCAGTCCTACACCGAGCGCACACAGCAGCATCATGTCGCAGAAGTCGCCCTTGAGTCTGGGTTCCGGCGTCAAAAGATCTCTATTTGACAAGATTCGAGGTCGGGACAAAAAGGACCATCGGCCTCCCGATTCTCTTCGAGAGCTGCCCCAGTCGAGTCCTTCCTTACAGCAGTCAAGGTACAGCAAAGGATCCAAAACGGAGACACCTCCGAGCAGTATCAAGAAGCATGGTTCTCAGTCTAGTTCAGTAAAGAAGGGCGCAGGCTTATCCAGTACTTCCACCGGCAGCAGACACCATGGCCGGCTCCCTTTCAAGGGTAGCAAGAAGCAATACGAACAACCTCCAGGGCGAGATCCAAACGAAGTGGCTCCAGGAGCCACTGGCGGAGGGGCTTTATGGAATCTCGACACAGATCTCACGACTATGGAGGGTATCATCGCCACGAAAGGTCCAATGACGCCTCCTGCTGGCCAAGGCGAGGAAATCTTCACCGGCTGGCCCCCGGAGGAGGCCAAAGAAAAGAATGGCAAGGAGCCGGACCCAGCTCAAGGCGCTTGGGACGCTCCTGATTCTTGGGCGGTTAAAAGGGTTGCAGATGAGAACGTCGGCCGATTGCGAGAACTCGATGATGACGGTCAGCCCATGCTGGACGAAAACATTGGGCCCCCTTTCTGCGTGCGAATATTTCGTGCCGATTCCACCTTTGCTGTTCTTTCCGTTGGACTGAATACCACCGTGTCAGAGATCATTGGTTTGATTGGCAAGAAGACGTTTCTTCAAGACGATCTGGACAACTACCACATCGTTATGCGAAAGCACGATACATCACGACAGTTGGAACAAAACGAACGCCCATTGGTCATACAAAAGCGTTTGCTCGAGCAAGCGGGCTATCTTGATACGGATCATATTGAGGATGTTGGTCGAGAGGACAACAGCTACTTATGTCGATTTACATTCCTTCCTGCAAAGATGACCGGCTATTCCAGCCTGGAAAAAGATCCTGGGTTCACTAAGATGCAGAAATTCGCACACATCGACCTCCAAGGCAGGAACCTCATCACGATTCCCATCACGCTTTATCAAAAGGCCGCTGAGATCGTATCTGTCAATCTCTCTCGTAACTTGTCTCTCGATGTTCCAAAAGACTTTATCCAAGCCTGTGTGAATCTCCGCGAGATCAAATTCACTAGTAACGAAGCATGGCGACTTCCTCCAAGTCTCAGTCTCGCAGGACGATTGACAATGTTGGACGTCTCCAATAACCGTCTGGAACAACTTGAGCACGCCGATTTGCAGAAACTCCAGAACCTCATCAGCTTACGGCTGTCAAACAACAAACTCACATATTTGCCACAGTTCTTTGGTGCTTACAAAGCGCTAAGAAGCTTGAACTTGGCATCGAATTCTCTGTCCGAGTTTCCCGAATACATGTGCGATATCAAGACGCTTGTAGACCTCGACATCAGCTTCAATTCCATCTCCACATTACCCCAGATTGGCCATCTCATATCTTTGGAGAGACTTTGGGCCACGAACAACAAGCTTTCTGGCCCCTTTCCATCCACTGCGAGCAACTTGGCAAATCTCAGGGAGTGCGATGTGCGTCACAATGCCATTGACAATATTGACGTCCTAGCCCTGCTACCAAAGTTGGAGTATCTGATGGTCGGTCACAACTCGATCTCGGCATTTGAAGGAACATTCACGAAAATGCGCGTACTCCATCTCAACCACAACCCTGTGACACGGTTCGACATATCTGAACCGATTCCGACTTTGTCAAATTTGAACATTGAAAAGGCGAAACTAGCGGCACTGCCTGACGACCTCTTTCAGAAAATACCTAACCTGACCAAATTGACGCTAGACAAGAATCACTTCGTGTCAATCTCTCCGCACATCGGAAAGCTGACCAGGCTTGAACACTTTAGTATGGCCCAGAATCTCCTTAACAGCTTGCCACCTGATATTGGTCGTCTTGGTGAGCTCAGGTATCTCGATCTTCGCGAAAATAATCTCAACTCTTTGCCAGCCCAGCTTTGGTTTGCGAAGAAGTTGGAGACGCTCAATCTATCATCAAATGTACTGGGCTCATTCCCTAAGCCTGGAGCACCGATGCCAGCATTACCTGACTCACAAGCGGGCACACCAGCTTCTACGCCAGGCCTTGGTGGCGGATTAGGGTCAGGGTACAACAGTGAGGACCAGCTTGGCAATCTTGAAGCTTTCAACGCAAGAAGACCAAGTCAATCGTCTGCATACCTCAGCATCGGTGGGTCTATTTCATCAGCGAGTGGTAGCCGGAAGGGTTCCGTGGCCTCTGTATATACGCCAACGGCAAGCGGACGGAAGGGCTCAGCTGTATCACGAGCATCTGACGGAACAGTCGCGCCAATCTCGAGGAAAGATTCAAGCCTTACCAGCAGAATGCTCAATACATTCGCTGTGTCCCTACGGCATCTCTACCTAGCAGACAACAGGTTACAAGATGAAGTTTTCGACGAACTTGCTCTCCTACCTGAACTGAGGATTTTGAATCTGTCTTACAACATTCTCTACGACATTCCACCTCGAACACTTCGAAGGTGGACACAATTGACGGAACTTTACCTCTCCGGTAACGATTTTACCGCATTGCCCGCGGAAGATTTGGAAGAAGTTAGTGGGCTTAAGGTTCTACACATTAACAACAACAAATTCCAGGTGCTTCCCGCCGAACTGGCAAAGGTTCAGAAACTTGCAGTGATGGACGTGGGAAGCAATTCTCTCAAGTACAACGTTTCCAACTGGCCATACGATTGGAATTGGAATTGGAATCACAACCTGAAGTACCTGAACATGTCTGGCAACAAAAGACTTGAGATAAAACCAAGTGGATCTACCATGCAAGGGAGAGGTGGCAAGGATCTTACGGATTTCACCTCCCTACAAAAGCTACGCGTTCTTGGCTTGATGGACGTGACTTTGATGGTCCCATCTGTACCCGACCAGACGGAAGACAGGCGTGTGAGAACTGCTGGATCTACTGTGGGCAGTATGGCGTACGGTATGGCCGATAGCCTTGGCCGTAACGATCATCTTTCCACCATGGATATGGTCATCGACAGGTTCCGAAGCAATGATGATGAGACAATCTTGGGCATGTTCGATGGCCAGCCTTTACCACAAGGCGGGTCTAAGATTGCAAAATATTTATACGAAAATTTCAAGCATCGGTTCACTGATGAGATGGATCGATTGCGGTCAACTGAGAGTCCTGGTGACGCATTGCGACGGACCTACCTCATCCTAAATAAAGAAATTGCCATCGCAGCGACCGGTGCGCAGGAAGCAAAAGGTACCGGAAACGGACAGCGAGGTTCAATATCCGGACCTGAACTTGGTGACGAAGATCTTCATTCTGGATGTGTTGCGACAGTGCTGTTTCTAAAGGAGATGGAGCTGTACGTGTCGAATGTGGGAGATGCTACAGCTTTACTCATCCAGACTGAGGGATCGCACAAGGTCATCACTCGCAAGCATGATCCCACGGATACCACCGAGAGGCAGCGAATCAGAGATGCAGGCGGCTTCGTTTCGAGGCATGGAAAACTCAACGACGCTCTGGAAATATCTCGTGCATTTGGCTACATCCAGATGTCACCTGCGGTTATTGCCGCACCACACATTGCTCAGTTCACCATTCGCGAGTCGGACGAGATGATTCTAATTGCTTCGCGTGAACTATGGAAGTACCTGTCCCGAGACTTCGCTGTCGATATGGCACGATCAGAACGAAACGATCTAATGCGTGCTGCGCAAAAGCTACGAGATCTTGCCATTGCCTTTGGTGCCTCGGATAAGATCATGGTCATGATCATTGGCGTTAGTGATTTGCGCCGGAAAGAACGAGCACGATACAGAACTCACAGCATGTCCATGGGTCCTTCTGGTCAAACGGACGATTTTTTCAATTCGCGACGGACCAAGCGTGGACGAGAGGGTGTTCTTGACAACAAATTGGCCCGCCTCGACCAAGAAGTAGATGCGCCAACTGGAGAGGTCAGTCTGGTATTCACCGACATTAAGAACTCGACCTTACTGTGGGAAACCTATCCCGTCGCCATGCGCTCCGCCATTAAAATGCACAATGAAGTTATGCGAAGACATCTTCGAATTATTGGTGGTTACGAAGTCAAGACTGAAGGTGATGCGTTCATGGTATCGTTCCCTACAGTGACTTCTGCGCTTCTGTGGTGCTTCACTATACAAAATCAGCTTTTGGAAGTCGCCTGGCCCCAGGAGATTCTGGGGAGTGTCAACGGTCAGGAGGTGTGCGACGCTGATGGCAACGTCATTTTCCGGGGTCTTTCTGTCCGTATGGGCATTCATTGGGGCACTCCCGTGTGTGAAGTCGATCCTGTCACGAAACGAATGGATTACTTCGGTCCCATGGTGAACAGGGCATCCCGCATCTCTTCTGTTGCGGACGGTGGACAAATCACTGTCTCCTCCGATTTCATTGCTGAGATCCAGCGACTTCTTGAAACGCACATAGAATCTGATCGGTCTGCTTCTACTGGGTCCGAAGAAACGATGCCAGACGATATAATGAGCCAGGCTATTCGACGAGAGCTCCGATCTCTGAGCAGTCAAGGTTTTGAAGTCAAGGACCTTGGTGAGCGACGACTCAAGGGGCTCGAAAATCCAGAATACATCTACCTCATGTACCCGCACGCTTTATCGAGTCGTCTTGCCGTCCAACAGCAGCGCTCTGAGGCCGAAGCTGCCGCGAACAATGCGGCTGGTGCTGGAACTAAGACCCGAGACAGCCAGTTGACTATCGATACTGACAACGTCTGGGATTTGTGGAATGTTAGTTTGAGACTTGAGATGCTTTGCAGTACGCTTGAGAGTCCTGGTTGTACGTCACTCAAGCCGCCGGAGACTGCACTGCTTGAGAGGATGAAGGAACGCGGTGGTGAAATTACTGATCGATTTTTGCTCAACTTTGTGGAGCACCAGGTTTCTAGAATTGAGGTATGTTGCTGTTCAACAGTAAAGTGAAACGTCTACTGACTTGGTGACAGACGTGTATCACAACTCTCTCACTTCGGAACATGGTCAATCCGTTCAATGAGGGCATGCTTCACAAAGCTTGCCCCATGTCTGATATCTTCTCATCAATTGCCGAGCAAATAGCTGAGCTGAAGATGCTCAAGGAAAATTCCGGCTTCGAAATGGCGCCGGCATGAGGATGATCACTTGTTGGACTCGTTGTTTGTCTATTTTACGCCAAGATACCAGCTGTTCTCACGCCTTTCGAGAATACTTTTGCTGTAAGATACCACGTCCTGTACCACCGCCGCAACCAACACATCTATCGATTATACTTCTTGGAAAACATTACGCGGATCTGTATCACTTTTGGATTATTCATTTGATTAGTGTTCGGGCACTGGACTGAGCGCCCGAACGGCTTGAACTGGGAAGAACAAACTTGGACGACTTTCACGACCGCTTGTTATGACCTCGGCGGCGATTTATGAATCTCCTTTCTCACGTTGCTTGCTGTTTCTTTGTTGGGGAAGCGAGGAGATATGCGTTTGGCTTACATTGAATTGGTGGCTCATTATTATCTTTGCAATGACGGATTAGTTGCGGGAACTTGCTCCCACGCTTATCGGACGGCTGATGGGGAGTTATCGGAACTCTGGGTGGGGGGGGATATATTGATTACTAGCAAACGCTGAAGTGATGAGAGAGTTGGGGGGGAAGGGATCGGATACCCATCTATACGGAAATTGAGATGATGTTCCTCTTTAAGTGTGAAGAAAGAGATAATGAGAACAAGTCCACCAAACCAAGTGATGCGCGCCTCATTCAGTGTTGGACCGTCTGTTTAGTAGTGAGATGACTGCACGCTAGGTAGTCCTGCAACCCAACACAGATCTTTGGAAGATACAAATTTGAATGCTCGAAATGTGAAATGTCCAGAACCTTAACGATGCCGTCGATAATGTGTTACTGCGAGTGTTGGAGAGGGAGGGAAGAAAGTAAATGCAGTGATGAAAAAGGACCTTGGAAGTCGCGTCGTCGGCTAAAGGCGGCTTCCGAGTCAACAAACAACTCTTGAACCTCACCCTGTCACTCTACCAGACCGGTCTCAACTACCATGGCCAATATTGAGGAGGGCTCCCGCGCCCACCAGAACAATACTTTCCGTAAAATCGAACTCCAATCGCCCGCCGATCTGACCCATTTGCAAACGTTGTCGCAACGCGCGGCGCGCCAGAAAATCAATGTCGCGTTCCCTCCTACGGCGCAACAAGGCGGCGAAGATGAATTGAGGAAACGGGTAGAGGAGTTGGTCGGTGGCTATGTGGAAGAAGTGTTTTGCGGCGTGAGGTCCAATATTTTGGTCAATGGGGTTGAGGTCACCGGGGATGGAGATGGCAAAGGAGGTGTACGGGCAGTGACTGAAGGTGAGACGGATTGATGTCTTGTCGCACTGTGTTTCGTACATTGCTGATTGGGGATAGAATTTGAAGCGTTGGATACGCGACTGGCGGAGCGGATACGGGTCCTTGAGGAACAGAAGGAGAAGCTTACGGAGAAAGTTGCTGATTTGAGAAGAGTTGGGCCGGAGAAGGCGGCTGCTCTTTTTAGGGAGAGGTGGGCTGCTGAGGTGGCTGCTTTTGAGACACAGATGGAGACTGTTGCGGGCACGAGTGAGCAGGATGGGAAGGGTGAGATAGACCTTGTCGAGCTGAAGAGATGGGATGATGTACAAGGGGCGTGGGAGAAGGGCACAGAGGGACTCGTTAAGTTGAAGACGGATTTGACTGAGACGGTGGCACGACTGGAAAGGGCGAAAGGCGTTGTGGAATACTTGGGAGAGAAGAGATGATGGATCGTCTATTGGAATTCATTTCTGGGCACGGTTGGAGTTTTGGGAGTGCATTTGATTTATGATACCATGGGACGGGGTTACAATAGGCAAGCCGTTCTTTCGTCTGTGAAGGGAGAACCATTCAATGAGGGGCATCAGTGTCAAAATGAGAGCCGTGTCAGATGTTTCTCGTTAGTAAGAAATCCATCGCTGTTGACCTGAAATCAAGACACTGCACAGCATGAGCTTTTGCCAAATCTCTGCGCAAGATGGGAATGGTCATCTGAATTTAAGTTCTTCCAAAAGATATTTCAATCTCCATCTGAGACCTTCAAACTCAATGAGATGATCTTTCCTTCGCTACCGTATCTCACAAGTCGAATGTTCTACTTGCATGATGAGTTTCTGGCCATGTAGTTTCTGAAGCTCGCCAGATTAGATCTTGAGTTCGCAGAGGTTAGATCAGAAGCTTATATCGTGATTCTTGGAGGCTAGGGGGATATTGTATTAATGAAGCCACGATGCTTGTGCTTGACCTATTAAGGTTTAACTTTGTCAATTGATTCAGATGGTTTGATTGGGAAGTTTGAGTTGGGTAAATAGCTGGGTTTAGTAGGTACTCTTGTCTTCAAACTCGATTCAACGAGACATGGCGCGATATTGTTTTCCTCTTCGTTATCTTATTATACGCCTAACTTACAGTCATCTAAGACCTTGGCTGGAAAAGTCAAATACCACGAAATTAGTACTGCCAGCTCGCGGTCCTGGCATCCTCAAGCGATTACTTAGTCAAGTTACTGAACTGCTCAGTAATTGGAAGACTAACCATCTGAATTCACTCAAGGGGCCGAAGTCCTTGAGTTCCCGCGACCATCAGGAGATAATTTTATGCCAGTGCTGATCGCTGGCTACCACATGACGAAGCTGCTGATAGTTCTAACGATGTCTTTTTCCGTGTTCGCTTCTTCTTGTCGCAATGACTCGCGCCGAACTCTCTGAAAGCCTCATCCTCTGAAATTGTGCTTACTTCAACACCTTCTCAGCAACCGAAACTGAATACGCAGGTTAGCATTTGTACGTGAATCTCAGGAACAAATAGACTCACCATTCACACCAGTGTTATCAGGCTCAACAAAAGCCTCCTTGACTTTCCCATCTTCAACTAAAAGGGCATACCTCTTACTTCTCTCCCCACCGAAGATAGCCGCCGCTTGATCGAAGGACAAGTCAAGCGCCTTGGTGAACTTCAGCTGCGGATCGGCAAGGAAACGAATACCACTTTTGCCTGATGGGTCAAGGATTTTGCCCCAGGCGTTCATACTGTGCATGATCTGTTATCAATCAAAGTGGGCAACATTGCAATGTAGGGAGGGAACGCATACACGAAAGCATCGTTCGCTGAGACAACAAAGACGGAACCGGCATTCTTGAGTTTTGGCGAATTGATGTAACCTGGGACGTGTGACTCGCTGCAAGCCGGGGCTATATTGTATATCAGCACCAAGTACAAGATTGTGAACACTGACTCTATCGCGAACTTGAAACTTACAATACGCAGCCGGGACACCCACGATAACACCCTTCTTTCCCTTGAGCTCAGTAGCAAGATTGACTTTGTTGCCAGGACTGCTTTCCATCAGCTCGGCATCTGGAATGCTATCTCCGACTTTCACGAAGCGAGTTGCGGAAGCATGGAAGCATCGGCGAGCGATTGGAGATGGGACGGCCGATGGCTTGATAGCTGCTCGGCGGAGGGCGAACATATTGGGACAAATGTCGAAAGCTAGGAAACGGAAGATTGGTTGATAAATTGTTGGTGACTCGACAAAAGGGAGGTGATGATTCGTGATGCCCACAAATCACCAAAAAGGTCTGAGATCAACACGTGGTTTAAGTCCGGATTCGGCAGTTTTGCACTTCTGTCATTCTACTGTGTATGCCTCACTGCAGTTCACGAAGCTCACTCATTCTACCTTTCAACCATTGCAAATTTGTAGGAAAGAACTCCGCACGTTCGTTGTCTCATTCTGTTTTCGGACCACCTAAGCCTCACACCGTTTACCTCGAATCAGACCCAAGCAGTAAGCCTGCCAGGCCCCAAACTTCGCAGCTGGAGATCACACCGCCTTCTGTGACCAAGATCTTGACTTCGTTCCCTCAGCCACAAGACCATCACCGGACACCGGCATGCCCCATACAATCCCCGCCGCAGATCATTCCACCATAGCCTCGACAAATGCCCTCCAACTCGGTCCAAACTGCGAATAGTAATCCGCGCAAAGATCAGTAACGAAAAGGTACTCTCCACGTTTACGCAATTGATGGACCAATGGCTTCAGCTCGTCTTTTGGTACTGTGTGTACGATATAAGAACATTTTGACCTGTCAAGACGGTTCAAAAGAAGTCGTTCCTGCATGGAGTTGGATCGGTATTGCTCGAAACTTTCCTCTACCACCGCTGTGATATCTGGACCCGGATTCGCGTCTGTCAGTTTTGCATCGACTGTAGTGCCTGGGTTGTGAATGATCTGGTGAAGATGTCAATGTTGAACCTCGAATTAGGTGCGAGGCACTTACGATTCTATCTCCCATAATTCCTTCGCTACCCTTGATCTTCGACCCAATGTCTTCCAAGTACGGTCCGATGTGATCCGAGTGCTCGTTCGGTGCTTCATCGAGGAAGATTCCATGTACACCTAGTCCCGTCGTTGCGTAATCTTTCGACCATTGCGAGAAAATTTCGATGTCCCTGTGAACTTCGGCGATGTCTCTTCTGCAATAATCAACTTTCACGTATCCCACAGTGCAGACATTCTGGATAGAATTCAGTCTAGCGACTTCACGGATGTAGTTGGAATCCGTTAGCGGAAAGACACCTGGGCCGTTGTGTGGGTTGACCACAAGTACAAATTTGAGTTCAGGATGTGAGACGATTCTAGGGAATGGAGGTCAGTACTGGATTTGAGAGACGGTATCTCGTGTCTTGCAGAGTTAACCCGACTTACGCTTCGTACAAGGGCTCCCATGCCCCTGGATGAGGGTAGATGTAGAGCGGAAATAACACCGTTGACCTAGGCGTCATTTCTGGATCATCCATCGAAGCAAGTGATGAATATGATGGCTTCTTTCTTCGTCGAAAGTATTTTGTGATTGCTTCGAGCATTTTGAGGTAAGGGACGACAGCAAGGACAGCGGTCTGCGGGGCCACGCATTTTTGTGGAGTTGTCCTGCAGGTCTTGGTTTTCTAGCGGCAGTTGATGTGGCGTTTTCGTTAAGTTACCAAAACGAAAGATGCCCTTGCCCTAGCTTCCAACCTTCAAAACAACACCAACAATAGATCCAACGTTTTGAAAATTATTCAATTACAAACAAAGTGTAAGAGTTAAGCGGGCAGGGCATTGATGAATGTCGACCAGATGGGTCCAAAGCTCTCAAAATAGTTACGGTTCAGGTTTGTGACGAATAGGTAACCGGCTTTTTGGCTTGCCTTAGCGAGCAAAGACCGGAGATCTCCTTTGCTCATGTGGGGGGGCAACGAATGGATCAGTAAGCTGTATCGGGATCTTTCTTGGGGAAGTCTAGCTAGCTCTGCTTCTCTTGATTGGAATGATTGATAGGTTTCCTCGAGCACGACTGTCGTGTCGGTGTTGCTGTCAGAGAATCTGTTATCCGGGACCTCTCCTGGATTGTGGATAATCTGTGAGATCACAAGTCAGCCATGCGAAGACAAATCGGTCCAGCCTGATAGATGAGGCTAGTACTCACGAGTTTCTTGCCAAGTATGCCTGGGGAATTTTTGATGGCAAGGTTGATTGTCTTCAAGTATTCTGCGACTTCTGGCGAGTATGCGGTTGGCACTTCGTCGACAAAAATGCCCTGCACAGCAAATCCGGGTGTACTGGCGTCAAGATTTCCTTTCGCCCATCCAGAGTAAATAGCGACATCTTTCAGAACAGACTGAATATCTCGCTGCGCGTAGCTGATATGGACGTAGCCGATAGTCCGCGCATTTGGCAATGTGTTGAGCTTCTCGATTTCGGAAATGTAGTCAACACTGGGATATAAGTCTGCGCCAGGACCGCTATTGGGGTTTACGATTATCGTGAAATTAAGTCTTGGATGTTTGGTAATTCTGGTCTCATTAGCAATCCGGTCACCTCCTAGGTCCAACTCCTCAACAGCTTCAAGACTTACGCATGGTAGAGAGGAATCCAGGCGTTGGCGGCTGGATAAATGTATAGTGGCACAAGAACATTGGATTTGAGAGTTTCAGGGGCACTCTCTTTTGGGACTATCAATGCAAAAGGGATGATGGTTGCAAAAAGCACAAGAAGAACAAGGGCGACCAGAGCGATCAGAAGATATCTGAGCCTAGTTGATTTCCAGTGGGAAGTTCGTTTGAGTGGGTCCATTGTTGTGAAAGCTTGCTGGTGTACAAAGCACCTTGGAACTCAAGGGCTGTGGGTTCGAATATAACGTGCTGGTTAGTCAAAGCACATATTGTCTATTCGTGACTGAGCCGAGTATCTGAAGCTTGAAATATGTCACATATGACCCTAGCAACGCGCTTCCCATAAGCATATCTCATGATGTTACGGAAAGGAGTTTTTGATGAGGAGCTGGACGTGTCCATTGGTTCTGAGTGGATGGACAAGGCTGCATACAACAATTTCCGAGTGCCCTAATTTGAAGACGGTTGTACTCTCGCGCCACCGGCTGAGAACCTACATAGTACATGGCAGATCTAGCGCGGCTTCAAAGAGGTCTGGTCAGTGAGCCAATGGTTCGGATGGTGAGCAAAACGACTAATAATCCTTTCACAGCGTCTCGAGGAAAGTCTGCGGATGATGTTGGCGATGAGTGACTTCAACCGGCCCAGCAACATCCAATATCTTGTGGGCAGAGCTTTGGAGGCGATGTGACAGTGGCACGCCTGAGGTTGGAAAATGTTGAAGTTGGTGCACAAAATGAAGTTATGGACAGACAGTTTGCAGATCATGTCCTCTCATCTCCGGCCTCGGTCAAGGGCATGAGTAAGACAGCAGGGAAATCCATGATTGAGGATTGTTTGACTGATTACACTTTCTTTTGATGGTTGATGATGAATGGAATGAGACAATCATTGAGGTAGATTTGGTGTTGAGGTTGGAGATGGGAAATGGGACATGGGACATGGGTGCGGAGAGGAAAAAGCAAGGGTGAAGACCTGGAGTGTGGAGCTTATCGTTCGGACAAACATCCCCCCGTGCAATCGCCTCCCGTCTCATCATTGGCAGTGAACATCAGCTACGAGTACGAGTACGAGTCCTCGTATCCATAACCTGGAGTTGCTCTTACTCCACAGTAGTTCCTGTCGTGGTCCTGGAGGTCTCGATATCATTTTGGATGTCGCTCTTCTCACGGTGGAATTCTTCAACTATTATATGATAGAAACGACACTCAAAGCACTTGTCTATAGCGTCCAGTTGAAAGTTCAAACAATGCGAACAAAGTTGGCAGAGCTCTGCATAGACCGGCAGAAGTGATTGCGGATGGCACTGTTGTGTAATGCTCAGGGTGACTATCAACACTGGGCGGCAACCAATCGGACTGGCAGCACCAAAGATCAAGCTGTCTTTATGTAACAGAAATGGAGAATGTCAGCTTTACCATCCACTACGACTTCGAGGAAAGCAAACAAGCATCCTGGCTCAAGGCACGCTCTCATATGTTTGCTCTCCGATGCAGACGGATAAAGTCGCAGAACGAGCCCACTCATAAATCTCAGCGTCCGTGATTCAACACCATGAATGGACCTCGATTTAATGCGAATCCCGTCTATCGCAACGGCCAGCAAGCTCCACCAAGAACGCATTACTCTCGTCAACAGATGCCACCGCGACCCAACTACCCTCTCTACGAAGACTACGAATACCGATATGACTCTACACGCCCAACACCTCGATCTCGCCGATCAATGGATGTACCACGGAGCGATCCAAGATATGGTCCCGCAGCACTAGCAGACGAAATGTACAATCGTCGTCTACCCCATCGTTCTCCGACCCTCCATAATCAACCAATTCCACCAACTCCACATCAAGCCTACCAACACCCACCAGAACCGCACCGTCTTTCCTTTGACAACGCAGCTTACCATCTCTTCAACGACCTCACCAATTCCCGCAGCTTCTTCGGTGACCTCCTCGACTCCTTCGACCGCGAAATCTCAGGCATAAAACCCTACGCCGACGCCAAAATCCAGGAAACTCTATGGAGGAGGAAAATCGAGAAATTAGACGAAGAAGGTGCAAAACAACAGGAGAGATTGAGGCATGAGAATCATGTACCTGGGAATCCGAATTTACCTCCCCCACCGCCATCGGGGCATCCCATTCAGACCTTCTATTCGACGGCGTCTCGTCTTATCGATGCGTTGAAGACGGCGGCGAATTCGGTTCCGATTAGGACGGTGGTGCATTCGCAGCCGAATCTTCCGCCGCCGCCACCGCCTGGATTTAGTGTGAATGCGCCTCCTCCGCCGCCGTTGTCGCGAAGGACGGACGAGGAGATGAGAGAGGAGACGGAGAGTATGAAGAGGTTGATTAAGAAGTTGCAAGGGCAGTATAGGGATTTGTGCGATCTGATTGAGGGAAGTAAGAAGAGTGCTAGGAAATGTAGTGAGTTGATCAAGGATTTGGGGATTTTGTTGGATGTGCTTAATAACAGTGGGAATTTGTGGAGGCAAGGTGGTGTAGAGGGTCAATAGATTGATGGTGTAGTGGGCGATCGAATAATCTGAAGGAGTGGCCTCGCTGTGGCCTCTAGATTCATGACTCCCCCGTGGTGAATGGGGAATGGAGAGTGTGCGAGAAAGATAATGTATTATCGAACCCGTCCTTGAGGGCGAAGAGCATTCAAAGCGGCCAATCTGTACATTCTTCGTCAGCAATTCTCTGTATCGAACTCATTCAATAAGAGGGGCTTACCAAAACCACTTCTTTCTTTATTCCTCTTGGTAACATTGACCTCCATCCCAAGCGCAATTTCCTCTCCATTTCCTGCCGTAAGAAACCCATATCGTCCAAAGACAGGCGAATATTTCTTAAGCTGAGGCGTTTTAGCAAGTCCACTCAATCGATAGCTTCTAGGCGAGTACTTACCCTGTCAACCCTCCGATCACTTTGCATCAACTTCAATACCTCACCCGCCTTCCCTGTCCCAGGTTTCCCAGTCTCATAATCAATGTTTACGCTCTTACATCTTATACAATTATGCTGTAGTTCAATCTTTGGTCCTCCATCTCCATTTCCGAACGTAACCTCTCCCCAGAAATCCTCATCCCACGCTCGATCAGCGCCAGAAAGAACTATATTTGGTCTGAACTTGGTAACATCCATTTCTTCTCCTTCCGGTAACTTGTCCGAAACACTCTTAAGCGACTCTTCGGTGACAACGAGGAAGTGAGCGCAGTCTTGGAAAGCAATTTCTCGCGGGCCATCGCCAGCGCCGTTCTCCTTGTTAGAGCCAAGGATAGAACTCGTGATACTCGATAGCCACGACAACGACGTCGCGGGTTGCGCATTTGCTGATTTGGCGAAGAGAACAGGTCGCCGACCCTCTCCGACGTATACGAATACAACGGGAAAGCCGAAACAGGAGCTAAACCAGTCGTTGTACTTTTCACCCATGTTCCTGGCTTGCGTAGGCGAACCATGCATATTCACATCAAATGTCTCCAATTCTGCTATATCTGGCTTCAGGGGCACGACGATGGTCTTCTTCTCGCCCTCAGGCGGCGAAAATGTGACTGTAATCTCTCCATCCGCGGCACTTTCCAAGGACGGGAAATTGATGCTAGTAAGGAAGAGGGTCATTTCTGGGAATCCGGAAACAAGCATATTCTGGCAAGTGCCATCGTCGAGACGCTTGAGAAGCATAAAACGACGGTCGTATGTGAAGCCGGTTTTTGTTGCTATCGCGCTTGTCACAGCTGTAGGGCGAAGGGACTTGATTGGGTAGATGTACAGCTTGTGATAATGTTAGTGATGAGCTGGTGATAGACGTAGGCTTGCTATAATACTTGTGTAAGTTTCATGATGGCAAGAGGAAGTTAAAATGGTGTAGAGTATAATCGAAGTTGTTATTGTTGTAGGGATGGGAAGGCCGGGATGAAGTTCGGTGATGAAGATTATCTCTTGCGCGATCCGCTCTCTCGTGCCCAATGAACCTCAGGGGTGTTGATAGTTCGGCGAACAGCGGCATCTTCAATCTTGGCCTCGAAGTCATTTTTGCTGTGGTGACAACGATTGCTGGACGGAAATTGTGATTGTTGCACAACGAAAAGAAAGAAGTGAGACCGAGATTGATTCAATATCGAGAAGGATATTGGGCGCCGTCAAACCGATCACGAAGTAGTGCTCCTTAGGCAGTTTGGAGCTTCTCCTCCACTTCAAAGTCTGCCCTACATATCCTTGCAGAGCTGAAAGGGAGGGATGATTGCGTACTCACAAGGCTGGAGAATATGGTAAGCGGTCAAGCATGAAGACGTTCGCATGGAGGCTACGGCAATGATGGACGTTGTCAGTCTCAATGCCATTCTCCTAGCCTGCTGAGAGAGGTCGAGTATACGAGTGGGAATCTGTCATTCTGATGTTAAGGCACAGGCACTATTCGAACTTGGCGCACGATATCGCAGTGTGATGGTGACGCGGCCATTTCCATTCGTTATATCCTTGAGACTCTGGGAGGGAGTAGCCAGAAATAGTTCTGGGTCCCGCCCTCTGTAAGTAAGGGTACATGCTATTCTGGTTCCTACCTCCTACCTCCTACCTACGGAGTACCATAGTACTGCCACGGCGAAAAAAAGGTGGACATCTTGGCAAGAAGTTAAAAAAGTCTCTCTAGCCCTGACGTTGCGTAGATCTTATCCAAGCATGCGTATAATACCGTCCGGTCTGTGCAGAGTCCGTGCGAGCCAGGAACATCGAAATCTAGATTTTATTCAGGTGAGGGTACGAGAAGTTCCTAGGCGGTCTAGGATCTACGCAGTACCGCTCAATAATCCTGCCGATGCGCATGCCAAGATGTCCACTTCTTTTTCGCCGTGGCAATACTCCGTAGGTAGGAGGTAGGAACCAGAATAGCGCTCTTCGTACTCGAGTATCCACCATGACAATAATGGAGGATCGGGTAGAGGCCTGTCCGATGGCGGACACCCCAAACCTTCTTCGCTTGTTCTATTTCTTTGCTGGGATGCTTCTCTCCCGCCATGTCTGCCAATGAGGACATGTTGTTGATCCGGAACGGCGGTTCCTATAACTCCCAAGCGGGATTCCCTTCGGATTGTGGCTGTGAGGGACATGGAGCGTGCTCTCAGCGAATGAAGGACAAGGAGCCCTGACGTCGACGTCCTGGGCGCAGAAACTGCTTTGTTGGGTATGGACTGGGGAATATACCCAGGGAGTGTCAGTCATAGCGAGATGGTATATTCAAGCAGCCATTTTGTCCTAGACGTGCCTCATTGTTTGCCCTCAGCTGCTACATGCAGGTGTAGACTACAAGGTGTAACACATCGGCGAACCATCACATTGCCAACCAAAGCTGTCAGCCTCTTTCCGCCAGATTCTACAATACCTTCCTTTATCAAGTAACAACCTAGACGGCCTTAACCACACGTAATTCCACATTATTAACCACTGCCCTGCGACACCAACAATCCAAACCCCACCTTCGCAGCGTTGTGCCGCGCTCGCCCTCGTCGTTCATTCTTCACCCCCGATGGACACCACCAATTTGCGAAGGAAGGATACCACCGTCGGACCCCCTTTGCGCATCTTATCTCTCGGTATGTACGGGTTAAGGCTGGATCTTGTTGACGCGACGAGCCGTGGCGGAGGACGGGAATGCCGCATTGTACTACCAACCATTCAAAGAGCACGGCTAATGAACGACAGATGGCGGAGGTGTCAGGGGATACTCTATGCTCATTATTCTACAAGAGCTCATGCACAGGACCTTCGTCGAAATTGAAGGAAGAGCACCCAAACGAAGCGAAATACCGAAACCATGCGAACACTTCGACCTGATAGTAGGAACCGGCACAGGTGGTTTGATAGCCTTGATGCTGGGGAGACTGAGGCTGGATATTGAAACCTGCAAAGATGTCTATGTGCGCATGACGAAGCGCGTCTTTGAGACGGACAAGACTATCGCTGGCATACCATACAGATCCACGCTGTTCAAGGCTTCCAAGCTGGAAGAAGCAATAAGAGATTGCGTGCGCGAGCATACCGTATATGACGACGAAGGTAACGATGAATTGTCTCCGGATCACGAAACGCCAGGCTCTCCTGGGCTTCCCATGCAACCTGGGAGCCTCTACAACCAGTCAAGACCCAACAGGAGTCCAAGTGTCGCGAGCAGATACAGCCAGATTGGTACTACGCCCATAACAAATTTCAGAGTTGCAGCAGCGCGATGGGGGAAACCGAATGCGCTTCTGTACGACACGAGAGAGAATCGGACAAAGACGTAAGTGGTAATTTGATGTCACTTCCACTCCAATACCTTCAGCTAGATGAGAATATCACAGTCTCATAAATCTTTGAAGTACTTGCTGATCAACTGCAGAGCTGTAACGGCAATATACAAAGGCACACCCAAAGGAAGCAGTCCAGTGCTACTGCGATCCTATGACTCGCGAAAAGAGACTGCGCCTGAATCGAGATGCACGATATGGCAGGCTGGTAGAGCCACGGCCGCAGCAGCCCTTGCTTTCAAGCCCATACAAATCGGACAATCAGTCTTCTTGGACGAAGGAGCAGGGAGATACAATCCAACTCCATACGCTCTCGATGAGGCTGTGGTGAATGAATGGCCTGGACGCGAGGTGGGGATTCTCGTCAGTGTTGGCACCGGCAAGCGGCCTGATGGGTCCAATGCGCAACAACATCTCTGGTGGGAGGGCTTCGTCGGTGGTGGCATGGGTGACTTTGCAGAAGCTAGGAGAAAGCTCATCATGAAGATCGAAGGCTGTGAAGAGACCCACAAATGGATGCTGAACAAGGGGTTGTATGACCGCGGAGTTTCACCGGAGCACTACTATCGATTTAACGTTGATGTTGGTGTGGGAGAGTTCGGCATGAACGAATGGAACAGGCTTGCCGATATCAGTACGAATACCAGGAAATATGTGGCGACTCCAGCTGTCCAGGCAAAGATCATTGAGGGTTCTAACAAGATGGCAAAGATACATCGTGCCAACGTACGCTGGAACCGCGCCGCCCACGGATTGCCTGATAATCGTAACTCCTGGGAGGCCCCCCTCTCTGCATTGCCTAACAGCGACTCTGAGCCAGAGCCACCACTAGTAGAAGGCGCGGTTGAACTGCCAGCTGGAGACGTACCCCAGTACCAGCAAAACTCTGCCTTTGGTATTCGTCCTCCTTCCCTGCATCAACCAAATCATTCCGGCCTGCTTGGTCCGCACGGGTACAGAAGGCCTTCGGACGACGACAAATTTGTCGTGCAGGCAGATGATCCTTACGCTTACGACTCGCCAAACTCGTGGCAAAACGATGTCAATCCATATGGTGCCATGGACTCACAGCGCGTAAGTGGAGAAACGCCCAGAATCAGTATAGATGCTCCAAGACCGTCGCCGCCGCCGTTGCCACCGAAAACACCCATTCCGCAAGCACTCATCTCGCGGCCACCAGGGGGGATGCCACTACCTTATCCCGATACAGATGGGCCACCGCCCATTGTCAATCTTGCTAGGAAGCCGGAGTTGAGGAGATGAATGACTGGAACAAGATATTCCATACCGGAATCATACTTCACACCAACAGGGGAGGAAATTGACGAGACGCGAAAGGGGAGGGCAGAGTCGCTTCTATACCTGAAAGCAAGCCAACCAGTATCAGCATCGTGAAGAACTTTGCCACGTACTATCGAAGCGGCGACCGGCTCTCCCATCGTACAACAATGGAAGAAATACGGGACAAAGCCAGATTGATGGCCTAGAGGAGGAAATGACTTATGAGATTGATATTCACGGCGCGATGATTCCCACAGACGAGTGGTATTTTGTTTGGAAGAGACCCATGGCGCGGGGTTCACGGGTTATGTAATAGGTTGAGCAGCTCCATACTACTGCTTAATCTTGAATTCTCTAGTTCCCATGATAGAGTACCGTTCGAGCGTGAAGGGAGTGTTGTGTATCGCTGCGATATCAGAATGTAGACAGAGTGATGGACGTGAGTCTACTGCCTTTTGTGTCAAGGGCAACTCCTGACATATCATCATGTTCTACATGTCCGGCTGGGCAGAGAGAGAATCAGAGGCCCGACGGCCAAGGCCTCAAGGGTCAAGAGAGGGACCACCTCGTATTTCGGGGGAATCCAGAACTCGGGCCGTTTTATGCCTGCAAGCGAGGCTCGAGGCTTGATCACGGGCCTACACAACATTGCCATTGTGATGAAACCGGTTGCAAGGACGTAGGGCACTAGGAATCTCAAAAACTTCACCTCTGTGCCGCCAGCCTCAGCAACGAGAATGACATCGACTGCATCGTTCCCTCCTCCTTAACTTCGCCATCAGCAGCACACTATCGCAACGTTTCTTCTCCACCTCCGCTTACTCCTTATTATGTCCGCTTCACATCGACGAAGCGCGTCAACAGCAACTGCAAATCTCAACCACAGCAACTCCCATAACATAAGGCCACGATCTCATCCGGATGCACTATCAGACTCGTCGTCACTTCGAAAACTCAGGGGAGAGGAAGCGGGCTCAGATGACTCGGACATGACGAGTGACGACTTTGAATTGGACGACATTGCGTCTGACGAAGGTCTCGAGGATGATGAGGAGACGGGTCTCACAGGCCATGATCGCCAGAAAAGGCGGAAGAGGAAGAGGCGGAATACTCATTTGGATCAGAGGGTAGCCCCTGGGTCGGATAGTCAGAGGGAAGAGGAGGATCGACTTGCAAACAAGACTTTCTGGAGCGCTGTGCTGCTCAATGCCTTGTTCATTGGCTTGTGGTATGTCTTTTCGATATCGATAACAGTTGTAAGTCCACGTCCTAGGAACCCACTCCCTCCGCGAAGAAAGACTGACATATCTGCAGTACAACAAATGGATGTTCCAAGATGAGGAAGGCAAAAAGAAGATTGTCTTCCCGTTCCCTCTTTTCACAACGTGTTTACACATGGTGGTGCAATTCAGTCTGGCATCTCTCGTCCTCTACTTTCTCCCTCAATTACGACCTGGCCGGGACTCGAGTAATCCGCATCACAATGGAGGACGTCAAGTTCGCTCAGATTCGGAAGAGAAGAAACCTCTCATGACCAAGACGTTCTATCTCACGCGAATTGGGCCGTGTGGAGCTGCCACTGGCTTGGACATTGGTCTTGGTAATATGAGCTTGAAGTTCATTACCATGACCTTTTACAGTAGGTTTGAAGAAAGCTGGATATACAGCGCATAGAATCTAACATCACTCAGCCATGTGCAAATCCTCCGTCCTCGGCTTCGTCCTAGTCTTCGCATTCCTTTTCCGCCTAGAAAAGCCTTCCTGGAGGCTGCTCGCTATAATCACAACCATGACCGCAGGAGTCGTCCTCATGGTGGCAGGTGAAACTTCCTTCAGCGTCCTCGGTTTCGTCCTTGTAATGACTGCCGCCGCTTCATCGGGTTTTCGCTGGTCCTTAACTCAAATACTCCTCATTCGGAATCCCGCCACTTCAAACCCCTTCTCCACACTCTTCTTCCTCGCACCAGTGATGTTCATTACCCTCCTCGTCATCGCTATCCCAGTTGAAGGTTTCGGACCTCTTCACGCCGCTTGGGTCAATCTCGCAGCAGAAAATGGCCCCTGGCTGTCTGCAGGAATTCTATTATTTCCCGGCACCCTTGCCTTTCTAATGACGTCCTCGGAGTTCGCCCTCCTCCAACGCACTTCGGTCGTCACCTTGAGTATCTGCGGCATATTCAAAGAAGTCCTCACCATAATAACAGCAACAATCGTGTTTGATGACAAACTTACACCAATAAACTTTGGAGGATTGCTTGTCACCATTGCAACGATAGCAGCATACAACTATATGAAGATCAAGAAGATGAGAGAGGAGGCTCAGATGGACGCTCACTTGGCTGTGGAGCAGGACTACGCGCCAGTGCTCAGCACAGAGCCAGACAGACATGAACGTGCCGCAAGGGCAAGTACGGGAGATCTGATACGGAACAGTCTGAGTATCTCGACCAGTGGGGGACGGTTGGAGAGGCCGGCTGTTGATAGTCCCATCCGGGCGTCGCCTGTAAAGAGGCCCGAGGATTTGGAGTAGCCATCTATCCTCGATAACAATTTTTTTTTTGGGAACTGTATATGTATCTGTGGCGTTTTCCCCCGTGCATAAATGGATGGATGGATGAATAGCATTTCTCGGCGTTTTCTGGAAGCATCGTCATGTTGGATCTCGGATGCCAAAGGTATATCCCCGACGGGTTGAGAACGCTTCGTGTATTCCTAGGATCTACTAGTCATGTCGATTAGGCTGTTGTGAGCGTTTTTGTTCTGTTCAATAGAATACTTATCTACCTTGCCATCTTATATTGGTGCCGGTGAGTTCTTTACAGATCCAGCACGCCCTTGTCTGTTTGTCACAAGTATATCTCTAGAAACCCCCCAACTATTTGACTTTGCATTTACATTCTACCGACCTACCAACCTACCATCGAAATCGATGAACTGGTAGAGATCGGAGCTTCAAAAATAACGGGACCAGAAATGAATCGATATCGATTCCTAAATGGAAAGGGTCCTTCATGGATGAAATATTCTCAAAGGGGGGGGGGTTGGATTTAGAAAATCAATATGCCAGCGAGTCCGATCAGTCTACTCTATACCACCCACCACCCCTCCTTTCAACAAACCCAGCAGCCCCATTCATCGCTTCATTTTCCCCTCCCGTCTCTTTGGCATGCCTTCGTATCTACTCTTCTTCGAATAGGAAAGCATCACGCGTCATCATCGCAAGGAACAAACAAACTAGACGGGCCAATTCCCATGACCCTCCCCCTCGATAAACGGAGAAAGCGAGGACTCCAGTATCTGAAGCCGAAACGGACCGATGCAAATGAAGATAAAGAATTGCAATTGCTAACAATGCCGATTCAAGAACGCGCTCTTGATGGTACAAGGAGAGGTATCGAAAACATATCCATCGCCTCTCATGTTCCCCGTCCATGCAGAACCAATCCCAAAAACCGAAACCGGATGATGCAGACCGAAGAATAGATAAAGTTCAAAACACACGCTGCATATGCCTCATTTATACGTCTGTCATGTACACAAAGTATGTACATGTCCCCTAAGCAAGGAACATGACACCCACAAACAGCGCCGTCACCAGCGCTGCGAGACTGCCACCCTTCGCCCCAATCCTCTGGGCCCCACTGCCGTGGATTCCCAAGAGTTCGTCTTGATATCCAAAAGTGACATTCTGCTTGATGGTCGAGTTGTAGCAGTTGCCACCTGTAACATCCAAGTTTCTCAGGTCATCCGGAACAATGAAAAACATGTACTTGTTTTGCGGAATGTTTTTGAAACCAGCAGTATTGTACGGGAACTTATCATCATCTGTCGCTGAAGTGTTTCGGAGAAGAATACATTGCACTTGGTTTGGGTAGTCGTGGGCAAGCTGTGGGTAATCCTTCATGACATCGCTGTTCGACGTATCTGCCACAAGAATGATCTTTCGCTGCGGGAAAGTCTGAAAGTATTTCGTGAGAAGAGACTTGCGAATGGAGAGGGTGGCGGAGACGTCGGAGAAGTTGAGAGGACGGGTGTCAAAGGATCCACCGGGGTAGGTCTTGTAGATGAAGTCCATGTAGTTACGAGTGACCTGTTCCGGAGTGGTGGTGAGATAGTGGAAATGCATGTTTGGAATGCTGGTAGACCAGTTTGCGTAGATCTGAGGCATGTTCATCCATGGGACGAAAGCTCGGGCGAAGGAATTGAGCAGACCTTGTTTTGGCTGGTAGATCTTGGTGACACGGAGAATGTCGTCGATATCGCTGATGACGGTGAAGCCGGTTGGCGGGACAAGGAAGGCCGTCGCATTTCCTAGTGTGGAGTTGCCGGAGTACACATTGAGCCTTTGGATCTTCTCAGTGCCATTGCCTGCTGTCAACCCGTTTTGCTGGATTGGCACGAAGACGTCAAAATCGCCTTCGACAGTCGTTCGATATGGAAGGACGAGATCTTGGGTTCCACCTGATGCCGTCACGGCGCCTCCTCCACCAGACTCTCCGTCCCCACCAGCACTTGGAGCCGGCTCGAGGTGCATGGGAACAGTCTGATTGCCTTGCTGGACAACGAAGATGCTGGCTGTAAGATTGCGCGCCTGGGCTTGCTGATCGGCTGGTAGATCTTGAATATCGGTTCCAATGAGGAATATGTTGGCCAAAGAGTTGAGCTTGCTCTGGTTGGTATTCGGTTGTTTGTAGACCTGCGACTGTTAGTTCTGATCGTGTAAGCAGGGTAGTAGAACATACATTGCCTCGGAACCTGATCTGCCAGCCATTGTTTGTCCAGTTACCGTATGGAGGGATGTTCAAAACTTGAGTGGGAAGCGCAGCCAGTTGAGAGCCATCGATTCCCAATGAGCTCTGCACTTTGTCTGCGGTCGGAAAGTCCTGGAAAAAGTTTGGCACACCCGAGGCAACATAACCTGGGATCCCACTTCCGAGCCCACTCAGCACACTCGTGACATCTCCTTGGAGTTTGCTCAATATGTTTTCCCGGCGCTTCAGTGTTGGTGTTGGCCTCAGTGCAGCCTCGAAAGGGGTGATTTGCGGTGCAGCAGCAGCAGCAGCGGCCACAGGATTTGGTATGGCATGTGCAATGGCATTGAACGTCGCTAGTAACGCCGAGAGCGTTGTGAGATGTGAGGGAGCCATCGCGACTTGAGGTAATACACAGCGAGTGAGTGTGTAGGACGGATGTTGATGCTCGCGTATAGGTAGGAGTAGCAGGTGAGGCAGTCAATGCCAGTAGGACTTAACTCGCTAGCACTTTGAGCGAGAGTGCGATGTGTCGACGGGGCGCCTTTTTTAGAAGTCGAGGTTGGCCTCGCAACTATAAAGCTTGGTGATTATAGGTTGATCGTGTTTTGAAGCTTGTTCCAAGCAGGTTTGAATGATTGGGTTTGGGGGGGGGGGGGGGG